>JAWVGU010000013.1:600000-1007379 GCA_037039885.1 Miamiensis avidus | reverse complement strand
CCCCAACCCAACCCCAACCCCAACCCCAACCCCAACCCCAACCCCAACCCCAACCCCAACCCCAACCCCAACCCCAACCCCAACCCCAACCCCATTACTTTTTATTAAAATATCATGTTAAATATATATTTAATTAAAGAACTATAATATTTTCATATTAATAAAAATATAAAAAAAATAAATCCTCATCTTTTATATCTTTTTTATTTAAAAAAATATCTTCAATATATAATATATATATATAAAGTTAAAAATTTAATATATAATTATTTATAATATTTGAAAATATTTAATAAAATTTTTAAAATGTTATAAAATATTTATAAATTATAATAATTAATTTAAACATATCAATCTACTATAATAAATTATACAAACTGATGGTTGTTAATAGTTATTTATTAAAATAATATATTATAAATGATAGAGTTAATTTTATAAATTATCAGTTTTATTTTTATATTTAAGATTATGTATAAAATCAATATAAATATTTATTACCATCTATAATAATTATATTCATAAATTAATTTAATTACAAACTATATATGTCATATTAATTATTATAAAGACACTTGTGACGCTATCATAATCATTAATATAAGTTTATCTAAATATTAACAAGGAAAAAATATATAATGAATATAAATGATTATCATAAGTATTAATAAATTTTAATACTGATATATCATTTACTTTTTAAATAATATAAAATATCAGTAATAATAAAATTATGTAATATATATATTATATATAATAAAATTATGAAATTTGATCTCAAAGATTAATTAACATTGAAATTATAAAAATTAAATACTTAATAATGGACACTTAAAAACTGATATAATTTTAAAATATTTAAATTTAAAATTAGTATATATATTTTATTTAATATTGAAGCATAAATATCATGGCTGTATATATTTAAATTGTTTAGATATTTCAGATATTTAATAAAAATATGAAAAAAGTGTTATAATATTTATTTATTTAAATATATATTATTATAATAATTTAGAATTATCATTTCTTATTTGATATAAAATTATTTTTGAAAATTTCAAATTAACTAATCTGGCCTTAATTATTATATTATTGTCGTTTTCAATATTACTCCGTATAATATTTGAGAATTAAGATTTGAAATATATATAGTGATAACTAATAAATATTTTACTACATAAAAAGGATGTAGTATTTTTCAAACTATGTCACCACATTATAATTCTGTGTCAAAATTAAATAAAATTTTCATAGATGATGCTTTATATATATTATAAAACTTTGGTAATGTAGACTAAATAGGTATATTATTTTAAAGTTATAATATTCATATTTTAGGCTCAGAAAAAATAAAAATAAAACAAAATAATAATTAAATAAAAAAAAAAAAAAACCAAAAATTTAGATAAATAAGTTTTTCGCTATTAAGTTATCTATCAAATGGAGGAAACTGTTCCTAAAAAAGAAATAATAAGATTTTTAGCCCTAACGTATGCTCTAGGTTTAATGGGGACAGTATGGACCTCTATTCCAATATTATTTTATAGACCCACAGCCAAGTGTGAAGTGGAATAGGCTGGGTCAAGCTCTGTATAGAATTCATTTTAATCGATTACTTGCTCGGATTTTGATGTTTGTGAGTATATGAAAGGAACTCTATACTAATACACGGAGGGCAATAATGCTAAAAAATATATTTACAATCAAATGGAGATAAAGTTAGCATTGAATATTACACGCCGTATACACATCTAACTAGTATTTCCATGGAATTTGATCTGTTCTGTGAAAGAAAAATATATGAACCGAACATACTTTCCTTAGGAATGTTAGGTCAAGTAATTGGAGCTCTGTTGGGAGTTGTAGTTTAGATTTCTCCTAAAAATTAGACGATATTTTTCCTCTTTTTATAGTTATCGACTTGCTTTGTGTTTTTCTATGCTTTGTTTGCAAATTCTTTGTTAGAAATAGCTATTCTTTTTTTTTTTGGAATTTAATATAATCGTATTACTATTGCACTGTTTATTCGTATGTAAATCTATCATTTGGAAAAAAACTAAGAGATTTTGGATCTATGGGAATCCATGTTGTATGGTGTATAGCTACAGTACTTTTCATTATATACACGATGTATTTCGGAAATTGGAGAGAAAATTTAGGATATTATTTAGCTCCCCAAATTTTGATATCATCAGTTATCTTTTATTTGTGCAAAAACGAAGAATTTGAATAAAAAGCCAATGAAGTTTTATCAGAAAACTCTTAGCCTAACTAATTTTAAGTAGTCACTCCCTTTACTACTAAAATCAGATAAATACTTCAAAATAAAATACTCTTCAGGAATGTACTGCTCTGGGGATTATGCTATTTAACAGCAATAATTTGTTATTATATGTGCTCCTTAATTCTAAATACACTAGCTGGAGATCTTTACATAAATAATTTAGGTAGATTATTAAGATTAATTTTAACCCTAAAACAAATTTATATTAAAAAATATTAAATTTTATTTTAGGATCTTCCAATTTAGAACTTCTCGTTCAGGTTAGTGCTGGGATATTGCTGGCTAATGTTGATAAAAAAAGGGCCATTATCGTTGTATATTCTGTGATGGGATTAAGCTATTGTGCAAGTGTTTTTACTATTTAAGCTTCAGACTTAGGAAATTAAGAAATATCAGGATTTTAGATATTCATTAAACTTATACCTATCATCATTGGTAAAGGTACCCACGAAATGCTAGGAACGCTGTTGTATGGATATTTATAAGAGATTATTTCTTTAGAACATTAACAAATTGTAATATCAGGAAACTAGTTAGTCAGTTATATAATAGCTGCATTATTACCCTTCTACAAATATATCATGGAATATATGCAAATAAATTACTTTATTTTAATTGGAGGGCTTTGCTTCTTAACTGCTAAATACAGTATGAAATTTGAATCTATAAATTCTAATCAACCACTATTAGAACCCGTAAAGGGATAGATTGAAATTCCTTTGCTTGATATGAGAATTAGTTGCAAATCTAATTAAATTAACTTGTAAATAAACTAATAAAAAAATTCCATACAAATAATGTGAGAACTATATATATTTTTTATTATTAAAAATATACTTTTATTTTGTATTATATCCTTATAATTTATAAACTATGACATATAAATAATAAATTTTATTTATTATTTATAATATAATTATATAATTTTCATGTATAGATTTATTTATTATAAATTTATTAATGATTATTATTATTATTTGTACTGATTATGTAAAATTTTATCAGATATTATTAGATAATAATAAGATATTTATTGCTTAATGAATTAAATAATATAAGATATACGAATTAAATTATTAAGAAATATACTTTATATATAGCCATGTTTTATTAAATAAATACCATTAAAGGAATTGAGTTTAATAAATTATTAATTTTAATATTTTAATTATCAAAATTATTGTTTATAGATAAACTAGTTATTATCATTTATATTTAAATGTTTAATTAATGTTTAAATTAGTAATTAAGAAAATTAATTCACACAAATATTATGATAATTTATAATATTAAGAATAAAATACTTATTAAATTAAGTATATTATTATTAATTTCTTAACAATACACAATCAATATTTTAACAAATAAAATTAAAATATAATAAGTAATTTAAAATAATATTAAATATAATCATAGTTTATTTAAATGAAAGCAATATAGGGATCTCCTAAATAAGTTTAAGTACTATTTTTCAAATTATATTTATTTTCTTAAATTAAAAAATTCCTTAAATAATAATTTTAGGGATAAAAATCTTACGACGATGGTCGATATGATGATGAATTCATAAATTTAATGCTTGAAGTTGAGAATTTGTATACATAAATGGGGAGGCATGACAGAATAAGAATAGAATAGTGGACAAGAAAGTTATGTTAAGTGACTTCAAATTTACTTTGGAAAAAAAACAGGAATTTATATGCAAAGCAACTCCTAGAAAATGTGAAGACACTTAAGCTTCAGCCTCCCTTTAACAAGCAGCCTTACGATGGACCTCTTATAAAATTCAATAAGTTTGATATAGTAAACAAATTCTTGTAATTGATTACTACTTTGTGAATCTATCTAGAGAATATTAATTCAATATTTTTACTTTTTTTTTTTAACGTTAAAATAACTGTTAACAGGTATCGGTTAATTTGGGAGAAAAGGAAATGAATTGGATTTCAAACAGATCTTCTTCTAAAGATCTGTTAAATAATAGTGCAATGGGTAAATCTGGGGTGAAAAGTGTGCAAATAAGTAATGCTATTAATGACTCTTAAAACAGGGGCTCAGCAAATAACTCATTTATAGAACGTAAGAAAGCCAGCAGTTCACATTAAAGTCCTCCGAACACTAACAAAAGTTTGAGTAAAAACAAAATGAGTAATAACAGTAGCAATTCTGTCATTAATATAAATGGACTTTTATAAAATAATGGATAGTTAAGTGGAGGAAATTCTGCTTAGGAATAATTTATTTATTAAGAAGGAATAAATTAAAATGATGCTCCTTTAAACAGTATCCAAAAGCATTTGACTTTTAACGAAATTTCCTTTAATGAATAATAAAGATTTCAATCTAATATACAAAATGTTGATGCAAATGCAGCATAATTTTACAACTTTTAAAATGCAGAACAAAGTGATAAGGCAAATAAAATTTTAGGCAAAATTAGCCCCTCAACTAAGTTAATTACAATAGTAATAATCCAGAATCGATAAAAACTCATAAAAGTAAAATTAGTGAAATAATGTTGAACCCATAAAATTATAATGAATATTTACATCCTGAAAGTAATTCTTCATTGAAATTTAAATAAGAAAGGTAGTAAATGAAGGAAAGAATTTAGGAATTGTAGAATGAACTTTAAGTAATTTTATATATGATAAAAAAAAAATAAATGATTAAATAATCCTATATTAAAACAGGCTAGTAAATAATAAATGAGTAATTTGCATTTAAAATCTTAAAACATGGAAACAGAAATTGAAAACTTAGTTACAGATAAGAAAAAACTTGAATAATATCTGAATTAAGCTTGCAAATTATTAAAAAACCAATCTCCCAATAATTAAGTATTCATAAAAATAAATTAATAAAAAAAAATTATAATATTGTTAATATTTATAACTTATCAGGTATCTAAATTTCTTTAAGAAATGCATTTGGTCATTGATTCTTAACCGAGTTTCATAGATAAAACTCCGATTCATTAAAATCAATATGCAAGTTAATAATTTGATTTGCGCTAAGAAAATGATCAATTAAAAGCTTTTACAGGTGGAAAAGATGCAAATGACACTCCCATATTGCAGTCTTAAGCTCAGCAGAATAAGAAATCCAGCATGTAGGATCATGAGAGTATAAGTGCTTTTTAAATATAAAATGCAAATACCTCCTAGCAGCCATAAGAAACCTTATAATCTGTAACTTGTGTAGCAGACAATTAAAATGATTTTATTAGAGGAACAGTGAATAATAGTGTCTTTCATTCAAATAACCTATAAGATATATCGACCTCTCAAATTGAGATGTTGCCTGTAATTTAAATGAAAAACTAGGCAAAATGTACAAATTTTCCTGTGTAATTAAATGAATATAGGAGTGCAAGTCCATTTTCTAACAAATAAAATAGAGCGCAAGAAGCTGAATAGGGAGGTTAAAATTTTTTTATTAGAAAGCCTAATCCAACACCTTTAAATAACAATAACTCATAATAATAATATAGTACAGATTTTATTCCATCTGAACCGACACCTTAGCAAGCTCTGCCTAAAAACACTTCACAGAAAACTCTTGATTTTTTAGAATATTTAAATGAGTTTTAAAAAAAAACTGTAATTTATAATTTTATTTAAATTATTTTAAATTATTAAATTTTTATATTTTTAAGGATAAATTAAAATAAGAAACTGAAAAAATATTAAATGATAATAAAATAAAAGATTAAAAATAAGATGAATGATTTTAAAAATAATAATATACGTTATATTTTAGAATATTTAATTAATAATTTGTTTCTTTTGTATGCAGAATTATCTCACATGGATAATAATATAACATTCCGATTCAATAATGTTTACAATATTATATTTATTTAGTAATAAAACTTAATTAATTGTTGATACTTAGAAAATCACAAATAATTCTTTTCATTATATAATAAAATCTGAATAAATAAAAGTAAAATATTAAAAATGAATAAAAACTATAGTAGTAATACACTAGATTTGGTGTAAGATTATAACAATAGGAGAACTTCAAGATATAGTAACAATGCGAATTATGGTATTCATGAAGCGAGGGGTTCTTAAAGCCAATTGAATGAAACAAATGATATTAATCGTAAATAAAGAGACTAGTGTATAGATATCTTAAAAAATCTTAATTTTGCTCTTAACCCAGTAAAAATTAAAATAAAACCCTATTTATTTTATTAAATAATATATAACACATTTTTGATTAACATGTCAGCATAATTGATTTTTTATTTGTTTTTATATAGTAACTATTGAAGCAGTAAAAGCTAAAACAATAAAAAACTATTATGATCTAAGAAAATGATTATAGTTAATAATAAAAATAGCCAACACAACTTACAAGAAATCTATTAGAATATGTATGATTTTATAATTATCTAGTTTAAATATGGAAATATATCATTATTAATTAATATTAGAGAAATAGAAATACCTTATAGAATTGTAAATCTCTTGCTATTAAACCGAAATTGAAACCGATTAAATTTTTAAAGGGTTCTTTGTCTGTGATTTAAAGAAACTCAATGCAATCTAGGGAATATATTAATCAAAAAAACAATGGATTTTCAAAAGTATTGTGTTCTAATTATTAAATTATTGCTAAATTTCAAAATTATCTTAGGTAAAAATATACAAAAATGAAGGTGAAATAACAAGAGATAGAAATCGATTATAATTTGTAAATTGGTTATAAGAAAATAAAAAAGGTGATTTATCTAAAAATATTAAATAAGCAGATTATCAATATATATATATTTTCTATAGATATAATCAGAACTTTCTAAAATAAATAAGATGATTTTATAGGCACAGTTTCATATTTAAAAGAAATTACAAAAGATGAATTTGATATGATATTGATACAACTGGGGATTAGCAAAGATAAAAGTTTATTTGAAAGATTATACTGGCTTTTTGATATAAATGGAAATAAACAAATAGATTCACATGAAGTAAGAGAAATAAATAAATACATCAAATTAAAACTTTGATTATATAATTTCTTATATTTTTTATTCAAAATAAAAACAAAGGTAGAATATGGACTAAAAATATTCAAAGAAAATTCATTAGAACAGAATATAAAACTATTTTTTAGTATTGCAGATTAAAGTGTTCCAGGTTATATAAATGAAAGCGAGCTAAAAAATCTTTTTTAAAAGAATTTAACTTCAATGAATGACATTAGAATTTGTAAATTGATATTATCTGATTTTTATAATTGTTTAAAAATAAGAGATCCGCAAAAAGGAATTACAGAGTATTAAAATTTAAATAAAATGGCAAAACATAAAATAACTATATTTTTTATGTTCAATTTAAATAGGGAAGAAATGCTAATGTACTGTCTTACTGATCATGGAATCCGATAAATAATAAATAAAAATACAAGAATTCTGAAGAGTAATAAAGCTGAAGAATATTAGACCCCTTCATAATATCTTGTATGCGAATAGTAAATAAGTCTTTAATTATACTATAAAATAAAAGTGTTAATTTGCTTATAATTAATAATAATAAAAATAGAGCTGTAAAAAATGAAGGAATATTTTTTGCAGAGGATGATAATATTTATAGAACATTCAAAGAAAAAGAATAAGTTAATTTTTACTAAATATAATTTGATCAAAGAGATATTTTTAGTTAAATAAATTTTTATTTATTTATCAGATGTATTTAATTGGAAAAGAAGTTAAGTAGGATATGGCAATCATTAAAAAATTAAATAAAGAAAGTGGGATATTAGATATAGGGGAAAACAACAGTGATTCCGAAGATGACAACTCTCATGAAAAAGTTCAATGAAAAATAATTTGAGTTTTAATAGAGTTTATGCATTTTTATTTATAATATTAATTAATAATAAAAAAAGATTTTAATAATATTTTTTTTATCAGAATTATTGAAATTTATATAGAATATTTATATTTTAAAATTTTATACAATTTAATTTTTTTGTATTTATTCAATCCATTAATAGTGCAGCCAATTTAGCATTTTTTATTTTCATTCCATCTTAAATATCTTCATCTCCATCGCTTTGGACTTCTTCTAACTAGTTATTTAGTTTTTAATTTTATTACTATTCGAATTTTTTAGCATAGCTACTAGTAGAAACGTTTCCTTAGTTATAGGATTGATTGTGCTGAGCCTAAGAATTCTGTACCCGTTTACTTACATTTGAACTTACTTTCGTGAGCACGCTAATATTTTATTCTTTTTGCTGACTTTGTTACTAAGATTAAACTAGACTTTGCTATTGGATATAAGATTCGTCTTATAATTTAGATTTCATTTAATATTATTGCATCTTTTTGGCAAATTTTCCCCCTCCAACAGTCATTGTAGTATTAGATATATTGTTCATTGTGGTATTTGTGTTATAAAATTTATTTTATGTTTGTTCCTTCTGATTATTACCCCTTTACCCTTGTTAAACTGACCCTGGCCTTTAAGATGTATCTATATCATTTAAGAAATAATGGCTTCCTTCCATACTTTTTAATTAGTTTCCTTCATATTCCTATTCTTGCCTTTGCAATTGTTACTTATATTTATCATTTAATTACTGCAATCTGTTTTTCGGAACATTTTTATTTTATTATTTTTGACTTTATTAATCATAAGACACGTTATTAACATTTTGTTAGTTATTGTTTTATTAATTTATGTTATCCTCTTATTCATCATCTCCATCATCAAAATATACTCTTCTTTCTTGAAAGAAATTACCTAATCATCTTCTACTCGAACCTGTCTATTCAGGGCTTGCTGTTGGGATTTCTATTCTGGATTCAATTATTATTGGTATGGCTGCTGTTGCTACTACTACATTAAGTTAAATTATTACAACTGCTATTACTATTGCTATAGCATTTATTGTTATTAAAATAATAATTGCTAATGCTATTCAGGACCGAGTTGCATTTACTAATTACTAATAAGAGTCTGCACAGGAAACTGAGTGGGAATTTAGTTATTCATGAGTATTTATTACTGTTATTATTGCTGCTACACTTGTAATTAAATTTACAACTGTTATTGTTGCAATGTAACTTATTGTAGTTGCTATTATTACTGTATTTCAAATTGATCAGCATTCAGGGATTTATTAAAAGAGGGCATTTATGGCATTTGAGAAAATGCAGATCCTTCCAAATTAGAAGGAATATTTGACCCTCCTCCCTTTTTAGCTAAGAGAGAATCAAGTCTCATCAGAGATTCTTGAAGCATATCTTCATCATAAACTAATTTGCAATAAATATTAAGATTAGCAATTTATTAAAATAAAATTTATCTTTGGGGTACCTTTGCTTTAATGCTGATTTTATAGTGGAATGTGATTTGTGTTACTAATGTTATCTGGCTACTAAATTGCTTCAATGAGTTATTTTGAAGTCTTGTAGTTTATTTAAATATTGTTTTTACATTCTGTTTATCTAACCTTGTCTTAATTTTCTTTATGAATTTTTAAGATTTGTTATTATAATTCTTGTTCTTCTTTATTAATATTTTAAAGATCATCCTAATTTATTCGAAAATAGTAAAATATAAATAAATTTATAATAATTTAAATTTACACGTAAAAATTCCTGAATATCAAAATCCTCGTCTCTTGTGCAAACTGTCCCAGGTGAAATATTTCTTTAATTGTTTTTTTATTGAGAAATTTACTTTTAACTATTGTTATTATTACTTTGTCTTGCATTACTATTATTAGGTTTAGCTTAGTTTTGCATCTGTTGATTTTATTAAATGGTTCCATGTAACTTTGACTTAAATTTACTTACTGTACTTCCTGCCTAACTGGGTAAGTCATCGATATCATCAAAGTTATTACAACTAGTTTTGTTTTTTTTGAATTGTGTATTAAATTAAACGATGTCAACTCCTATGGAAGGATCAATTGGTTGTTACTATTAATAATTTTATTTTGCTTGTTGTTTAAATTATTTTAATTCGGCACTTTTTTCACGAACCTTAGAGCTATTTTTGAAATTGGGTTTGCTAAACGTTGTATTATTAGTTTTTTTGCTAATTTGGCTTTCTTAATCGAAATCCCTGTTCTTATTTCCATTATTAATATTTTGAGTAGGAAGGGGAGGAGGTCCTCTACTATGGTTTCTTTGGGCACCCGAAGAGTGAATCCTGCTGGCTGAAGATTGAACTTCCTAAGATTATTTGTATTGAGTTTTAACTGTTTGCTTTATGGAAGCTGCACTCTGTCTCTTCATCGGCGCTGCTGTATTAACTTCTCTGCTTTGAGGCTATGATTTTTGTATTTCAGACCTTTTTTTTTGCTATGCAGACATAGCTGAGGGCCTACTAATTTCAGAGAATAGGTCATCAGCTTCTTTTTCTTGTTATTACGCCCAATATTAATAGCTATTGTTGAAAACATCTTTTTTACCTTTATCTTTTTATTCATTAATTTTTGTAATTTCATTGAGTTTTTCCTATGTAAGTTATGGTCCTTTTTTTATTCCTTCTCTCTATTTTTATTAGCACTTTCTACTCTTACTAATTCTTTTTATTACACAGTTTTTTTCTAAAAATTTTACTGATTTAAAGAGTTTTATTACACTATTTATTTTCCTTTGTTCATATTGTCTTTATCATAATCTTCGTAATCATCTCTAAACCCTATAATTTCTTCAATAGTTTCTTCTTTTTATCTTTATTAGAACTCCATTTGTCTCGCTTTTTGAATATGTTTAGAAAGACTTTAATTGAATTTGCTATTGGAACTGTTTTGTAGTGAATTATCTTGATTAATTTTGGGCAAGTGAATTTCTTAATTACTCTATCTTTTTCCTTCTCTGCTTTATAAATTTAAGACCTAATTAACCTTCTAGGTTCTTGGCCCCTTCCACATTAGTGTTGACGATGTTAAATCTAGACTTTCTATTAATTTTGATTGTTTGAGCATATTGATTTGATTACTGGGATCATTTTCTTCGTCTGAATGCCATTCATTGTTTTCAAAATCAACAATAAAATTATCTCCTTATAATTATTTCCCCGCTCCATTATACATCTATTTAATTTTATCAAAATTTCCTTGGTTAAAGTCTAAATCCAAACCCTTAAGATTGTAATCATTATCTATATATTCCTTTTAATGATTAGCAGTATGGTGAAATTGTTAGTTTTATTTTGGGTTTCTATATGCTTGCTATGATGATTTAGGCAGTTATTCAGCTGCTTATTTTATTGAACTTTAAGTTTTCGGATAGTGGGTTTGATTTTAATTTTAAATTAAATTTTCTTTATTATTTTTATTTTAAGCTTTGAATTATTCGAGCATATTATTTGATTGCTTATTTCTTAGATATCTCAAATAAGCCTCTTATTTATTTTTCTTTCTTTGTTCTAATAAGAGTTAGTCTTTTTCTCGTTTTATTTCTTCTTCTTGCAATAGTTTTTTTTCCTTTTCCCTAAATTATTTTTAAAAATTTTAGCTGTTAAATAATATTAAATTTTTTTTTAAATAAAAAATCTTATTTGTTTATTTTTGTTATATGTAATAACTGTTTTTCAATCAAAACAAACATGATTTCTTTAATAATAATGCAATTTACTTTCTTCTACGTAAGTTTTCTTACATAATTTTTTTGTGTTTTTGCTCATTTTCTAAAAATTTTTCTTTATCAAATTTTTTTTCTTATATTTGTTCTTATTTTTTGCTGTATCCATATGCTCCCATTTCTTTTCCTTAAGTAGGTTTTTCCGTTCTGGTAGATTATCTCGAATATTTGGTAGCAAAACTGCATACAGATGACATTTCTTAATTAATTAAAAATATAATACTATCTGTGAAATTCTGAATTTTGGGAATTATTTTCTTATTGCTTCTTTTAAATTTTGATGAAAAATTTTATTAAATGTTAAATATTACATATTAGTACAAATGCTTTATATTCTATGATTGAATTTTAATTAATTAATTAATAAGAAAATAGGAATAGGTATTAATTAATTGATTAAAAATTAACAATTTTATTGAAAGTGATTGTTAAATTTAAACTTGAATAAAATAATAAATGCAATCATTTGTAATTTGTTCAAATTATTATAAATTATACATTTTTATAATATTTAAATATGAAACTTATAAAATAATATGAAAAAAAGTATAAGAAATAATATTCAAAACAATTCAAAATACATTACAACATATATATTAAATACTCGAAACGCAATATTACTTAAAAATAACTGATATAAGTAAATTAATTATTTTAAATCAAAATATTTATAAAGCTGTAATCTAAACTATAAATAATATTTGAACTATTTTTTAAACTCTTAATTTTTTTTTTTTTTTATTAATTTATTTTTATTTATATGTGTTGTATGTAAGTAATATTTTTTCAATTAAATAGTAAATCAAAATTTAATTATTCTTCAATTCTTAGAGTTAGATCTAGATCTAGATTTTGATTTAGAACTTGATCTGGATCTTGATTTTGATTTATTTTTTTTTTAAGATTTAGATCTTGATTTAGATTTAGATTTAGATTTAGAAGATCTATTTAATAAAACAAAAATTAAGATAGTAAACATTATATATATATAACAAATATTGTTTTACTTGGAGGAGGAGCTTGATCTAGATTTAGAAGAGCTGATGCTTCTAGATTTAGATTTACTTCTTTTACTTTTTTTTTTATTTCTACTTTCACTAACAGATCTACTTCTACTTCTGCTTCTACTTCTGCTACTTGAAGAGCTTCCAGAGCTACTTCTGCTGGATGAGTATCTTTTTTTATTATTTAATATTTAACAAAATAAATACAATTTATTTATTTATTTTACTTTCTTTTTCTATCAGGTGTTCTAGAGAGAGAACATGATTTCTTCAAATGTCCAGATTTTCCACATCTGTAACATTTATTTTTCCAGTCTCCTTATTTGCATTCATTGGCCCTAAAAATCAAAAAAAATTATATTTATTTATTTTATATATATTTAAAATCGTTAGTAAATATAAATCAATAAATAAACACAGTAATTCCACGATGATAAATATATTATATTTATGAGATTTGGTTGTAAAATTATATATTTTACAATTCCAATCTCTATGTTTTTATATAACATATAAGTGATGGTTTTGATATTTTTGATGTGTATGATGTTGTTTGTTTGCTTGTTTGTATTTATTCAAGGTTTATTAATATATAATAGATTTTTAATAATACATAAAATAAATCATCTATCGATTGGGTCTTAGGAGGAATCATCATTCTTCCAAGATGGGTTAAAAGGACGTAAGTAAGTACATACGTAAAAAAACAATGATCGTCAAAATATTTATATATCTTTGGAAAAATAGATACATCGATCATCAAGTGAAAAAATAATAATTGAATGCACATCGGCCTTCTTTGTGAGTCCTCTGTTTTCTTTGTTTATATATATATGGTATAGTATAGTAAAGTGTGTGAATCCCCATCATGTTGAATGTTTTGTGTATTTATATATATCACCAACAAATGAACCAAAAATATTTTCATCATTTCATAATAGATTCAATCTTCAAATGATTTTTCACGTCAGTCATCTCAACCGACTGTAATTTATATAGATTATTTAATAAAAAAATGCTCAATTAAAATTTGTAAAATTATGCAAAACAAATTGGGTAATTCAATACCACTCAAAAATAAATTAAAAAAATTAAATAAAATATTTTATTTTTATTTGTAATATATATTTATAACCAATCTCTAATGGAAGTTGCTTATAATCAAATATTTTATTTTTTTTATTTTATCAATGATATAGAATGAATATAAACATATACTATCACTAATATAATAATAAAATAATTACCAATGTCCTTTAGCTCCACAATTAAAGCAAATATCTTATCTTTAAGGTCCTCTTGTTTTAAAATCTCTGCTACCTCTATCTCTTCTTCCTCTGGATTCTCCTATTCAATGATTTTAAATTCATAAAAAATTTAATTTATAAACTTACTAAATAAATATTATTACCTTTATATTCTACAACAATTCTATGTCCATTAATTTTTCTTTAATCCATTTTTCTAATAGCTTCTTTGGCAGCATCAGAATTACTGAATTCAATGAAAGCGAATCCTCTATCCTAAAGTAAAAAATAAATAAAAAAAATTAAATTTTTTCATTTAAATAATAGACTTTCAAATAATTTAAAAATGAATATGATTTATATTTACTTTTCTAAAATCTACATCTCTAATTCTTCCGAAACGGGTAAATTCATCTTCAAGTTCGGAAGTTCTCATTCTCCCTGAGAGCTTTCCAATAAATATTGAGTGTCTAGACATTTTATTATATTTTTTATTTACTTTATAGCTTATTAATTAGTAAAGTACTTTATTGATTATTAAATCATCAATCAATTAATTAAAGAAAATCACTCAATTTTTAATTTTAAAGCTTGATTTACTCCTATTAAAATTATATAATATACGCTTCTTTTACCACTTACATATTGATATTTCTTCTATTACAAGTACTTAATTTTTTTTAAAGCCTATTTCAATATTATTAAATGATATTTTATTATAAGTATTACAATCAATTCATAAAATTGACCAATAAAAAATAGGTTCTAGATATACTTATATAAATTTTGAAAATATAATTTAAATTATAAAATTTATTTATAATGAAATTTAATAACATATTTATATAAAAATTTGAATATATTTAAGATTAATTATGTTTGTTAATTTATAGAATGACCTCAATTTTATACATCATAGCTCTTTATTATACCTCTTTCTTTATTTTTCATTTTAGGTATTATTTTATCTTAAAATATATAATTTGTTTTTTTAATTTTAGGAACTTTAACTACTCCAATTTCTGATATTTTTTGAAACGATCCTTTAAATGTATATTAAAATACTTTTAATTTGTCTTTTATTTCTTAGTTTTCCTTTTATCTTGACCTAAAAAGTAAAATATTTCATAGATTAATAATTGCAAATATATAAAATATTGTATTGTATTACTTTTCAGTTACAATCAAATTTTATATTAAATTTCGTATGCCCTATGCTGATTTTTGGTTTTCTCTTTTATTTACTTCTCTTTCTTTATCGGACTAAGTCTTTAGTCTGTTTATCCTCTATTATTAAATCGTTTCATTTTTAAATTTTAGTAAACTATTTGTATATTATTTTTCTTCTTGCTCTCTTTTATAACAAAGATTAGCGAAAGAATGGCTTTTTTTCAGGGATTTTTTGTTTTATTAACAGTAGTTGGACAATTTAGTAGTTTGATATCCCGAAACTTCATTTTTTTAACTTAAAGAGCGATATTTTTGAGAAGGTTAAAACATTGATGGTTTTTAATTTAGTTCTTTTGTACTATCCAGCTCTTTTTCGTTTTTA
Organism: Miamiensis avidus; assembly: GCA_037039885.1. Taxonomy (NCBI): domain Eukaryota; phylum Ciliophora; class Oligohymenophorea; order Philasterida; family Glauconematidae; genus Miamiensis; species Miamiensis avidus. The sequence continues at coordinate 991,676 of JAWVGU010000013.1, read as the reverse complement.
TTATCAGAAAAACTATTATGTTTCGGAGATTTATCAATATTAATGAAATTATTAATATCTTCTTTTTCCTTATTTAAAGAATAAGAATTGAAATGAACAGGATTGGATTTGAAAGTAATCGAATTATTATTAATCAATTTCTTTTAGGTAATTATTTTTACATCTTGTACTTACTTTTTTTCTTAGCTGAAAGATTATATCCCACTAGTCAAGAAAAGACTGGACTAATGCTGTTATTTGAATTGCATTGAACTATACTAATTTTAACTAATTTCATTTACTGATTCATATCTTTTTCTATTTTAAATTCTTTCATTCGATCCCTTATTTTTTAATTTTACGACACATTTAAACTTCCTCCCTAACTCAATAGCCTGCTTCTCTATTTAAATATTTAATTCAATAAATCGATATAAATCACCCATATTTTGATATTATACCATATTCTACTATCCATTATGACTTGTCGCTTAAGTTCTCCTAAATGAACTTTCTGACCTCTTTCTAACTTCAGGTTCTATTTATTTTTTATTTCTTCAACTTTTTTTAACATTTCATCATAGATATCTCCCCACCTTCTTTTACACTACTTTTATTAAATTGACTTGATTTAAGTAGTTTAAATTTTTCCTCTGTTTTTATTTTGGCCTCCAATTCGGCTTAATTAATGATTTTTTCACTTTCTTCTATAAAATTGTACATATATTCCTCGTTTGGAATTTTTCTACTTATTAATTTCTTTTGCTCACTTAAAATAAAAAATAAACAATAACTAATGATGAATATTTACATATTTTACATAATCAAAGTTAATTTTATACTTTAATCTGTTGATTTATTGTATCAATTCTTCTGACTTTTGATGGAGTTAAATTTTAAACCTATCGTTCTCTTCTTTTATTCTTATTTTTTTCATTTATTCCTAACATTACTGTTCAAAATTATTTTTAAAATCAAAATCATCAGTGGATTTTTCGAATTCCTTTTAAATAATATTTAGTTAATGTTGTAAATATTTGCAAATTTTTAATTAAAGTTGAACCTTTTTGTTGTTAAGATACAATTATTCCTAAAGATATTATAATAATTCTTCATATGTTTAAGAAGGAACTTTATTTTTAATTTTAGATTTCAAATATTAGTTGACTAAATTTTTTATAAACATATTTTTTTTATTTATTTCTATTTTTTAATTTCATCTATGAAGAACAACTTATTAGTTTTTTGAATTTCTTAAATTTCTTTTTGAGTTGTTTTTCAAGATAAATTATATTTATCTTAATCTATTGGTTAATCGATAAGATAAAGATCTTTGAAATATTAATTTTCTTAATAAAACTTATCATTTTACTTATCATATTATTCTGTTTCATTGGACTATTCGCTTTTCTATAAAAATTTATTAAATAATTAATATATGAGTATATTTATTTGTATCTTGCTATTTATAAATAATTTAATTACATGTTCGTTTTCTGCCATTTTTTATTTGATAGCCATGTATTCAAGAGCATGTCTAAATTCTTTTTTATCAATCAGATTCTTTTCCTTTATTTTATCTGTTATATCGAAAAAGGAATCTAATTTTCTGAAATCTCCAAATATTTATTCAAATTTAGAATTTAATTCCTTTGACTAAACTCCAATTTTATTTTATAATATATAATCAAGAGAATTTATATTTGCTTTTTTATATTTTCTCATATGATTTTACAAAATTTCCTTTTGCGCTTCTTAAATTTTATCTTAGATGACATTTTATTAACCTTTTTGCCTTTCTTTTAGCTTTTCTATTTTAATCTTATATAGATCCACTTTACTTTTATCAAAATCTTAAATTATTATTATTATTCCATATTTTTATTTATTTTTAGTGAGCAATATTGATTTTATTAGAATTTAATTTTTAATAAAATTATATTAAGAAAAATAATAAACTATTAATGAAAACTGACTAAATTTATTTTTTTATTTACTTTTTATTATCTACATTTCATTGGTTAAATAAAGCAGGGTGATTAACTATTTAATATAGTATTTTTATTATTCTGCAGTAAAATTATATAATTATATATTTATATCAAAGAAATGAATTATTTTATCAGGAGAATTTTTAATTATAAATTTATATTTATATCAAAGAATTATATCATATTTAATATATTTTTCATATCATAAAGGGATAATTTTTATAAAACAGTCACCATTACCCACACTTAGAACACAATTATATTATTCCAAAACTTAAATTTATCCAAGCATTTCATCGCTTATGTATTTATGGCTACCACTTCTTTCAAGTACACAATCTATAAAAAATATTATTAGATTTAATTATTTATTAAATAGTGATTTACTTTCCATATCCCAATTTTTAATCCATCCCTCCCTGAACTAAACAACCTATCTTTATAATAAAGTAAATCGTAAACACAATCTTCGTGACCCTTTAGTTACTTTACACAGACTCCTTTGCTGATATTCCACAACTTAATTAGTCCATCTTTTCCACTCCTATAAATATTGTAAATGTTTTAATTTTATAATCAATGCTTTAAATATGTATTTCTTTTAAATATTACGTGATTAATTCTATTTCACTAGATTATATTCCTTGTATTTTAGATATTCCTGATCGGTGAGCTTTATTGTTATAGGATTTTAGTTTAAATATTTATCCACCTTCCCTATCATTTATGAAGTTAAATATCTTAAATCCATCATAAGTAGTAGCAATTAATAATTCTCCGCATTCAGTTATAGATTTAGCTAAAATTAAAATATAAATTAATTAAATTCAAATAAAAAATAAACGTATATACCTGACATGTCCATTTCAATAGTTTACACACATTTTAGCTCCTCTAAACTCCACACTTTGATTGTCATATCTTTAGAGCTCGAAATTAAGTATCCTCCTAAATACAGAATATCATGAATTCCTTAAAAGTGTCCATTAAGAGTGGTAATAAGTTCGTTTCCTGAAAGAGTTGGATTCCAAATTTTAATTTCATGGGTGGAGTCTCCTGAAGCAATAAACCCTACTCCATCTTTTTCTATTTTTTATAAACACGTAATCGGACTGTTATGACCTTCTAAAGTTTTTATATGATCAAAATTATCTTTATCCAAATTCCATAATCTCAAACTTTTGTCCAACGAACCAGTCACAATAATATTTTTCCCTCGCAAAGTATCATATAATAGAATAGAGGTTATTCCTTCCGTGTGTGTAAATGAGGTGGGCACTTTCGGCTAAGGTTTTTAAAATATTTCAGTTTCTTTAACATTTTGCAGTAATTTTAGACCCGATATTCCTTTTTTTGAGGAAAACTATTGCTAATTATTAGAATAACTGCCATAGTTCATTGTTCCATTTTTCTTTTAATATTGGCTTTCCTCTTAATCGCTTTCCATTTCTATCTCACCTTCATTATTTAAATTGTGATTAATTATGTTATGGTCTTCATTAGGATAACTTTAAGCTGTATTAGTGAAATTTAAGCCTCCGTATTTCGTAGTTCCGTATATATTGCTTTTGTATAAATGCTCTTTTTTTGATTCCATTAGGTTACTATTTATGCAAGAGTTGTTGGAGTTGGCAAAGAAATTCATATGAGAATTTACTTAATGATTAGGCAATATATGGGAAGCTTATCTTATTCCATTTCCATTTCCATTTCTGCTGTTTTAAATTAAAACTTGAGATTCTTCGGCAAAATCTGGCATATTATTGTGGTTATTTGTGGCAATTTCGGAATGATTCAAATCCTTTTATTTAAATAGTTTGCTATTTTGATAATTCATAAAGCCTTAAATTTTCGAATTTTTAATCGTGTTAAGCTACTCATCATTAGGAACTACTAAAATCTCTTTCAATTCATTAAATTTTTCTTTAAATACAGATTTCATATCTTCTATGCACATATCAATCACCTAAATAGGAGAGGAAATATTATTATAATAAATTTTTTTATAAAAATTTAATTTACTTTCGAACTGTGACTATTATCTAACTCCATTATGTTTCTTTAAAAGCTTGAACTGTATAATTTATTTCTTGTTTGAATTCTTTATGCGTATTATATTGATTTTTTATTATATTTTCAAAATAGAATGAAACTTCTTATTCACTTTGTTTTTTTATACCGACCCAGTCATTTATATTTAAATTTTATTTATATCTATCAACTTTATCTTTTAAATAGTTATAATGGGCTAATTATTTTTGCACCAAAATTTACAAATACTCTTCAACTTCTTTCGAACATTAGTGTTTTGTTTCTTCAAACTTTTTTTCAATTTCTTAAAACACCTACTAATATCCTTTTCATTTTTAAAAAAATAACTAAATTAGAGAGAAAAATATTATTTTTTTATTACCCTATCTTTTTATTTAATAAGTAATTCATAGTCTTTCATATGCTATTGTATAATTTGTAATTATGTATCAATTTCTTATATTCCGGTGGTCCTGATAAAATTATTTTGATGAGATTGTAAAAATTCTTATACATCATATATTTGGTTCTTATGATTTATAAAATGAGCAGAATTTTCTAAAAAGCAAGTCACACAGAAAAATCGATAGTGATTGCCTTGAAATAATTTACAACTTTGTTTAAAATATTAACAAATAAATTATTTTATTGATTACAAACTGGCTCCGCACAAACAGCTTCTACAGTTTTGACCGGATGTTTAAAGCATTTAAAACTATTACTATTCATTTTTTAATATTGTAAATAATAATTTTTATATATTTATATTTGTAAATTTTTTTTTTATTTTTAATAGAATTATTAGTGGCGTTTTTATTTAATTTTTTGCTTTTAAATTATAATTAGTCCAACAATATTAATTTTTCATAAGAATTATTCCGATTGATTTAAAATACAATTTTTTCGCTCCTTTATTAAACGATTTATTTTCTGACGGAATAATAATACTACTAATTAATAAATTACACGATATATGTTCATTAAACCTATAACTTTTATCTTTATATTTTAATTACTATATTTTAAGAATAGCAATAAAATTTAAAGCATATGATCTTGATTTTTTATAATTTTAGATTAACTCTAGATGAAATTATTTGCAGATAAACTATTCATTTCTTTAATGGATTATTTGATATCATAATTATGAGACAAAGCCAGTTAAGAAATTACGTATTTGCTTATTGAATTTTTAAATGAAACTAATATTAAATCATATTGGTAGTGTTCCATTTAAAATTATTTTTTTTTTCAATCACACTATTTATAATCTGTATCTAACTTAAATTAAAGATTTTTAAAAAATCTCTAAAAAATCATTATGTACAAGAAATAAAATTTATTAACTTAAACATGAATTTATTGAAGAAATCTATATTTTTTATTAAACCATTTCAAATTAATATTATACTTGTTTAACTTTTTTTTTTAAAATCATAAAATAATTAAAAATATGAGACTTTTATATCATTATCCAGTCACTTTAAATTTATAAAAGATTTCTAATATTCTATTTGAATGATATATATTAATTTTAGTCTTTACTTTATACTGGATTTTACATTCATATTATCATTACTCTCCAAATAGTCCCTATTCTTCATAAGATCGATTTATTAAAAGTACTGGATATATCAGTAAATAATTAGATGTTCATTTGATATATAAAATACTTTAGATATATTTATAAAATCATTACTTAAAGTTTTAAATATTTATATAATTTTTCATCATAAATATAATTACTAATATTATATCAGTTGTATTTTAAAACTTTTATATATTTATTTTTTATAATAACATGGTAGTGTATTTTATATTATATATCTAATTGCATTTTTAAAATATGTATAGTATATGAAAATCATTAATAATTCTGTATTAATTCCAATATCATTTATTTTTCTATAACAATCAAAATAAATGAATATGATATATAGAATTAATATATTAAAATAAAAATAATTTACATCAAAATATTAAAATCAGTAAATAAAGAAAATTACACTGAAATAATCTTAATTTAATAAATTTATTGATATTTTTATACTATATAATTAATTGAAAAAAATATATAACATTATTTAAATATAATAATATACTGAAATGTAAATAATATTTATCTAAATTATTTATATTTATACTGAATAAAGAATAATCAAATTAAACTATTTTAATATAGTGATTCTCTATTGTAGTGTTAAATTAATTATGATATCAACTAAATAATTATTTAGAATCGGCCACTTATATTAATTATAAAAATTATTATTTAACTATTCTCTATCTAAATTACTAAACTCTCGTTTATTATGATCTTTTTTTATATAGATTCTTGATCAAATTAATATTTTATTTAATGATTTATTTGATTATTTAAGTTTTAATTATTGTTTTATTGATATATATATATTGTTTTTCTTAAGTACACTGTTAATACTTATATTAACACGATAATTTATCTATTCAATTATTTAACTATTCTATACAATTCATTTAAGTTTTAGTAAACTATTTAGCATTAGTCCTTAATATACTCGAAGAGGGTAGAGTTTGAAGAGAAGATAAATTCCAAGTATTTTATTTTGAGCTTTTTTGTCTTTATATTTATATACTATTATTGATTGGAAATGTATTGCAATGGTGTAGTGTGAATCTAAAATCTGATCTTTGACGATCATATTTTTTTTAAGGATCTCCATACTTAGTAATAACTTGAGCTTTGATCGATTATAATGAATCTTATTTTATCATTTTATTTGAGCTTTTTCCTTAATGTTTGCTTACATTGCATCCCATTTTATACTTTATAATTTATTTTTTTTTTTTTACTATTTTGTTTTGTTTTTTATTGTCTTTTTAGGTTTTTTTTCTCGTTTTATGTAATTTATATTTTTAATTTTTATATGAGAATTTATAATTCTTTATATGAGTCTTATTATATTGATTAGCTCCAATAGAAATAACAAATATAATTATTTTTATTTTTATACCTGTTTAAAAGTTTCCAATGCATTTGCATATTCGTTATTTTCAGACAGAAACAAACCCATCCATATATATTCATTTAAATGATTAAAAAAATATTTTTAAATCACTATCAATAAATATTTAGATATTAGATTAAATAATATTATCCCATAATAAAAACAAAATATTAAATGAGTTCATATTTAAATCTTCCTAAAAGAACTATTATTTTTAATCTAAAATTCTAATAAACATTTAGACTTATAAAAAAAGTGATTTCCCAAAACTATAGTGTATAAATACATTATAACTCAAGATAGTTGATATAATATTATTTTATTAGAAATTCTATAATTAAAGTAGTAAAATTGAATTAATATCTATTGATATTGTAAAAAAAAAATAATACTCAGCAAAAATATAAAAAAATAAAATGTACTTTATTATAGAAAATGTGATATAAAAAAGTTATTATTTTAATATTAAATTACTGAGTTGACTGGTTTATTATATATGGAATTTCTAGATGTAATTATTAACTATTGGAATTAATTATGTGATATATAAATAGAACAAATTTTCCCATTTTTTCTTTCAAAACATATATTTGAATTATATACAACTTTAGAATAACAGTAGTATAAGATTTGGATATAAGTAATTTTATATTATTTTCTAATATTATTTATTTTTAACAATTTATTAAATTGATAATTTTATATTTTGTAAATATATTTATTATTCGTTAATATTATTTTTAAGATCATGGTCATTTATAATCTCTTAATTTAAAATTTCAGAGCTGCATTCATATTAAATTCAGCCATAAATTATTAATTAATTTCACTTTAATATTTGTTATTTAAAATTCTAAAGTAATAAAAAGGAATCATTAAAGAAAATAAAAATTATTTTAAAAATTTTTAAAAAAATAAGTAATTTTCATACAAAGATTAATTATTAGATATATTAATGTTAATTGCCTTCTATTTTTTTTTTAATTATATTTTATAATTATATTCATATTTATTTATTTTACTATTATAAAATATCAAAATCAATTTTTAATATTTAGTTTCTATATTTTCTAAGTAAGCAGCAATAAATTTTTGTTATAAAAAAAACTTTCAATATTAATTAATTAATTTTAAAAAATAAAGTAATACTAATTAATATTTTCAAACTAAAAGAGAGAAAATCTTTTTTTTTTATGAATTAATAATTAATAATATTTACTGCCATTATTAACAATCATAGCATTCAACAAAAAATTTTTTAGAATTTCAAAGTGATTATTTTTAATTTAAATTAGAATATACTAATACAACAAATTATAATTTAAAATTTTTATATTTGTATCGCTTTTATAACTTATAACTAATAAATATAAAATAAATTACTTTTTTTCCTTAGTTATCTTAATATGGCAATACTTTGAATGCAAATTTATTAATCATTTATAATTTATATTAATAAACATTCTTTGGTTTTTAAAGAGAATCAAACATAGTATATGGAAATATAATTTTCTTTTAATCTTATATATCTGATTTAAATAGTCCAGAATTTAATAAAATATTAAAAGAGGCAATAAAACTAGTTATTTAAATTAAAATCTCTGAGACACACCAAATAAATATTTTATTACAACATATATTTCTGATAAAATACAAATAATAAAAATAAATAAGAAACTAAAAATTAAAAAAATATATTATATGTAAATGAACTAGTTTAATTTAAAAATTCCAGAAGAATTAAAAATAAATACTAAATCTTATAAAAAATAAGCTAGGGTAGCTATGGAGAGGTATGGAAAGCTATAGATATTTCTTAAAAACGCTTAGTTTCAATAAAAGTAATAAGTCATTTATTTAGAGATTGCATTGATACCAAGAGAAACTTGAGAGAAGTAGCTATTTTAAAATAATTAAACCATCCTAATATAGTTAAACTGATTGACATTTATATTTCTGATAATAACTAGTGCTTTTCAACTCAACTTTAATAAGCTGAAACAGTAAAATTAATAAATTAAAAAAAAACTATTATTTTTTATAAATATTTAGCAATTTTGTATATAATTTTTTTAGAACAATTTTTCTACTCTCTACTTAGTATTGGAGTTTATACCTTCTGATTTAAAATAAGTAAGAATAATCTATATTTTAAATTTTTTTCCCTAATAATTATTAAATAACTACACTTAGTTTTTAACCACTTAATATTGTATATTTCTAAATATTGACATATACGGTAACCCTATTGATTATACATAGCAAAGAGTTAGAAATTTTAATGAATCTGATATTTAATACATAATGAAATAATTATGTGAGGGTTTGGTATATTTGCACGAAAAAGGATTAGTTCATAGAGATTTAAAGGTTCTTTATCATTTTATTAATATTTTACTTATATTTTTTATTTCAATAAATTATTTTCTATTTTAAGCCTAGCAATATTTTAATAAATCCAGAAACTCTTGAAGTAAAGATATGTGATTTTGGATTATCAAGAAGCTTGGTAAATACTAGATTTAAATAACAAATGAATGATTAAATGGAAAAATTACTACATCAAATAAATATCAAAATGAACCAAAGTGAATTTATACCTGATATTTCAGAGTTCACAATAGATTCGCCACAAAAAAAAGATGAAAAAAAAATGTCTTAATATGCATCTGAAAGTATGAAAACTCCATGCTAAGTTCTAAAAAATATTACCAACTAAAACCCATTTTTAAGAGTAAGTCCTTAGAGAGACACCTTTTCTGTTAACTCAAAATAAACTAAAACTCCTAATATTATACTTTATCTACCCCGAAGCTGTAAGATGTGCAAATAAATTCATTTTCAACTAAAAATTCTGAATCTTCTTATCTAGAAAAATCATTTTCTTCACTTAGCTTAAATGAGGATAAAAAACAAAAAATATAGAAAAATGAAATTAAACAGAAGGAAAATAGTATAAATCTCGAATAAAAACTTTATCCATGCTCAACAGAAAAACTTTAAAAAATTTTATAATAAAAAGAAAATCAATTATAACATTTATAAAATTAAGTTTTCCTGTTAGACTAGGATTTAACTTTGCACACGGGGTCAAGATGGTATAGGGCTCCAGAAATTCTATTTTTAAATAAATCCTACGACTATAAAATAGGTAATAAATTATCATTATATAATATTTATTATTAATGATATTATTTCTGTAGACATATGGGCACTCGGATGTATATATGCAGAGCTACTAAGTATACTACATAAACAATCGAATTTTGGAGCTCTTTTTCCTGGATAATCGTGTTATCCTCTTTCCCCAGTCAAAAGATAAATCCCTGGTAAACAAATTAGTTTTTTTAATTATTTTTATGGTATTTACAACTTCTGTTCAAGATGATGAAGGAGGTTTTCAAACGAATAGATTCGTGCATATTATGGACGAAGAAGACTAAGTCATTAAAATATAAGAAATACTTGGATCAGAAGTGCTTTAGAAGGATAATTTATTCATTGAAAATGATTCTGCACGTAAATATATAGAGTAATTTCCCGATACTGAACCTACCAATTTGAGAACTATTTATCCAGGAATGTCAAATGATTCTGAAATTTTACTACTAAAATTAATATCTTTCAATCCTCATAAAAGACCGACCGCTCAGTAAGTGCTGTCAGAATAGTATTTTTAGAAATTTTAATATTACTCATATTAGTTTTTATCCGAATTAGACAAAGACAGCTATGCCTCGCATTGCTAATCTTAACAAAATAGTTTTATATCTCCATAATAGAATGTATAGAATATGTCTTTGGGAATTCAAAAGAGAAAATAAAAATCCATCGTAAAAAAGTTTTTACTTACTAGTAAAATAAGTAGAAAGAAAATGTTAGTGAAAATAAAATTTATTTTTACTGTGATTCAGATAAAACCTCTATCAAGCAAAATAATAAACTAAAATAAAAACCTAAAGAAATTGAATAAATTTAATTAAACTAAGAAAGTTAATATTATTACTAAAAATTAACTTATAGTATAGAAGCAATTAATGTTAAAATAGAAGAATTAAAATCTAAAAATAATAATTAAATATTTTTGGATTTTGATTGTTTTTAAAATTTATTTTTCGATGAAGAAATGCTAAAAACTTTTTTCTTAAGAGAATTATATTTATGTGGCAAATTACCTTTAGAATTTTATGAATAAAACATATACCCAAAAATTATAGTTTTTTACCTGCTTAACTAATAAGAAAATGACTATATATTGGGATATAATTTATAATAAGAAAATGAAATTTTAATGAAATAATTAAATCCCACAAAATTTTATAATAATGAATAAGAATAAGAATAAGAATAATTATAAATTTAATGAAAGTATATAAAAAAAAAATGTTTAAGTTTCTGAAAATTTATAATGGTTTTCATACTGTAATTAAAATAATAATTTTAAATTTTATAATATAAATTAGTCAATCAATACCTTTTACTTAATTATAACATTAGTTAATAAAAATAATTTCAAATATTATTATTTATTAATATTTGAGTAATTTTAGCTTTTAATTCATTTAAAACCTCATTTTGATTTTTAGCATTTTAAAGTTTATCTGTGTATGATTAAGCAAGTCTAATTACCATTTCCCTTTGTTCTTTAGTGGAACCTTTAGACAAAGTTCTTAGATCATAATTAGATTGGTTTTGATTTTCATCAACAATTATTTTGTCAATATCATCTTTGGATTCCTGAGAACCTTCGTGTCCAAAATTTTCAAGTTCTGATAGTTTTTCAGCAGCATCTTCAAGGATTTCTTAAGGAAAATCTAAGATTTATGCAACATATAATCCATAACTTCTTTCAGCATATCCAGCCTTTACCTGTTGTACATAAAAATATAATGATTAATAAAAAGACAATGTTTTGGTTATATTTTAAATATTACTTTATATTGCATGGTCAGTTTATTTTCAGTTGTAATACAAGTAACATGATAGTTCTTTACCCCTGTAATTTACTCTTCCATCTATATCATTTCTTAGAAATGAGTAGCAAACAAACAATAACATCCTATCTTTTAATAATATGTTCACTTATAGCCCATGCAAGTCCAAATCCTTTAATTTAATTAACATAGTTAAATTGATCTATACATATATTTTATTATTAGTTTTTTACCTTCACTTGTTGAAGTTCCTCTTCCTAATTCATCAATGATAATTAGTGAGTTTTAAGTTGCAATTTTTATCATGCATGATGCTTCCAGCATTTCGCTCATAAAAGTAGATATTCCTCTAAGTTACATATCACTAGCTCCTACTCTTGTAATGATAGCATCTAAAACTGGTACTTAGGCTTGAGCAGCAGGGACATAACATCCAATGTGGGCTAATAGACAGCAAATGGCAACCTGTCTAATATATGTACTTTTTCCTCCCATATTGGGTCCGGTAATAATATGGAATCTGCTCTAAAAATATAAATTAATAATACGAATCATATTAATCTTTTTTCATTATCATGAAATAAAATATTTACATTTGTTTTATTCATTATACAATCATTATCTATACAGTTGGAATCAATTACATCAAGGCAAGCATGCTTGGACTATATTAATTTTAATTGGTTAACGTTTTAGTTAATGACTGGCTTGCAGTAATTGTATTATTCAGATAAAACTGCAAAAGAGCATAAAACGTCGAGTTCAGAAATAATGGATGCAGCCTTTTTTTAAAAATTTATTAAATATTAACTTATTTTTTTTATTTCTTTATTAATTATATATAATAATTTATAATTTTGCTTTACTTTTTCCATTGCAGGATAATAGGTTGCCACCACTGTTAACAATTTTTCAATAACTTCTTTTGATTCTGCCTAGTATTCTTCATTTAAAGAATCAAGTTCTGCACATTCTGCCTTCAAATCATTTGTGGTAAAAGTTAAGGTTGATTTTTTTACAGTGACTTACTTTTATTTATAAAAAATAAATTTATAAGATTAATTAAAATTATATCTACAATACCTAATATTTTTTTCCTCCTTTTTGTCTGAATGCTTGATCTGCTTCTTTTTTTTTGGCTTCGAATAAATACAAATAATTATTAACTCCGTCAACTAGTTTGACTTGAATGCCCAAATCACTAGAAACATCTTCTAAAATTTGGTCTATTTTCTTTTTACATTTTCTTATATTTTTATCAACTTCCTATAAACTATTTGAAAATTTGGGATTCACTTGATATTCATTATTTCTAGCTCTATCAAGATCAATAGATTGCTAAATCATGGCTTCTAATTTTGAAAAGTCATCTAAGCATTCATTTAAAGGATTAAATATGCCATCTTGAATCATTTTCCCAAAATTTTATTCTTAGTCTAGATATTATTATAAATGAAATTAATTTTTTATTATTATAAAACTTTAGATCTCATACCTAAGTTATTTTGTTCAATATACTGTGTGAGAGCTTTAATGTTAATAACTAATTAATACACTTTTATAACATCTGAAAGATTGCACCCGTGTTTAGGTTTTTTAGAGTGTACTTTGTAGAATTTAGCATATAGTTTATCTAAGTCAGCAACCTTTTTGAAAAAGTCATCATTCAAATATTTAGCGAAAGAACACAAACTAATAAACATTTCTACAATATTTAATCTGTTATTAATTTCTTATGGATCTTATAGCGGTTGTTTTAACCATCTTTTAAGAGCTCTACTTCCTATTTGGGTCTTGCATCTATCTAATAATTCCAGCAAAGTATTTGAATTTCTAAAATTAAAAAATTATCGTTTATTTATATATATTATTGTCATTTAAATAAACTATCTTACCCAGCATTTACGATATTTTTATTCATATCATTAAGTTTAGGGAAAATAGATAAGGCATTAATGGCAGCTAAATCAAGTTTCATAAACTAAGATAGAATGTATTACTAAAGTGTGAATTCCTTATAGTTGCTTTAATCTTCATGCAATTTTAAGCTCACCATGAGACCGAAAAAGGCTTATAGAGATTTCGTCATGGTAGATTCTACTACATGTTAATTTAAGGGGGTTTTCAAAATTTTATCAAGTTCCTTTTCAAATGTTTTATTTTATAAATCTTTCTTTCTTCTATAATAATAATAAAATTTTTAAAAATTCTTAAATAAAAGATAAATTATAATATTGATGTCATTTATTACATCTCTTGCACTTTTATCCCTGATGTTTATATTATATCTTCAATTTTTTCTTTTTCTGATTCTAAATCAGGAAATTATATAAAAAGTGTGTATTTTTCGTCTAGAGATGCAGGATTGGTCTGTAAAATTAGCGATTCAAAATTGGAGAAATGCTCTTCATCAGTAAATTCAGTTATTAAAATTTATCTTTTATCTAGATTTAAAATTGCCGCATATATCTCTCTTTGATTTTAAACAATATCAAATATAACGCTCACATAAATATGATTTTTTTCTGATTAATCAATATCACTCATTTCCTAAACTTAATATTATAATTTTTGATTTTTTTTATTGGATTTTTTTTGCTTATTATTTGCTTGATTTAATATTTTTAGAATAAATTATTAATATAAAAAAATACCCCCATATCAAATTAAGTAAATTACCCGCAAAATTTTTAATATAGTGTGAAAAATATATAGTATTTAAATATTTACCAACTAGTTATTGTAATAATATAATCACATATTTATAATTAAATAAATCTAATTGTAATTTATTTGTACATGCATATAGAGTAGAGTATAACTTTTTTAAAAAATTATTTTATATTTTAAATAATAATTATACTACATTTTCTCTATAAAAATATGTTAAAATTTATTATTAGATTTTATTATACTTTATAGTTAATACTATTTAAGTAGAGTAATTGTAAATTAATTAAACTATATTCTATTCATTTGTGTTAAGGAATTAATAAATTTATAAACTACAAAATAAAAAATGGAAAAATAAGATTCCACTAATAACACAATAAAAAAACTAAACCTTTTAATAGGAATTTCGGGATCTATATCTATATCTACAATAGATCTTTATCTTTAAGAGTTAGATGATTTAAATAGATTTAATTTAAAAATAATTTTGACAGAAAATAGCCAAAAATTTATTGAATTATTTTTTAAAAAAGATTTTTATTATCCTAGTGTATTAGAAAAGAATGAAGTTTTTACAGACAAAGATGAGTGGAATACCTGGAAAACTCCTGGCGATAATGTTCCTCATATACATTTAAAAGATTGGGCCGATATATTCCTAATTATACCTCTTACAGCAAATACAATGGCAAAGATATCAAATGGAATAGCTGACAATTTACTTGTAATTTATTAATTAAATTAATATAAAATATATTAATTAATTTTAATTTGATATCAGACTTGTGTAGCACGGGCGTGGGAATTTACTTAGCATCCTAGTAAAAAATAGCTAAAAATTGAAAACTAAAAAATTGATTTATTAAAAAAGCCATTTGTTGTTGCACCCGCCATGAATACAGCAATGCTAAATGTATATATGATAGTTTTTTATAGAGGTTTATATATAAATTTATTTTATATTATATAGCATCCTATTACGAATAAATAAGTAAATATTTTAAGAGAATTCGGGATCATAGTAATGGAAACGTAAGAAGGTTTACTAGCAAGTGAATTGTCGAAATAAAATAAAAATACGCCAAAAATAGGTATACTTAATTAAATCTTATATTTTAATAAATTTTTAATAATAAGGAAAAGGAGCATTATCTGATGTTAAAAATATTATGGAAACTATTACAATGTTAGCAGATTATTTAGAGAAAAATTGATTTAAATATATAAATAATGTAATAATTATTTATTTATTAACTTGCTAAATATTTTTCTATCATTTAATAAATTATATATATATATTATCAATTTTTTTAATAATTATTTCTCAAAGATTATATGTTAATTTCTACTTCTTTTATTAATGACTTTTCCTATTATTATATATTAGTGTTATTATCTTTATGATATGCGCTAACTATATTTTATAGCATAGGATCTAGATTAATTGTAATTATATAAAATACTATTTAGTTTATGAATTTAAATTTTTACTTTTTCTTAATTTTTAGCATTTTTCTTTGCACAACGGACACCCATCGTCTTTTAAGAACCATAACAATGCACACTTCTCACAAAAATTATGTAGGCATGGAATACAAGTTACAGGGAGATTCAAAGTCTTTAAGATAAATTTATTTATAAATTTTTTTTAAATTAATCTATTATATTTTAATTTTACTTCTATGCATATCACGCAAGATATTTCTTCACTAAGCTAAATGTTTTGTTTTTATTCTTATTATTAATGTTAGTTCTATTAGATTTACTATTAATTATTCTAAAGAGGTTATTATGTAGCTTCTTCATTTAAAATTTTCATTTTTCTAGGCCCTTAGCATTTATAACATATTTCTCTTTTTTTAAAATTCATAGAATTACAATTATTACATTTCCAATCTCCAGGTTCTTAGTTATATTATTAAATATCTTAGTTTTAATTTGGAATACCTTGTTATTTAATAATATAAAAAATAAATTCAAATATATTGTATATAATACTTACCCTGTGGCTACTATTGATTTTAATCTTTGTTTTTCTTACATTTAAAACAAATAACTCTATCATGAAAATTATTGATCTTACAATTTTAACAAACCCAATCTAATATAAATTTCCAAATTATTATAACTTAAATTTTGATAAATTTAAACAAATTTTACCCCCTTATTTATAATTTCCATATTTTACATCGTTTTTATTGACTTAGTTCTACCCTTATCTGCATTTAAAACATCTAATAGTGTAAAAATATAAATATATATTAAATTAATATAATAAATTAAAGATTATATAATATTATACTATTATCTTGATTTAAAGTTATGAGTATTGCAACCACTACATATCCAGTCACCATTTTTCATTTAGTTCATTTTGAGGAATTCTTTAAGCTTTTATATTTTATTTATTTTTGAATAGTGATTATTTATTTATTAATAATAATAACATATTAGTAAGTACTGTGTATTAATAAAAAATATTATTAGACATATAATAAAACCTAATACACATAAAACTTTTATTATTTTACTTATTTATTCTAGTTATACTATATAATAATATTTTAAATTCAATTTTATATATTATATTGTAAAATGAAAAATGAAAAATGAAAAATAAACATTAGTAAATCTAAAGTATTATAAATTTATTTATTTATAGAAATTGATATTATAAAAATTAATTATATTTATAATATTTTGTGTATATAATTAATTAATATGGAATTATATCAATTTCGATAAGATAGTATTGAATTCTATTTATTTTCATAAAGCCTATACTATACTATTTAATTACTTTAAATATATTAAAATGATTAAATATAATATATCTATAATACTTTTTATATAAATATCTATATTATTTGAAGTTTTATAATAGTAAATTTAAAATTTTATTTTTTATATATTAGTTTTATTCTAATAAAAGAAATATGAATAAAAATACTATTAATTATTATTTTAATGCTTTATATTTTTTTATTATATTTATAGGTAACCAACTTAAGAAAGTCAAGTTAAGAATTTATAGAAGTGCGAATTTATCACATATAATAATTTTATATGAGTAAACATATTTCATTTATATTTTAATTAAATTTGGATTAATTATATTTATATTATAAGAAAAATTAATAATTACCAATATTAACAGATTTTTGTCTCTAAATTTAGTTTATTCTCAAAATGATATTAATTTAACATTTAAATATTAATCAAAATTTTTTCTATTGGAAAAATAATAATGCTTATATTTTTATAACTTAATTAATATATATATAATGTTAATAATATTTTAGAATTAATTATACATAACTTAATTAGATGATAATAAAAGTTTAAGTTTATGAACAGTTGTTTAAGTTATAAATCTCTAACTAACTTAAATAATAATAATTTATTTATCATATTATTTTAAAACTCAATTAATTTCTTTATTTTTTAATCTAATAAACTAAATTTCTATATTCTTTAATATCATAAAATAATTATAACTTTTTTATCCAAATAATGTAAAAAAAAGATCAAAATTATCAAATAAAAATGATATTTATTTTATTTTTTTTTGGTAAATTTATGATTGATAAGTGTTTAATAAGATTTTTTTGAGAACAAGCTTAGTATTATAAATAAAATAATTTTTAGCTTAGTATTATTACTAAAATAATTTTATACATATATTAGTTAGTATAGTCCTTCAAATTTTGATTGGTGGGCTGATTCTAATTAAATTTATGACATACATACTATAATATTGGCAATTATTAAATATCTAAATTTAATAACTTTAGATATAATTAATAAAGATATTTTATACTAATATCAAGACTAAAAAGTTGATTTTTCATATTTACTATAATATTTAGTAATAATAATTACATATTAATTATGCTCTAGTTGGTTTACTAAAAATTATAGTTATTCTTAAATCTCTAATATTATATTCAATTATAAATTATTTAAATTTCTCTTTAAATTTAAATTTTTGTCGGAATAAATAAGATAATTTTATCTAAGAAGAATACTTCCTAAAAAAAATTAATACAATTAAAAGGAGAAAATCTTGTACATAATCTGATATTGTTGGTAAAATAAATAATACAGATCACAATAATACAAGAGGGAAATAATAAAGCATATTATTTAATAAATATTTTTCTTAATAGAATACAAAGAGTTAAAAAAAAATAAATAAAAAAATCAGATAGTATTAAAATATATCAAAAATAAAAAATCAATTAAGATATTAAAATGTGTGGAGTATCTTGCCTTAAATACACTTTATCATTTTTCGCTATCATTACCACTATTGTTGGTATTGCTGGTATTGTTGTAGGTTCAATCGAATTAGCCAGATTGGGTCACATTGATTTCTCAAGTTTAAGCTCAGCTCAATATACTGGATTTATCTTACTAGGAACTGGAATTCTTGCCTTCCTTATTGGACTTGTTGGAGTAGTTGGAAGCAAAAAGAAAAGTAGCTGCTGTCTTTGCATGTAAAAACTTATATTTTAATAATAATACAACCTATAAAAAATATAATTTTAATATTTTACTAAATAACATATTAATTATTTTACTCAATAAATTAAAAATTTTTAAGCTATCAATTCTCTGTCTTACCTTTATTACTCATCTCCCTTGTCCTTGCTGGATTTTCTACCTATGCTATCGTTATGGTTGGAGACATGAAATAATTTAACAGTAAACTTAGTACCTGTTCTTGGAAAGACAATTCTAAATCTGGGGACAACTGTAAATACTGTGGAGATAATGGAGTTTTAAGGTAAATTTTTCTATATCTAATTTTAATAATTGATTAATATAACTAAACACTTATTTAACAATAGTTGGGTTAAAGAAGCCAATGATGCTATTAATGACGTTAATATGAATTACTGGGGAAGATCTGCTGAATGTACTATTAATGCTGGTTCTATTGCCAACTAAGCTAAATATACATTATAAGGATTTACTCATACTTCTAGTGATAATGGATATAAATCTTCTTTAAAATGTAAATTATCTAGTAAAGGAAAAGATTGGGGTAACTTCATGAGTTATTTTGAAGAATAATACGGATGTTCAGGTAAATATATAATTTAATAAAATATTTATTAAATAACATAACAAATAATAATAATAATTAAATATAAAAGGTATGTGTTCTAAAACTCCTTTCTTCACTTTTTCTGATTCAACTAAATTCCCCAAAGATGATGCTAATTCTTGTTATAAAGAAATCACAAATTTCTTTGACTCCGTTTTGGTTACCATTGTTGCCTGGGCCATATTTGGATTCTTCTTACTTAACATGATCTTGGCTTGCTGCTTATGTTGCCACCCTGATAGAAAGAAAGAAAAATCAGGAGAAAACATCTACCAAAGAATGAACTATTATGATTGAATTAATTGAAATTATTACATATACGATAATAATTTATAAAATTCTTTAGTAAATTTTGTTGATTTAATTAGCAGTAAATTTTAATAGTAATAAATTATATGTATATATAAGTCTATAATAATTTTAAGAGTTAGAAAAAATAAAAAAGATTAATTATTATTTTATTTTATAACTAAATTGCAACCAATAAGTATTATAAAATTTTAAATTATGAATATATAACTTTTATATTCTAATAAAGTATTTATGATTCTTATTTCAAATTTAATTATATTGTAAATATTTTAGTGATCTATCTGAAATTTATTATTTTATGTTTAAATTATTTTCTCTTACATAAATTAAATTTAAAAAAATAGAACAAATTTCTAATAATTAGAAATATTAAATATAAAATTTTAACTAGCATCAATTTTTTTAAACAAATATTTCATATTAATTTTTTGAGTTAAAATATCAGTCAATTTGTATCATTCATCATTTCCAGTAGTTTTTAGCAAGTTTTAATATTTCTAGTTGTTGCAATATTCTTTAGTTTCTTTTCTAAAAAATTATTGTTTAGTTTACTTTTTCCATACCCTTCTGGATAATCAATATAAACTTCAGTGTATGTTTCTTAATTAATATGAAAATTATCAGGCAGATAATCAAACTTATCTATGTCTTCATACAATTCTTAATCAATTTCCTTCTAAAAAAACACTATATAATATCTAACTTTACTTTTAACTTAAGACTATTTTCCTTTTAAAGTCACATTATCTTCCTTTTTTTCTTCTTCTACTTATTATTCATTATCGTTATTTTGTTGATAGTTTTAAAAGACATTTTAAAGTAATATCTGCTAAAATTCATTCTGAGATTTTACAATAGTTGATACAGAAAATCCATATTTTTCATTTATTCCCTCTTCTATTATTTATTAAATTTGCTTTATTTCTGTTATTTTTGACCTAAATACCACATTACCAGTTTAAATATATGTTGAAACATTAGAAAATTTAAGTTGTTCAAATAACTCTTTCAAAGTGTTCATTTTAATTTATTTTTATCCAGCTATATTTATTCCCCTTAGTAAAGCTACAAAATTTGATCCAGCTGTCTTAGAAATTTTTTTTTTAATTATTGCATCTTTAACTTTTTATTGTGCTATATAAATTATTTGTAAAAATTGGTTTTTATTTTTCTATTCCATATATTAATTAGAATTAATATAAAATTATAAAATTTGATTTCAGAGCTCTAAAATCGAAATATAAAGTTATAAAAAAATAATATTTATATATCATAATATATAGATATTCTTATACATATATTTATATATTTATGATAGGACTAAATAAATTATAGATATAAAATATATTAATATAATATATCAAATCAGTTCAGCTTAATATTTTCAAAAACATTAGGCTGAGGAATTTTTTATATTAAGAACAATAATTATTTCAGAAGATATTATTCTATTTACTATTATTACTATTGGTGGCTTTTTATAGATCATTCTTATTTATGCATATTTAATTAAATTACTATACATTATTGTTATAGTTTATACTATTATTGCTATTAAAAATTGAATATTATTGACTTTTTTGAAATAAATTGTAATTAATACTTTGAATTTTAGATTTTATTTCATCATTATTTTTAAACGCTATATTATTCTAATTATATATTTGATTATCTTAGTTTTTCAAACAATGATCACTTTACATAAAATGTAATTAATTGATATTTTAGTTGCCATACATATTATATTCAGTGGGCAATATTTATTTTGTGCTAATATTTTCATTATTTTAAAAAGTATTTTTATTTTGATTAAACTAATAATTCTACTAATTAATATCCTCTAAGTTTTATTTATTATTTTTATCCTACTCACTCTAATTATTTAAATTACTGTTATTAAATTAATCATTATTTTAAATATCGAACTTGAAAAAATCCTGGTTTTACTCCTATTCATTATTGTTCAAATTAGAAAATTAGAAATTATTATTACCTGGACTAAAAAATTCAAAATTATTTCCTATTTAAGAATCATCTTATTACAAAAATTATTCAATTTGCTTATCTTCGCTTAAAATTTCATGTGTTTATTCTTTTTTTAAAATATAATTATCTTATTCGTATAATTCATTCTATAAATCAGAGAAAAATACATCAGAATTATTTTTATAGTCCTAGAAATCGAAATTTATTTTGCTTAATAACGTAAATAAGTAATTTCTAATAGAACTACTATTCTTAACTATTCCAAAATCGCCAAAATAATTAAATTGCTATAAATGAGCAAAATGTAGACTTACTAAAAATACTGAATCAATATGATGAATCAAGCTTTCAATAAAATTTTATTTAATGTCTAAAATAAACGTGCTCTTGTATATGTAAGTTCTATGATTATCGACGAAAATATTGCATATATTTGATTTAGCGCGAAATTAGTTCAGGAAGGTCATGTTTATATCACTGTTTTCAACTACCATGATAATTTCTGGCACTGCAAGCATAATATCAATCATTATTTCATCCCCTTTTCCGACGGGGTGGGCAAAGTTTTTTGTCATTGCCTCCATATAAATTTTGTCGTTTTGCACTTCTTTATTATATTCGTCCGTGTCTTAAATAAGTAGAATTAATTGATTTTTATAATAAATACAATTTAATTGAAAGAATTACCATGAACTATACCCTCTATATTAAATTTAATGTTGGTAGAAATATTAGAGTCTCTGCACTTTTCTTTTGGGTTGTAGTAATACTGATTGTCTTTGCATGAGTTTAGAAAAGGGTAATGATTATTTATATATGTAGAAAACTTGTTTCCCCTTTACGCGACATTTCTTTGTGTATCATTTGAAATAACAGTGTATTTCATTAACTAAAAAAATTCGTCAATCTGTTATTTCAAATACTGGATCAATTCGCCATTATTTTTAAAGATTTTTTATTGTAGATTTCCATTATTGTATAGATTAATAAAGGCCGCTTTATTATCTGTAAAGCTTCTATTGTTTAATGCATTTTGAAATTTTAATTGATGATTATAATACAAGTTAAATTTTTAAGTAGTATGTGTGATTGATTCGCTTAGTTTGCTAGGCTATGAATGGAGCATTAATATAATTTATATTTTTTCACTATAACTGATATTCAAATTGATTTTTATAACTTTTGATATTGGATATTAAATCTAATTTTTATATTGTATAATTTGATTGTATTGTTGAATGGTTTTTTATTTTATTCACAACTTTTGAGATTAAATTATAGAAGAAATAATTAATTTATTAAATATATATATATAAAATAATAAAGAACTATTATTAGAAGAATTGATTTTTATGATAAAAATTAGAGCAATTTTTTATTTTTCTACATTATATCATCACTACATTATTTATATATATATTTATATAATAAATTTATTAACAACTATTAATTTATATTTGTTTTATAATCAAATCAAACCAAATATTTAAGTATTCAACTAAAAATATCTTATCTGCATATTATGAATTATATTAAAGATATATAATATCTATGATAGTTTAAATATAACACGGATTAAGTAATCCGATTTAGCTGGAATGAAGTTTTTTAATAATAATTTTTTATCATATCTTTAACTCAAATAATTTTAAAAACTAAAAGATATAATTCTTAATTTAAATATTTAATGATAATAATCTATTATATTAACAATATATATACATACAAAATAAATCACAATCTTATTTATTTAAGATTTATTTAGATTTTGATAAAAGATTAATCAAAATGTTTTTATTAATAATAATTAATATATCAATTACTGAGTGAGTATTGCACATTTAATAATATCATATATTTTCCACCACAATCTTATTAAAACAATATAAATGAATAGCAATAAAAATCATAAAAAATAAGAATCCATTTCCTCAAGCCTAATAGGCATGCTTCCTTATAATGAGGAAATAGATGATCCAATATGTTCCAAAGATGTTAAATAGTAATTTATATATCACTAGTTAAAGTTTATTTATACAAAATAAAATAAAATAAACTTTAAATAATAATTATTTTATTTCTTAAGTTATAAAATTAATATCTATTTTTTTTTTTCATAAGGAGACTCGAAAAATCAGACCAAGATATAAGTAACAAAGACTTCGTGATACAAAAAAGAAATTTATAAATCCCTTAGAGGGAATTTACAGGAATATCTAATAGTGAAAATTCAGAAGCATCTCATTAATTTCAGTAGTAAAATTCTAGAGAAAAAATTTCTCAAAAATATCCATATACTGATTTAGAAGTAATAGAACTTAATCTTGAAAATAAATCGTCCAATAATCAAGATAAAGATTCCTAAAATCTCAGCTTTTAACAGAAACAACCGAGATAAAAAGATATGGAGTAAGTTTACCATGTTAGTAAATAATACAATTAGAGTGAGTTGATTTCTGATAGACCTGAGGCATATTAAGCAGGAAATGAACACAAAGAAAACAAAAATAGCGAATCTAGTCCCATTAAATTTCCTCTGAATCAGTAGAGTAGTGGAATTAATACCGATGGAATAAACTCTTAGCTATTCGAAAATTCTCCCCAATAGGATTACTAAAGAATATTATTGCAGTAATCTTCTAATAGTAAGGTTTCTAAATTCAATAGTTAGCATGTCGATACCTAAGATAGATAGTAGAAATAACTAAACTTAGATGAATAACAACAAGTAGAAGGAAGATAATAATTTGATCAAAAGTAGTAGCAGGGAATATATTCAATGGGTAGTTATGCTTTGAAAAATAATAAAAAAATAATGGAACTGAAAGTGAAGAAGAATAGGAATAAGATAAATATGAATCAATTAATGCTAACCATAGTCAAAGAGGAGCAAGAAAAAAAGGGAGCAGTAATAGGAATTTCTCAATGGAAGCAAAAGGATAACAAATTAGAGGTTCTTTAACTTAAAATTCTAATGTCAACATTAATAATAATGATAAGCATTTTACCTCTGGCGCAGGGATTTCTCAAATAATGTCTCAAATTAATAGCTAAAGAGAGCCTTTAGTATAGTAGTAAACTACTAGTAATGATTAACGTATGCTTTTGTATTAATCTCGAATGTAGAAGCAATTTAGTTAACCAATAGTTGAAAATGAATCGGATGAGTAATAAAATAAATTAAATATGATTTTTATATGCCAAGCATTGTAAATAATAATTTTCAAAAACATTTAATAGTTTTTCTAAACCTTAAAACAAAGAAATATAAATGAGATTCAAATAAAGTAGAACCAGAAGATTTAGCATAAGAACTCTCTTCAATCCAGGATTTTGGAGTGTGAAAGCCAAGCCAGATGCAAATGAATTGGAATAACGAATAAGTATATTACTGTTGCTGAAAAAATTCATTCTGAAAATACAACTTGCTTATTCGAAAAGAAGTATATATATGTTGTAGTAAAAACATGTAATAAAAAAGAAATTATTTTTAATAATAAAAATGTAAAAATTAGCTATAATTTTATTTAATAAATAGGTAGATTTAATTTAAGATCTAACATTTTTCGACTTAAATAAGGCTAAACAGTAGGCTAGGCAACTTAAAACTGATCAGAAATAAAGTCTAAGATAAATCTATAGAATATCGTTAATTGACAAATTTATAACATTTTTAAATCGGTTTCCCACTATTAAGCGTAAATAAATTAGTTTCTGATATTAGTATATTACCAAATGTAAACAAAATTAATTGATATACATACTTATTTTAAAGCGAGCGGGAAATTTAAAACCTATATGGATATTTTTACCATAATAATTATTGTAATAACTCTTTGGATGTATCCAATCGACTTGATCTTGGGAAGAGATGACATGTACTAAATTTACGGGTGGTAATTTTTTATAATTAGTTATACTACTTAGGGACTTAAATAATTTTAAAATTAGGAAATGGATGACTTTTAACACTGTTATTTTTTTTTATTTTTGTCTGATATCTTTTTACAATTTATCACTGGTTATTTCGAAAAAGCCGTTTTGATTACAGATAAGAGATAAATAGTCACTCATTATTTAAAATTCGGATTTACATATGACTTAATTGGAATAATTCCTTTTATTTGTGAGTGGGGACATTTTACGTACATAAAATATCAAAAACTAAGAATGAAATGACTGATTCATTTATTTATTTAATAAAATAATTAGATATGACTTTAAGTTTTGGAA
This sequence comes from Miamiensis avidus, assembly GCA_037039885.1. Classification (NCBI taxonomy): domain Eukaryota; phylum Ciliophora; class Oligohymenophorea; order Philasterida; family Glauconematidae; genus Miamiensis; species Miamiensis avidus. The sequence goes on along the minus strand of JAWVGU010000013.1, from coordinate 965,437 downwards.
TTTGCTTGTATTTATGAAGTTGCCCACATTTTACGTCATTTTAAATAATGTGCATGATATGATTCTGACCAATAAATATCTATTAAATTTTTTGAACATTTTTAGACTCATTTTGACTGTGACTTTTGTTGCTCACATTTTCGGGTGCATCTGGTGGGGCTTTTCCAAAATACAACTGTAATTCAACTATTCAGATTCTACTTGGATTGAGTAAAAACAACTTTAGGATGAGTATTGGCTTTCCTAATACATTTGGAGTTTTTACTTTGCAGTTACTACAATGACTACTGTAGGATATGTAATAGGATTTAGTTTCTATTTAAAATTTATATTTTGGATATTAAATTTTTTTTCAAACATTTAACTTTTTATAAGGGAGATGTCACGCCATCAAATTCTGTAGAAGCTGGACTCCTCATTATAGGAATGGTTTTAGCAACATGTATGTTTGCTTATTTTTTCAAGTAATTTATTTTTTTATTTGCTAATCTATTAAAAATTATTATAATTGTTTTTTAATTATAGTTCGATTGGAATGATAGTTGAAGATTTAACAAAAGTAAATAAAAAAACCTTTTATTAAAGAAATTAAATTAAACTTGGATTTATTAAAAACAAATTTTTAGGGTTACAAAGAATATAAAAATAATGTCTCTAAAATTAACATATTTCTTTAGCAGAGAAATATACCAGTCGAGCTTAGACTATCTGTAAAAACAGTTTGTTTTGTGTATTGTCTTAATTTATAAAAATTTTATTATTAAAAAAAAAGATTCACAAATATTTGGAAAACAGTTTGTAGCAAGATAAAAATATTTCAGAAGAAGAAGAAAATCAGCTAATGAACTTGCTACCTGCTTCTATTTAAAATAAAATCCGTCAATAATCGGGAATAAACATTATGAAGAATTGTCACCATTTATTTGGACGATTTTCTTTGAAATTTAAAAAGAAATTGGCAGAGAAAATATAAGTAAAGTTTAATACATATCATATTTGAAAATATAATAATCTATTTATCTGATTTTTTCATTTTTTAGACCAACAGATATTCGAACAATCACATAATCTTTACGCAGGGAGATGAATAGCATAAAAATGATAGGAAATTCTATTTTATTTTGCATGGATAAGTTGAAATATACATAGAAAACCAAATAGCCTTGTAATCAAGCGAAGAAAAAGAAGAATATGACCACGACTATGACAATAATAAACCTGGTTCTCTAAATTCAAATAATGGAGAAATATCGTATTCTTTTAAAAACCGCAATACATTGTTGCAAAAACTTGACAAATAGAATCATTTTGGGGATTACTACTTCTGTACAGGATTTGCACCTTCAGTGACTGCCAAAGTATCCAAAGAAAGCATTATCAGCAGTTTAAGTTATTCGGATTTCGAAATGCTGATCAAAGAATATTCGTCTGACTACTAAGAGTTTAGAATGCTAAGGGATCGTCTTGTTTACTCTTAAAACACGGTGGCTTTGAATGCTTAGTAAATAAATTAACGAAAATGAATTTGTTTCTTTCAATAATGAAATATAGATATCGTTAGATATTTCGAAATTTTATATTAATTTAAATGTTTTTTAGATGTTTTTCCTGTGGAAAATTCAGCCATTTCGTTGAAAACTGCCCCATGGTGCACTATGTCGTTGATAGGAAAAAATAATTTTGTAATAAAACTTTTCTTTTCCAAACAAGCGTAGCCTTCCGAAAAGTAAAACTCCGAGGAATTCTTCGAATAGAATCAAAGGACACAGTGTGAAAATCGTTCACTTGCTGACATAAACGGTTGTAGAGTTCAATGAAGAAATGGAAAAAGTTGAAAAATTGAATCGAGAAAAGTTATAAAGCTCATCAACAAATAACGAAAATAACTTTTAAAATATCAGGATTTTTGACACTGTTTTTAATAATAATAATGATCAATCATTTCAGAACGGAGCCGAGCTTTCACACCAAAATAGTGCTGGAATTAGCAACTACCCTAATCGATTTTAATTTCCCCTCAAGGATGTGTAAGATATTGATGAAAACTACAATGATGAATAAAGTTCTCAATAAAACATGAGTTCTTTTAGAAACAGTCCCATCAAAAGTAACAGAAAAAACATGGAAAATTTGTTTTCAATTCAAAAAATATCAGATCAATAATAGTAGACTTCTCCTTTTGGTTAAAAAGTCGAAAATACTCAAATGCATGATGATAGGAAGAATTCCCTTCAAAAAAATGTGTTATCAGTGACAATTCCACAAACAACAAATTAAAAAGACCTTACAGAACTTGATAACTAAAATAAAACACAATCAGAGGTAGAACCTATCAACAAAACTTCTTATTTTGAACAAATAAAAAGAAAGAGCAATGTTTCGATTCCGGACCCCATAACTCCGTAGTCTACTTTGCCCAACCAGAAATTTTAAAACAATAAGGGCGAAATGAACTTTATCTAGAAGTGCTAACACATTCAAAATTAAAGAAGGGAGTAGGAATCCCAGCAATAGCAGCTAAATTATCATGAAAAATAGCAAAATTAACATGTTCCAACCTTAACTAATTTCTAAAAAACGCCTCTTAATTCCGATAGAGAAAGAAAATAGTCTCTCTTATATGTTCCCTAAAGCATACAGCATGCTCGAGCAGAAAACAGTTAGAATACAACTCAGAATCAAATTATGGATGTATAAATAAATAAATTAATTAAATTATAATATCAATATTCAATAAATAATTAATATTAATTAAAGGCTTTAGTTTCTCCCATTAATAAAATGTCGCTTTTGTAGATGATGAATTTCAACAACAATGGCAACAATTAAAATATCTATTTATAAGAGAATAAGCGAAAGTAAGAACATACGGAGTTTATTAAACTTATGTAAATGCAATAGAATTTTATCAAAAGCATACCTGTGGATAAAACTATCAAATCTATCTCAGAAAAAACGTTTAAAAAAGAAATCTAAAACGAATCTCCCATATTCATTACTGAATTCCCTTAATTATATTAATTTTATTTCCCGAACTACAATTATGACGCTGATGAAATGGTTAAACAATATAAATTGTCAAAAAAATCCATCAAAACGCCAGGATATGGAAAGTAATATTTATTCAAATAAAAATTAAGATAATTATTTCGTTTTTCTGTTTAGATATACACTCTTTTCCAGAAAAATAAAACCTAAAATGATAAATTAAATTATGAAGAAAAATTCAAATCCGAATACGTCGAAAAAACCCTCTACCGTTAATAGGTTCTGGAAAAAATTCGCTGGGACGGGTAAAACGAAAGATAAATAAGAAGATGATGATAATTAAAAATGATTATATATTTAATAACTAAATATATTTTGATTAAATAATACTATATGCTATGCATATATAATTATTACTATTATCTTGTAGAAATATAAATGTTTTACAGGAATAGTGAATTGCAATCTTTATTTTTAAATTTTAATTAATGAAAACCTTTACAACCAAAAAAATTATATTTACATAATAAGAGAATACAGCTCTATATTGAGGAAAATTAAATTAAATTTAAACGACATATTCAAAAAATTATTCATATTTTTTTTATTCAATTATTATAGATTATAGAATAAGTTATATTCAGTAAATGAAATATATAATTTTTAAATTTTAATCAAAATGTTCCCAATGTAGATGGTTTTCCTACCTCTTTTACGACAGCCCCTATTAAATTAATTAAAAATTATTTGTTAGATTTTTCAATTGATTGATTGATTGATTGATTGATTGATTCATTTATTTTATTTTTATTACCATGGTCTTCACTAGCGATCAAGACAGCGAATTTCTATACTGAGTCAATATCAGTAGCACTGCTTTATGCATAGTCAAATCTTCCTCTCATATCGGTGTATCCTTTTATTATTAGAAATAATAAATATTATATAAAGCAAATTAGTAAATTAAAAAAAAAAGATTGCAATTACCATCTCTAAAGAAATTAGAGTTGCCAGAATTATCTTAAATGAAAACTTTTACATATACTTTGGAAACTGGTCTATTGTTTTTATCTGTAACTTTGACTTGGCCGAGTCTTTCGAACATGTGAATTTACAAATCTGTCGAGAAGTAGTTGAGTCCTTGCAGTTTATTGGTGCTTGAAGTCTTTATTAGGAAATTATAATTAAAATAGTAAAAATAAAATAAAAATATGGTTTTACTTAAATGTAAAGGTTATATTTTTAAAGTTCTTTGGGAATTTCTATAACTTTTTTGGAAATATCAGCACCCTAAGGTAAAGTGACGGTTTATTGGAAATTGGGTTTCACAAACATGAACTGATTTTGCGTTTCAGCTAGGAAGGGAGATCTGGAAAATAAGATTTCGAGGTCGACAATGTAATATCTGACTTCGACTTCTGAAATGTTTTGGTGATAGACGAGCACAGTATTTTTATCCAAATCGCAGTGCATGTGGGGTTCAGTTTTGGCATTTTTCAGGTTTTTGGAAAATTCGTTGTCTTTGAGTTGTTCTTCCACTACATCACCGTCGTATTCTGCGAGTTGATTGGCCACTTCAATGAACAGATTTCGCCAGGCAACTACTGGATACTCAGTATATTTGTCGCACAAAGACCTGGCGATAATGAAGTTGGGGTACCCGTTGAACATGTCTAGATAGCAGGCCATGTAGTCGTACTGCACGCGGCAAATTTAACTATTGTTGTTGCTATTGTTTAATTTTTCGGCATCAATTGAGGAGAAAATTTGAATGGCTTCCTCTATTCTTTCCTGCAACAGAAGGTAGTAGGTCCAAGCCAAGTAGTGGTGCGGCTGCAGGCCTGCAGTTCCAACCTGCATCAGATAGTGGATAAATTTCGTGTAAGTTTCTTTGAATTGTTGGTTCAGGATGGTTTGTTTGCTTTGGTTCATGAAGGAGTGCACTCGGTTTGAAAGCAGTGGGTGGTACTCAAATAGTTGCAAAGTGTCGCAGGAAAACTCCTCAGATTTGAAGAATTTCACTTGTGTGTACTGGTGCTTTTCGACTTTATTTCTTCCGAATTCTCTAAAGTATTCAATCACCCCATTCACGTCCTTTTAATTTGTTTTTTGTTAAAATTATAACATATATTTATTATAATCATATTATTTTAATACACACTATGTTATATACATATATGTCTATAATGAATAGTTAAATTAAGACATAAAAAATTTACCGAATGCTCGAAAGAGTAGAGCCATGTTTGTTCGTCATAAATTCCTCGTTCCCTCATAATCGCGATGAATTTGTGATAGAAGGCTGCGTCTTTGAGAAGCCAGTGAATGTAAGAAAAGTTGAAAATTGAGGGATTGAGCAAGTTCTTTTCTGAAACGAATTTCATGATATCTTCAGTGCTTCCCTTTTCCAGAATATCAAAGAAGCTCTCCATTTTGTAAACAGTTCGCTTTTCTTTCACTTCGAAGCTTTTTTCCCCGTTTCCTACGCGATAGCCAACACCTTGTCTTATCGCGATATATTGGCTGGGTAAATGCCGAACTTCCCGGAAGAGGGGAAGTAGAAGAAATATGTCATTTATTTGGTTTGGTAAGAGTCAATTCGTTGTGAAAAAGACTTCGTATAGTCCATCTGAGTCACGGGAATGGCACCCTCTGGCACTTCATACAAAACTTAAAATTCCAAGTTCGCGATCGAGCAATTCGTCATTACAAGCTGACATCCGTAAATGCGGTCCAAAACGAATCTAAGTGCAAAAAAAAAAAATTGATAAAATAAATGCCCCAAAAATAGGTTTGTTACTCTTCCACTTCTTTTTCGATTTGCACATCAGGGTCATCTTCCATCACCTGGTACCTGTCTTTCGGATCGAAGAATCGCTGCGCAATTGTGATGTCTCCTCTCATTTCCGGTTGGCTTTCCTTGATTTCTTTGATGAAAATCAACAGATTGCTCGCGTCTGACACGATCTCCAGCTGTCTGTTTTCCAAGGTGTTCATTTGGAAGGAGTTGGGCTGTCCATATTCCAAATCAATGAACGCAAGAGCAGTCAACATTTCTGCGTGGTTCTCCGTAGCGTAAACGAAGTTGATTGTCAAGAAGTTTTTCTGTGAGCCTTTGTTTAATAATTAAATTTATAAATTAAAAGCACATGCTTTAAAATTTTAATAAATGGCATTTTTAACCAATTTATACCTGTTGTGATTATGTGAAGGGCCAAATCGTTCCAAAATTGGTTTAAAGAAATCAGTTGACTTGCAGAAATTACATTGTAATAGGACCTTTCAATGTATTCTTTGGTCTTTTCTAAGTTTTAAAATCCAGGAACATACTACTATTTTTAATTTTCCAAGGCTTGGAAACGCTCAGTTCCCATAGAGTGAAGGGCCCTTGACATGGCTGCAGGTTTGCCTTTCTTTTTATTTCTACTCCTATCGTTGTCTGATTTTTTAAAAGATGATCTTCTTCGACATTCTTCTGCTGAAAAATCATCAAATTCATCATACTCATATACTACTTCTTTATTATTACTTTATACACATTTTTCAACTTCCATTTCGCAATACATTTAAACATCATCATCTTCACACTCCATTAGATCACAGTCCATATTCTCTCGCATCGCGCCACATTCCATACCATCTTCCGAATCTTCTTCTTCTTCTTCTTCATCTTTCCAACATTCTTCACTACTTTCATCAGATTCTATCCTTGGATTAATTTCTTTTTTCTTACGGTTATATCCCGCTTACTTTTTAGAGGAAATCACTGTGTCGAAAAGCGTTTTGAATCTTAGAGAGTCAGTTTTTACTTTGGCAGAAACTGCGTTTTACATCAATTTTTACAATTTCTCGGCCCTTTTAGGCAATTTTTTCACCAAAACCAATAACAACAGACATTGTTCCATTGCGTTGAGTTTGACGAAATTTTCTGATTTTTCATACTGCACAACTTCGGTTTCGTTTCCGAGTAAAAAGTGGTCGACGAAGGTCTTTTCGATTTTATTCGCAACAAAAGTTTTCACGACTGCCTCAAAAAAGGACTTATCTTTGAAGAAAAGGAATAAATTGAGTTCGTGGCAAGCGAATTAGTCGTACTTTTCCAATTTTTATTCCTGAGAAAACGAGTTCCATTCTTTCAAAAACGCCCAGAAGTTGTATCTTAAAAAAATAGAATATAATATTATAAAAAAATTAGCCTCCAATTTAATCAGTATCTAATTACCCTGTGTCGTTTTCCCTGTCTTGTCCGAATTCCGCAGTTTTAACTTCTCTTTGGATGTCGAAGAACTGTTCAAGATTGTCGATAATGACGTACTCAGACTCTTGCGGGATGACAATGTTTTGCCCCCTTTGCAATTATTGGCAGTTTCTCCTTACCGAGTAAAATACGTCTTTTTGCAATTTGGACTTCAGTCGCAAATCTTTCGTTTTAAGGGGCTGTTGGGGCAGAGGAAACGTTGTTTGCACGGAAACCTCTAAGTTGTTGACGACGACCAAAATGTTTGAAAATTTTTTGTAGGGGAAGTCCTTCACAAGGAGGCTTCCGTCTTTGGAAATGGGCAAATTGGAGTACACAAGACAGGGAGATTGCAGGAAATTTAAAAAGTGATTTGCCTGGTACTCGGGTGAACTCCCACTTCCGTATCTTCCACAACTGTTTCCTGTAACACAGCTCTAGAGATCCCTCATATTTTCTCTGTAATTGCTTCTTTGGGCGTACGCCTCTTCTGTCTGAAGCTTTTCTTTGTCGAATTGAGTATCCCGAACTTCTGTTTTTTTTAACAAAATCGAAGGCTTTTCCAAGGTGTTTCCGATGAACTTGGACTTGTCCTTTCTTTCTAGCACATAGCATAGTTCGTCTCCCAACTTCTTGTTACTCATGAAAACCGACTTGTTTTGGCCCAATTTAGCCTCAGAAGTTCTCGGCTGCAGAGTGTTACGTCTTAATTACTATGTCAATGCAGTAATGTCATCTGGCTGGAAGTTGAAGGCGAAAATGTGTGCTCTGACGGCATCTAACACTCCTTCTACCTCTACATTTTTCGGCAAAAGCAATTGGGTCTGCAAATCTGCGTAATTTTCACCCTTTTCAGAAGCCATCAAGAAACAATCGTCCAAAATGGCCAAATTGTTCGATTGGTTTCCGACTGATTCCGTGAAGTTGTTGTACTTGTCTGTTTATATAATTAATTAAAAATGTTTCACAATTAAATTTAAAATAAAAAAGATTAGGTTAGTTACCTACTATAAAATTCGGGTTTTACGACCAGTATTCTCCCTCCACCACACAGATTGATATGTATTTCTCATATTCTTTTATTTTTAACAAATACCGACCCGGAGTTAGGTTTTCAATTTTAATACGTTAGTCTTTGAGTTAAATCAAGTGGAAACAGTTTTCTATGGCATTTCCTCGTTCTAAGGAAGTTTTTTTAAGAGAAATAGTTTTATTGTTTATACTAGAAAACAAAAATGGCAACTCGATCACATCATCAGCTGTGATTTTAATATTATTCGGGTATTCCGTCGTTTTGTCTTTATCGAAAATATTCCAATTTTGTTGCGTGCTCTGCAAATCTCCGACTGCTTGGAATGAAGCGAAAACTTAGCTAATATTTTGTAGCTGCCCCAATTTTACCTGTTAATTAATAAATAAATAAATAAATAAAACTTTTATTTTATTGATTACCTCTCCCTTCTCATCAGTCCTTAGGTTAAAATTGTAATCGTCCTAGTTTATGTAGCGAGGAACTAGGCGGACTTAAATATTCTTATTTATTTTTGGTTCCGCGTTTTTGCCCACGAAACAGATTTTGTACCCTTCGTCTGACGATCTCAAAAACAGTTAGGTGAATTCGTTGCTGCTCTCAAACAAATTGAACATAATTTTGTGTGATTGCTGCAAATGTTACTCTGTGCCGTTCATCAACTTCACAGTTCCCCTAACATTGATTTCAATTGATCTTGTTTAGTTTTTAATGGGAACCAGCAATTCATACTCCTTCTTGTAGTCGAACTTAACGTTGTTGTTTCTGTAGGTGTTCGGAATTCCTTCAACATTCATAGAAATAGCCGTCACGGAAACATCTTTTACATTGTTTAGGGAGCAGGGCATTCCGTTGAGATACAAACGCGGTTAAATGAGTATTTTCGCCTTGTGACCTTCCAAAAATGACTCTCTATGATACAAAAACGAAGCCTTAAATGCATACTGCTCACAGCTCAGTGTCAAATTAGTTAAATCAGCAAAGTTCTCGTGCACTAAAACTGCCCTTTCTCTTTCTTCATTTTGCGAAACGAAAGGAATCATGACTTGTCCTTCTTCATTGGCGGCATGGAATTTCCCCTTCAGCCAAACACCTTATTTTTATTTGTATTTTAATTAATAGTAATTTGATGTAAAGTAATTTTTATACCTGTTCGTTTGGACTCATCTTTTTTATTGGGCTTGCAGATTTGGCTGTTTTCAGCAATCAAGGTTAATTGCAGACCGGCGATCGTGTATTCGGTAAGAGCAGTCAGTCCTCCCTTTCGAATTACAGCTCTTGAAGACATTCCACTGCCCGTTATATCAATAACGAAAATTCCTCTTTCAATGTCTTTTAAAGAAGGAAAGTCGAGAGTTTTCAAGTATTTAATGACTGATGTGACTCCTTAAGGATTTTCATAGGTCTTAATTAATAAAGTTAAGGTTATTTTAGAAATAAAATTTTATTTAAAATGGTAAACAAACCTTTTATTCTGAAGGAACTATTCCGTCCAATGATATTATATTGTCAAACACATCCAGTTTTTCTCGGTAATATGTTTCCGTGTTTATTTCATACACACTCACAGTGTATTTCTATATGTTTTTAAGGTACAGCTGTAACTCCACCTTTTCCCCTGCCTTGTAGTACTAAGTATTGTGTCTCAAAAATGATATTTCTTTGGAATTTTAAACGTTTTCCAATGTATCTGTTCCCAGAACTTGTGCAACATCGTTGAAATTTTTCCCCTTTTACAATTGCTCAATATAGTACATGCTTTTGAGGTAATTCTCGCACAATATCGAGGAGAAATCATTAGGTTGCTTTTCGTTTTGAAAAAAGAAATATTTTAAATATTCCTCGACGAGTTATTAAGTGGACATCCAACTCCTATTCAAATTGTGGATATCATTCCAGTAATGTTCCTGGTTTTATTCGTTATTGTATCTATAAAATAAGCTTTTTTAAACAGAAAAAAATTATATATTTGGTATTATTTTACTAGGATTTATGCACTATATCATTGAAAATTTTTAATTTTTCTTAATTGTATATCAGTCTTAATCTTTGTGGACAAAATTCTAAAAACTTTACCAACAGTTTGTAGTTGTAGGTCCCTAAATAAGCGTCATTATTCAATAAATCTTACAAAAGCAAAAATTGCAAAGTGTTCGATTCGGGGAACTTGAGATTGGAAACCCATTGATAAATTTCTTGTACAATGTTTCTCCTGGAACTTAGTTCAGCAACACTCATATCTTCCATTTTTTTGCGACTGATTTCAACAAGATAATTTTCAAATTTTCTCAAGAAGATAGAAGACCAATAATATCTTTAGGTAGTCACATCAGAAACATAGGCTGTTTTTTAAATTTAATTTAATTTAATTTAATTTGTTTTTTATTTTTTATATTGAGTATTTTTTTACAAGGTAATTTTTCCAATTAGGTTAAGGTTAATCTATTGTAAATTTATTCAGGAAAGTTGTATATATTATTGTAAGTGGCTTCTTTTTGCTTCTTGTAAAATGATTTCAATAATTCCAAGGCCTCTTTTTCCAAGGTAAAGATGTCTGCATTATTAATATAATGCTCTTATATATCTCTATGGCACTCTATCAATTTAGCAATTTCGGCTCTCGATAGGATTTCAGAATTGATTTTTCTAAATTTATATATATCATTGTAGGCACTTTCTAAATATTTCTATAAAAAATGATAATTGTTGATTTTTTATTAAATTCTTAATTAATAGTTCTTTTTATTTTCAAGATTATATTAATATAGTTTCAAACCTGTAAAGAATATTGATCTTCAGATATTTCTGTGGGATATGGGGCCTATTTTTCTCCGAAATTAGTTCCCTGGATATCAGAAGGCTTGGCATGATGTAAATTTATATTGAAGTAGAATTCCTTCATTATTTTAATGATTTCAGCCTATCTTTATTTAGACACATTTTTTGAAACCAATTCCTTTAATTAAAAATAAAAAAATTAATGTACATAATAATTCACAAACCAAAAAAATGTTTACATGTAATAGTTTCCTGAACTCCAGAGTATGTACATGTCTGTAGGTGTTTATTTGGCTATTATAAACTTATCGACCCATGGATTGTCTTAGGTTTTCTAACTCTTTATATTATATTTCATTTAGGTTTCCATTGGTCTCCAAGATATTGTGCAGGGATTGAAGATATAACCTGAAAGAAGATCCATTTACCTGACTATTGATATATGCTTATTTATCAGGAGCCATGAGGTATCCTTCTAGTTAGTTAATTTAAAACTCTTCACTATTCATTTGACTTTTTTTTAATACTTTTCCTTTTAATTTATTTGATTTTCTAATTTTTTATTTTTTCTCAATATATCTATTGTATTTCTTATTTCAATAGGGCTTTGATTTTATTTTAGCGAATATAGATCCTTCAATCTACTCGTATTAATACATTTTATTTGTAACATTTCTTACTAATAATGTAAATATGTTGAAATCTGAACATGCCTTACTTTCTTATTATTTCCGCATCAAATATTATACAATAGACAAATAATATTCATAAAATACATCAAAAACTTAATTATAAGATCAATATAAAAAAAAATAAATAATAAATTTATTAAATATTCTAGCTTTTAAATAATACTAATAGTTGCTTTTAGTTATATCAAAACTAATAAATTCATATATAAATAGTAAGAATAATATAATTATATTAATTAGAGAACTAATACATATATACATATAGATATATATATATAAAATAAAAATTATTTTTGGTATTTATTTTAAATAATGACTTATATTATTCTAATTATGAGTGGTAGTAATTAATTCCTTAATTTATTAATTTATAGAGTTTTTAAAAGATTTTAATAATTTTTTATTACTGTATAATAATAGTAAAAATTCTTTTAATTGCTGCTATCTTATTTGTTAATTTCTATAAATTTTTCATATAAAAAAAATTCATAAAAAATATAAAAATCTAAACATCTTCAACTATGGAAAACTAAACCGAGCAAAACAATATTTCTACTTAAGAAAAAAAGAAAACGTTGGAAATTACCCCGATCTTGACGAAAAAAGGAAGCTTGTGAGCAATAGAAGCAAGACTCCTAACCCTCTCAGCCTCAATAAGAACCAGAATAATAATAACCTTAAAATTCCAACCCATAGTAATAGCAAAACTTGCCTAATCCTATGGCTCAAGGATAACCTCCCATTCCTTTAACACAACAAGTTTTCTAAGAACAACCTAAAAAGAACTTATTAGATAGAATGGCCGACCAAATTGGGCAATTCGCAGACAATGCTATTAATTTTATTGAAAATAAGTAAAAGGTTTCTTGCAGTTTTTGTTGCGCCGAACAAACAGTTGACAAACAATACGCCTTGTTCTTCAGATGTTACAACTGCCAGGCTGTCAACGGATCAAATGAGCCCCAAAATCCCCAACCCAAAATTATATTCCAAAGAATCCAATGTTTTTCTTGTAAAGTTCCTTTTGTTTTCCAAACAGGATTGACAAACCAACTTTGCTGCCCCTAATGTTTCACCTACAACATTCTAGCTCTTGAAAATCAACATAAACAAAACCCTGGAGTAATAAACACTCAACCTCCTACTGGATAGGGAGTCCAGTAATCTTAGGAACCACAATAATAGTAGTAATAAAACTAGTCTAAAAACAACGAACAATAGTAAAACCAATAAAAACAGTAAGATTTCAGTAAAGAACCAGAATTCCCTCAATAATAACAACCTTACACACCTAAAGAAGAGAGCAAATAAGATGAAAACTAGAATTGATGATATATATTAAAACATAGGAATACACTTAAAATGATAATATCATATGTACATATATAAATAAAATTTGAATTTCAGACTTCTTTCATTTCCCTTATTTTTATAATAATAATGATAATTATTATGAAGCAATTTTACAATCAATTCTCAACTATTTCTTTTTTTAATACTTAAAATAACAATAATAATTACTATCTTACTTAAATTAAATTAAAATTAAGACATTAGATAATAAATTATCATTTAATAAATTATATTATAAAAGAAAAATTTTATAATTTTAAATGTTTCTAATTTTAACTAAACTTAACTTAAAAATAATACTACAATTTATATGAGATAAATTAGTTTAATATATATTAAATATTTTATATTTATTATCAGTTAGTTGATTTTTAATAATTAAAGCTTCATCTACCATCTCCAATAACTCATTGTTTACCTCATCTTTTCTTTCCAGATGCTAACTTTTGTTCATGAAATAAAACATGTTAATTTACAATAGGATCGTATTTTCTTAAAGTTAATTTTCCAGCCACAGATCTAATTAACAAATTTTAATGTTAAATAAATTCATAATGCATATTAATCGTAATGCTTTCAACAATAATTAATATTTTTTTTGCAATTTATTTTTATTTACTTCAAATTTTTTTATCCTAAATAGAAAAATCCAGTTCCTGCAGAACTTACAAGTTTAAATAAAAGTTGTGTTTTCTTTTTCGCCATTTTCTCGCTTTAATTAATTAATTTATTTGTTTATATTAATGGGCAGCAAATTATTTTGCAAGAATATAATTAATTAGTTTGATTAATAGTAATTTAAGTAAATCAAACCAATTGTATTTAATCATCTCTAAAATAACTAAATATTTATAATTTAAAGGTAGAATACTCTTATTTATATAGCAAAAACTGTACTTTTTAAATTAAAAATTTTTAAAATTATGAAAAAATAGCTTTTTTTTATTAATTTATTCATAATTTACAGTTTATTATACATATATATATGAAATAAATAATATAAAAATATATATTAAATTAAATAAAATAATAAAAGTTCATATAATTACTAAATAAATAATTCAAAATTAATTTAATAATAAAAACATATATAAATTATTATAATTATTCGGAGTTAAATTGTAAAAGATATTACAAGAAAAACAGATAATCATCAACTATTTAATTATCTCTTTATAGATCTAGTAAATTTATCTATTAAATTCGTACAAAAGTATGCTGCTTACATGTTACATCCTTTGACACCGTCTATAGTATTTTTGCTTTCTTTGGAAATCTAAAATAAAAAAATGAAAGTAATAAAAGGGTAATTTATTAAATAATAAAGAACTAAAATAATTACTTTATCAATCTCGCTATTTTTATAAAACAGCAATTATTCATTGTCACTGTTATTATTCATAGAATTTTTTTCGTTACTGTTATGATTAGATTGCTGTTATCTTAGTAGTAATACTTAATCAACTTTTTTATACCAATTGTTAATTATGTCGAATATCTTTTCTTGACTCTCTTAATACTGGTCTAAATCTTAATTTGATTCCAAATGCCTAATTCTAGTTTTCAACATTTCATTTTCTTTGATTATTTCTTACAAATTGTTGGCCTTTCCATTATTCTATCCATTATTAGAATTTGATAAATCTTTTTTACTATTTTACTACGGCTATTCTTCTTGTGAACCACTAAGAGGCTAGAAATCTTCAACAATATTATCTTGACTTGTAAATTATTATTATTGCTAAAAATAGTCAGTTTATTTTCCTGTTTCAAAAATTAAATATTAATAACTTACAAAAATAAGAAATTATTGATTCATAATTTACCTAACTCTTCGGGAGATATATTTTAAAATTGTTGAGGATAATTATATAAATATGAATTTTATTGTTTATGCTATTATTATTAAGTATTTTAATTAAATTAGTTCTAAATTTGGTGCTATTAGAATTGACTTTGTAATTATTGATAGTACTATTACTATTGAAATTGGTGCTAATTATTAGAATAAGAGAAGTTATTTATTAAAAAATCTTTAGAATCCTAAGTATCAGGTGTTTTAAAAGAATCAGGCAGAGGAGTAGAAAAGCTAGACAAATTATTTCTACTATTTATGTTTATATTATTGTTGTGGTTGTTTTTGCTATTCATTTTATTTTAAATATTTTACCCATTTCCATTATTATTAATAGAAAAAGGTGATTTATTTCTGAAATTATTATTTTAATTATTACAATCAAATCCTTAATTCAGATTAAAATGACTGAAATTGATTTGCTAATACGACTCTTCAGATTGCGGAATATAGTCGCTATATCTTTATTATTTGTTTCCGTTTTTACTCTACTGCTGTTGCATTTGAGAAAAATCTTTACTTTGCGTAGTATTTTATGATAAACTGGTTTACCGAATAAAAGGCTGGTATAACTATTATTACTAATGAAATTGAGATTAAAGGGGGTGGTTGTCTTATGAAGGATTATCTCTGGCCTCAATATTTGAAGGAAAATGCTAAAATATTGGTTGCCGATAGTAGTCTTATGAAGAAGCCTGTGAATGAAAGGGATAAGGCTAAATTTGCCCTTGCTGATTTTAATTATTATTGCTATTATTAGTAGTATTATTATTGTTATATGAGGGCCCCATTGAATGGGAATGAGATTAAAGAACTGGCAAACTTGAAGAACTATTTTATTTATTGAAAATTTAACCTGAGTTGGAGTATAGGGGCCCCTGTCCTATTTGTCCAAAGTCATTACTCCCCCAGGCATACACAGACCCATCTTATGTGAGTGCGAGGGAATGTTTTTTCCCTGATTTTATCGAAACTATTTGCACATCATTTAAATCTTTCAATTTTTCAGGTATATTTTTCCTTAGAAAATCCCCAAGTCCTAACTATCCCTGATTCGAAGAACCCCACGCAAACACTTCTCCTTTAAAATTCAGCGCCAAACTATGAGATTCTCCGCTTGCCAAATCGATTATATCTCGCAAACTTTCTATTAGAACAGGGGTATCCTTGTACAATAATATTTTAATTCAATAACTAGCATTTTTTAATATTTATTAATTGAATCTTACCTCATTTGAGTTTGACCCATTACCTAGCTATCCATTTGTTCCTCTTCCGAAGGAGTAAACTAATCCGTCTTCGGTTAAGGCTAGAGAGTGATAGGCACCCAAGGATACTTTTTTAATTTTACAATTCTCATTGCTGAAATTGATTTGGCACGGAATTTTCTAGATTTTTGTTTCATTTAGAAGTCCTAATCTACCAAATTCTCCACTTCCCCAAGAAAATAGCTTAGTAAAAAAATTTTACAATAAAAATATTTAACTGAGCTAAATTTCATTCGCTTTTTACTTTTCCCTTTGTAGATATGGCCATAGAAAATCCATTACTCGCGGCTACTTTGTACACAGAATCATCTTCCGAAATTGCATTGCTTACTTCAAGTTAATGCGGATGGTTAAAATCTTCTTATTCATCCATTCCTAAACCTAGTTGCCAATTTTTTGATTACCCCCATACAAATAATTAATTTTGATATTAATTTATTCCTTTTTTGCCTATATTCCCGCAGTGATTTTTTGCATCTTCAAGTGAATTTTAATTTTTATTTGCAATTGCAGTTGCTTTATTGCCTTCACTATTTGGCATTTTTTTTCTCTTTCCGAATTAAGAGCCTCATACTCTTCATCATCTTTTATATTAACTATTGCCAAAGTGTGTGTGTTTCCACACACTATGTCTTAAATTGTCCACCCATACTGTGAGGCTTCAGTAAAAATTTAAAATAACTGTGGCTATAGTATAAAATTTTCAGCTTCTTGCCCGAAACCAAGTTTCCCAAACTATCTATTCCCCCTTTTGTGCAATTATTTAATACGTAGTTGAGAAACATTATATAAAATAAAAAAAATTTAACTAGATATTTACCATCCATATACTTCACCCGTTTTTGAGCTCCAAGCGAAAGAATGGTCTGCATAACTAGCTATTCTATCAATTTCCTTCAAAAATTTATTCATAATTATATTAATTAATTTTTTTATTCGCTTTTTTGTATGTCTATTTTTGTTATTTAATATGAAAAATCGTTTATTATAATACCTTGCCCTCTAAACTTTCTAATATTTAGGGTTCTGATATGGAGGGATATTATGAATGATTAGAACTATCTAGTCCCAATTACTGATTTATATTGCACCCCCACGCATAAACACTATGATTTGCATCAATTGCATAACAGTAGTCCTAACCACTCTCTATCTATTTTATAAATATATATTAGGGTAATGTGAAATAAATGACGAAATATGACAATGTTTAAATATGAATTTTATTAAAACTTGCATTAAATGAGGGTTTTACTTGAGTTATTTATTACAGTTATAACACTTTTGAGGGATGACAAATTCTTTTTTAAGAATAGGAATTTTTTTTTTCATTTTCTCAAATGCCTACTGTATTATTATTTATTGTTATTATATTAATAATACTGTTATTTTTGTTTTGTTGCTTATTCTACAGTGCTAACAAATTAATAATACTTAATATTAATTATTACTTAACATAAATATTATTTTATTTAATTACAATTTTAAAGTTCTGACATAATTATCTTTTAACTTAATAATCATCTATGCAACATTTTTTTTATAGTCATTTTTTATATGGATAATATAAATTACATATTATATTAAATTATTTCATACTAGCTATAATCTTTAATTTTTATTTATAATATATAAATAATTTATATTCTATTTTTTAATATTTAATTAATAATTTTTTTTTTCTTAAAATTTTAGTTTTTTTTTGTTTTTCTTCAATGGTTTAAAAATCGTTTATTTATAACTTTAAATATTTAACAACTAAGTTGTATCAATTTCTTTAAATAATAATAAATTGTATTTGATTGTTTATTTTAATTTCTTACTCAACTCAATAAATTATAATTAGAAAAAAGGAAAAAAAAATAAAAAGAAATAGCATTATAAAATAAGGGTGATTATTCATAATTTTTCTTAAGAAATCAAAATTTTATCCATTAAAAAAAATATCAGTCAATTAGATTATATCACATAAATGTAAACCGACATAAATAATCCTAAAACAAAAAGTGTTAATATTTGTTATTAGAACATGAAAAATAACATGTATATAGTGATATTTGCTTTCGTAGCATTATCACTTATGAAAACTCCCTCTGACAGTGTGGCCTAAGCATCAACTGCTTTGCAATTAACTTTATATTTTCCTTTCTTCCCTTATGCTGATAACAGCAGTAATAGAAACGAATCTGAAAATATGACTTTACAACATAGCCACTTTTTAAGTTAATATAATACAGATAAAAATAAGACTAAAAGTCAGTCTATTTAGAATGAAAACTTAGTAGTTGCAAAAAAGCTAGCCCCAGCTTCTAAACCAGCAGCCACTGCTGCTAAACCTGGAACCGCAAATAGTAAATCAGATTAAACAGTTGGTGAAGAAGAAGATGATTTATTGGATTTTGGAAATTGCAGTGTAGAGGGGAAAAATTATCTTCAAATAATTTCTGGAGGAAGTATGCTTATCATGGTAGTGAATGTGATATTAATGTTTTATATTTGGTGTCGAATTCATTTTGCGAGAACAGAATTTTGGGGCACTTATTTTATGAATTTGATATGGTCAGCGATTTTGATTTTCATGACGATAAATGCAGTAAAAAAGGCTCCTTAAGAATGCCCTCAAATAATAATGGCTCAGAAGGCCATCGTGGGACTTGTGATAAAAAAAGAATTGGAAATTTTAATCTTCGGGCTATTTTTCCCCAGAGAATTTGCTACAAGATAAACCAACTTCGCGTCAAACCTAATATTCCCTTTTCTTATGATGACAAGTGGAGACTTCACAGGATGCAGCAAGGCAGCAGCCTTTGAAGGCATTGTTTTCAGCACTTGCTTTATTCACACCTTCATACTGGTGTTGGGAAGTGCTTTTAATTTCGCAATGTTGTGCATCAAAAGGAATACGGGCCAGGTCTTTAAGTTTTATGTTCTTTTGGGCATGTTCGTTATGGCGATTATTTATGTGCAAAATATTTTGATTTCAAAATCCCTTGTTTACAATATTCCGGAGTGCACAAAAGTTACCTTTTTATAAAAATCTTATTTCCTTATTGCTCCCTTCGGCATGGTAAGCATGCTTATGATTTTATGCTCGATTAGAGCAGACCAAGGAGAAGACTAAAGAAGTGAAATGCTCCAAGAATACCAAAAAATATTCAACACGAAGATTATGTATACAATATTGCAAAGGCTTCTCAAGTAAATCCCGCACAAATTTTGTCATAGCATCATAACCAAAATAAATAAATGGAAATGACGAAAAGTTATGGAACCATATTCAAAAAATGATATTATTAAATTAAGCTTTTATTTTTTAATTATTTATATGTTTATTAAATTGAAAACGAAGATCTGTAAATATATATTAAATTCTAAGAAAACTATGATTTAGTATAAAAGTGTATTAATTAAAAAAATAATTTAAAATTTACTATATTTTTATTTTTAAGATTAAAATATTCATTTAACTTTTTTCTTAAAATGGTAAAATGATCTCCTGATATTCAATATGCAATTTTAAATATTATTTGCACTACAAATATTAAATAAGGACTGATAAATCAATTATCTATTTCCTACTTATCTATAGTAAAACTACCAAACTAGTCATTCCATCTAAGAAAAATAAATTAAATAATTTATAATAATATAATTGATATAATTTTTTATTTCTTTACTTATAATATATATCCAAATCATCAGGAGATACTGATTTTTTCGTACATTCTAAAGCCTTAAGAAAATCTGATATGTTTGTTGCTCTTATCTATTCCAGTTTGTATTTTGTAATATCATCTAAATCTCTGATAGGATTCAAATAGGCTTCCGAACAAAAACTATTCATATCAGCCCCTGAAAACCCTTTTGTTCTTTAAACTAGTTCTTAAATTTCCTATTTTAAAAATATTTTTGTTTAACTTAACCATTTTTAGCAAGCATTTACAAAATATTACTTCTTAATTTAATTCAAAATTGTTTCCTTTCTTTTACTCACTTTAAGTCACATATTCTAATAATTATTTTCTTCCTTAAGAATTTGGCAATGGAATATACAATCTTTTAACGAATCTTCTTCTCGCCGCATCATCTAATTCTTGGGGTCGATTGGTAGCTCCGATTAATAATATTCTATCTTCAGAATTTTACCCAGCTCCATCTAGTTAAATCAAAAATTCCGTCTTTATTCTTCTCGTTGATTCTTATTCCCCCTATTTATCAAAAATAATATGAATTATAAAATCGATTAAGGGATTACGACATCTATTACCTCAGTTCTTGATGTAAGCAAAGAGTCAATTTCATCTAAAAATATGACAGAAGGCTACATGATTCTTGCAATTGTAAATAAAGTACGTACAAGTTTTTCTCCCTCTCCTACCCACTTACTTGTCAAGCTACTTGCCGAAATCGAAAAAAATGTGCAATTACACTCATAAGCTATAGCTTTAGCAATTAATGTTTTACCAGTTCCTGGAGGACCGAATAAAAGCAAACCCTAAAAGAATAAAATATTAATATAATTTATTATCTTCATTAATAGTATTTACTTTGGGAGGCTTTCTCAATCCTTAAAATAGATCGGGATTAAGCATTGGAAAAACTATGATTTCATTGATGGTTTTTTTAGCAAAATTTAGGCCTGCGATTGATTCCCATGTTACTCCCATTTTGCTGTCTATTATTTCACTCATTATAGCTTCAATACACTTCGGCTCCAATGTCTTTAGTCTTTCATCAACAGGAAGCCCATACTATTCTGCTAGTTCTTGTAATTACTTTTCTGCTTTACTTAACTTATTTGCTCCCCCTCCACCCATATGGCCAGGCTTATAGATACTTGTATTATTGGTAGATGAATTATTATTATTATTTTTATTGGTGTTGGTTACTTCTTTTTTGTAAGGGGGAATAAATTTACGCTTACAGGGATTATCATTGATTTTCTCCTCTTCTCTTGCCCCAAAGTTTTATCTTCCTATAAAATGAATAAAAGTAAATTATAAATAAATTAAGAAATATTTGATTTATCATTTTATTTTTCTTTTGATTACCTTCTCCTTATAGTGTAGTACCAAATGCTGCCGCATTAGCTAGATTGGCAACAGTAGATCCATTATCCATTTCTAAAGAAAAGGGCAGTTTTTAATTCTAATTTTCTTCTTCGTCTTCTGTGTTATTATTATTGTTTCCTTTATTATAATATCTACCCATTCTCTTATCGCCATATTTGTTATTGTTATTATAATAATTATTTTTTTTTCATATGTCTAGCCATAAGAGTTATTATTATAGTTGTTTCTATAGTTATTGTTTTTTTTCTAATTATTTTCATGTAATATTGATGTGGCTGTTGAAAATCCAGAATTTCCAGCAGCTGCAGCTTCTTGTTACTACTAATTTATAACATTATTATTTTATTAATTATTCTGATCTTCATTTACCATATCTTCATTTCTATTCTTAGCTCCATAGTATGATCTCAAGGCGGGCTTTTTACAATTATAATTATTTAAATTACTGTTATTATTGATTGAATTATTTTGATTGCTTCCATACCCTTTATTGAATAGTCCATTATTTCCAATATTTTATTATTGTTGAATT
This sequence comes from Miamiensis avidus, assembly GCA_037039885.1. Lineage (NCBI taxonomy): Eukaryota > Ciliophora > Oligohymenophorea > Philasterida > Glauconematidae > Miamiensis > Miamiensis avidus. Next base: position 943,632 of record JAWVGU010000013.1, on the reverse strand, counting down.
ATATTCGAATTTTATTCATTATTGTTGAAAGATTAATTATTTTATGTTCTTTTTTAAGGATATAACTTATCTTTCAAAATTTTATTTTACTCTATTAAATCTTCTGTTTTTTAGTAATTTTAAGCAAATTTTACAAATCGATTCATTTTTTCAAAATCAATACCGCACTTGCCAACTGAATATTTCTTTTTATTTTATTTTTATTCTTTTTTGCACTTATTAACTTGAGAATTTATCAAAAAATCCTAGGCATCTTACTATATTTAACTTAAATAATCCTGATTCTATGATCCTTTGTTAGATTTTTAATATATATCTAAAAATCCACATAATTCATAGAATAACTAATTCACCTCATTTTTATAATTTGGATTTTCTTCATCTAACATATCAATATTAAAATAAAATTGACTCAAACATGCGAGAAGTGGCTTATCTGAATTACTTTGCATTATACAAAATCTCTAAATTTAAGTATATTTTTAACAAGTCGCTTTTTATTAATAAAGTTAATCGCTATTAACCAATGTTATAATTTATTAGTATTTTCTTGCTAGCTTTCAAGCTCTAATTTAAATTAAATATAAGATTGCGGGTTTATTAATTTAATGTAATAAAAAAGGAATTATTATAGAACCTCAAAATATACAAATTTTAATAATAATTTAAATATTTAATAAAAATTAAAATTAGTAACATTATATTATATTAGTATCAAAAATTTTTATAAACTAAGTTTATAAATTTGTTTATTTCTTATAAAGGTTAAACATCTATTATTTAAAAATATACTTAAATAAATTTATTATTTAACAAATCAATTAAATATTCTACTTTTTATTTATTTTATTTTAATAAATATTTAAAAAAATGCTTAAAATAATTTTCTATTTATTTAAATAATATTCAATTATATATTTTTTTTTTCATTATATAGAGAAGGTAATGTCAACAATTAAATTGTAATTTTATCATATTATAACAAAATTCAAATTCAAAAATAGCGTTTTAGTTGTCTTAATATATATAAATATAATACAGATTCTATACCATTTTTAAGAATTTATATTGTAATATATTATAAAAATTAAACAACAACGAATAATTATCCATATAAAAAAGAAAGAAAGAGATAAATTAATAAAATTTAAGTAAACAAAAAAATAATATATGGAAAACTATTAGCCTTCTCCAACCTCTAAAAATTACTACAAAATAAGTTCATTTGATAGTGCAAATTTGACACCAATATAAAATGATCATAACAACAGTAATAAACACTCTTAAACGATTTATGAATTGGATAAAATTTTAGACGAAAATAACAGCACTAACAATAATAACAACAACAATAATAATCCAAAATCCAAAAGAAATATCGAAATAAAATCGTATGAGGAACAAAGATAGGCCCTTAAGAATCTAGATAAAAATCAATTTAGTAAAATGGAAAATAATAAAAACAGGAAATAATGGAGATATGAGAGCATAGGGGGTGGTATCACCAATCATATTTAAACAGAAGAAAGTTAATAGAGCAGCAACACTAATAATTTCCTTACATTTGAAAATATTAAAATTTAAAATGTAAATAGCCTTTAAAGTAATCCCCCACTAACAAAGCGCTATTCCCCACCTTAATTATCAATAAATTCGTCTTTAATACCACCAGTGCAATAGTAATAAACTCCACAAAACGGTTAAAGACAATCAATGTTTACTAAAAAAACCTCAATGGGCTTAAGTCCTTAGGGAAATATGAATTTAAGATCTTCTATAAGTTCTTATCCTTCTTCTTCTTTGCCTGTTTACTAATCTTGCCAATAATTACCTCAGTAGCAATAATATTCTTAGTAATAATAATAAATGTTACAATAACAATCATAGTAAGCTTCTAATTATTTCCAAAAAGTAGAGAGAAATGCCATTCAATAATCTGATATCACTTCCTATTCGCAACTCGATGACATTTCTGTTAATTAAGAAATTGAACAACTAGAAATTAAGGAAGAAGAAATCGAAGAGAGTACGGAACCATTATAATACAATGATTAAAATTAGTAATACAATAGCACTAATAATCTATACTATGCAACCAACTAATTATAATAACAACAGCAACATTAATAGCAGATACAATAACCTTCAGAATAGATTTCTAAATGTGATAGCCATCCAATGAAATTTGTAAAAAATAAGATCAGTACATCTTATTATTAATTTTTAAATTTATATAAAATTATAAAAAGGTAAAATATAAATTATTGAGAAATAACAAGGAAAAGTTTTGCTCAAAATGCGCAATTTAATACGCTTTAAAAGGGGAGCAAATAGAAGAATTACTTTCAGAGCAGGGTAATTTATAATTACTAATATTATATTAAAAAAATAAATTAGTTTAAAAAATGATTTTTTTATGGTTTTAGAAAAGTACAGAAAATAATAAACAGATATATTCTTACTCTAGTTATAAAGAACTTCATGTGAATGCAAAAACCGGGTAGGATAATTAGAAGAAAGTTCGTCAACTACCAAATAATTTTTTCAGAAATAGGTAGAAAAAGTGTGTTAAATTTTCGTGGAAGTAGAGAAGATTTTGCACGAATAAAAAACTCATCTCATATAGCAGATAAATGACCATATGTGGGACTGTTTAAATTAAATCAGTGATATGAGCAATAAATCGAAAGCATTTTCGCTCGAAATGCAAAAGTTTCATTTCGATATAGTGAAAAATTATGATAATATAATAAGAGAAATGGAAATGGATCCCTTCAGCGAAATAATTAATCAATATAATCAAAAAATTTAAGATATTTCAAAATTTATGCTGGATATTGATAACAAAATAGTGGACTACTGGAAGGTAGATGACTAATAGGTCAGTACTATTGAATAATTTCTTAAATAAAAATTGGTAACATTTGACAAGCAGTTCCAATTCATTATAAAAAGAGATTCAGATAAACCATTGCAACAAATTTAGTAATAATAGTAGTAAAGTGAAAATAGCAACGAAAGCTAAAAAAGTGCATAATTACTCTAGGAAATTTAAAATAGTAAAATTAATTTATTAAGATCTACAGATTTTGGGCCAAGCAATTTCGCAAAAATAAACTTATTTACCCAAACAAGCAGCAATGAGTACTATAATAACGATAATTTAGGACAAGTGAATTTCAAAACCGAACCAAACTTCGATGAAGCAGATGATAATGAGGATTTTCAAGATAAACTAAACATGCTTCAGATGCTCCAATAAATCAACTCCACCTCTACTGCAAATAGACAACAAATTAATAAACTGGGCAAGAAAAAGGGTATCCATTATAGAGGAGGTAGTAGTGATAATGCGAAATAATTTTTAGTTGGACAACTTAGCAAAATCAAAGAAGAGTAGCAAATACAATTGCAAAATGAAATTAAAAGGTAGGAATGCATATTATAAAAATCACAAAATACTTCTGTGTACGAATAAAATGAGTCGAAAAACAACCAATAAAAGTAGCAGTAACTGTAGCAATAAACATAGTAACAGTTACAGAAAGAACAATATTAAAACAATCAAAATTCTAACAACATTTAGTAACAATAATCACAACAACTATAACTCAATAATATTGCTGCTAATGCACAGAAAAATACATAGCAAAATTTCACAAATAAGCTCAATTAACAAAATTAGAAAAGAAGCATTTTATTTTTAAATGGAGGACAAGATAACTTCGAATAGAAAATTAAAGAATAAAAAAAATAAAATAAAAATCTGCTTCAGAAATGAATTAAAAAAAATTGTATTCCACCATTAAAAATAAAAATCGGTTTAAATTCCAAAAACTACTTCTTCTGCCTCAATCATTACCCCCGGTTAATCCTAAACAATGTCATCTTCTTCTTAACTACTGAATGGTAAGAAAATTTCTTATTCTAATAAAGCTTCCTCGTCTTATTCTGATAGCACCTAAATGCCTAACTCTAATGGGAAATAGTCATTGCAATCGATTAAAAAGTCTGTGTCTAGCTGCTTAAATTCAAAGCAATTTCATAGCAATCATGCTCTATAAGAAAACTCTTCTTTAAAAGCTAATGTTATTAATAATAACTAGGGATAATAAATTAATTATTATAATTCATAAAGCGGTTCTAACTCTAATATAAATACCTATGCTAATAATTAAGTTTAACAATAACTAAAATAAAAGACTATTCCTTAGGTCAACATAGATTTTAGAAATTCAGGGGGAGGCTTTACTTTTCATAAAAAAGCATGATGATTTAAAAAAAAAAAAACTAAATTTTTTACAATTTTCATATAAAACGTTAATTTAAATAATATTATATAAATATATTATAATTAAAAAGATAAAATGAATCAAAATTTGTTTATATATTATAAAAATATATATATATCTTTTAAGATATCATTAATTTGTATGTGTATGATAATTTTAGTTTTTTTTAAAATATTTAATTTTCCCCTTAGTCTCCTAGTTATATTTACTATTGCTGATATAAAGATAGCATAAAAAAACAACTATATTATTTTTGAAGTTTGAATAATAACTTGTAAAATTTAATTTTAATAAATCAGAGATTATAAATTACTTATCAAACAATAATATATAATTCGTGAAACAAAAAGCAAATTTTTTATTAAAGGAGAATCAAAAAAAAAATATTGAAACAAATTGTAAATAATGATAATTTAGTCGCCACTTAAAGATTATGAAAATTACAAGAAATCTACCTCTCATAAAGAAGAGCTCATCATTTAAAAGAGAGGATTTTAAAAGGAACTGGAAAATATGGGATCTAAAAAATCTCCAGTTTATCTGAAAGAAGGTCCTATTTAAGAAAGGGGGTGCAAAGATTTAGTATGTTTTCTTGTATTTCTAGGTCTTTTGGCCTATTAGATATTTTTTTTGTACATGAAAGACTAACTCATTATAATCCTTTTGAATTAATTTCGTAGCCTTATGATTATGATCGTAATTATATTTACTATTAGAAAAAGAAATATTAAATATGTTGAATATGTATTTAATAATAATGTAGATAAAGCCTGTGGGGGCCCTAAGAGAAAGGGATATAATTACATTTATTTTGTGGCCCCAACTCCTGATACACTTATGAGAACTGTGTGTGTTAAAGAATGCCCCAAAGATATACCTAAAAATCCTGCAGATTTCCATTTGTAATGCTTTAGAAATTCAAATGTAACATCTTGTGATTACAATAATACTAATGATCCACAAACTGAATTACTCATATACACAACTTATCATTGTAAAACCAACAAATTTTGATATATTTTTTTAAGACTGATTAGCATTAAAATTAAATAATTGTAATCACTCTAGATAGTTAAAGAATATGTTTACCTGCAAATCCAAAATTATTCAGTATTGTCACCAAAGAATTGGTTACTCAAGATTTGCATGAATAATTATTCAATGTAATTGATTAATAATAAAAAGTATTTATAATCAATCATTTTAAATATTTATTAATATTATAAAATTAGATTTAAACTGCCTTTCCTTTATTGATATTATCAGCATTTCTAAGTTTGATAATTGGGTATTATTATTATTTAAATTATACTTTTAGATTAACACAATTTAGTTTAGCTAAAAATTTTAAAATAAATAAGATTCATATTGTTTTGGTTCTTAAACTATTTTCCCTAAGTTGTGACTTGGTTCTTTTTATTTTCCATTTTATTATTTTCTGGTTTAGTTGGGGCTTTATTATTCTTTAGAGCATACCATGGATTCGTTGCGTAAAATCAATGTCTAACAAACTATTTTAAAAAATGAAGATAATAAAATATAAAACATTAATTAGAATAACAGATAAGGATGAATTTTCAGAAAAAATAAGAAATACCAGTTTAGGATAATCTTAGCATAAAATGTTTCTCTATATTGGAGCGGCAGTAATATAAATAATATTTCTTATCTATCATCCAATTAACAATGATTTTAATAAGATATGTTGGATAATAACTGTAGGAGTCCTATTTTTGATTGTACTACACTATAAAAAGGTGAAAAATTTAACCAATATGTTAAAGATATCTTCAGTGTATGCCAAAGAGAATTGGTCTGTATATTTAATGCCACTTGTTTTATTCACTGTATTGATTGGTTACTTAGTATTTTCTCTTTCAATAATAGTGTAAAAGAATGAGTTATTAGTTGTTAATTCATATAAATATTATCATTCAATTATTTTTAAGGTATTTGATCTAAGTTTCATCTCCCAGTTAAGATAATCATTACCCTTTCAGACAGATAGAAATTACTACTTAAGTTAAAATAAATGTACTAATTTAGGCATCTATGTTTGTATTAATTGCGAGATTTCTCATCGTTTTGGGAGATTTCATAATACAAACAAGTTCATGTCTGTGGTACTATTAAAAAGACAATTAATCTAATCAAGAATCACACATATTGTAAATAAGATTAATAAATAAAATTTTATTTTTTACTATTTTTATATATTTTCATTCAGAAAAGCGATTGTATGGGGACTTAGATATCAAATAGGCTCTTTATTCTTTTATGCAATTTTTTCAACATTTTTCTTCCCAGTTACCAAGTTTATATCATTCTTTTATGTAATTATTTAATATAAAATGATAAGATATTTTAAATTAAAATAAAATAAAAATTTTTTTTTTTAGTATAAAATAATGCCCTACACATTTAAAGAAAAAAATAAGTTCGGATATTGTTTATCCCTGTGCTGTGTCTACTCATGCTGTTGTTTTACCAATATTTTGATGTATTTAACAGAGCATGCCTAGATCTGGATGGCCATGACAGGATCTGGGTTCATTGAATCAAGTTATCATGCCTACTATTTGACGAAAAGAAATCACCAGAGACTAGAAGCTGGAGAAAAAGTGAATTTTGTTTTCAGATTTTTGGGAAAATTATTTTTATGTCTCGTAAGTACCTTTATTTCTACTTTAATAATGTTTAAAGTTGAATCTTACTCGACTAAAATTACAGATAGTTTCGTCCCAATTTCGGTAAAGATATTTAATTTAATAATATTCTTTATGGCAATTTTATTTATGATTATTTATTAATTTGTAGCTAATTCTATTATTGTCGTATACTACAGGACATTTCTTTATAGATATATATGCTAGCTCAGCAGATGCACTTCTTCTTGCGTCATTCATAGATGTATTTTGGCATTATTAACTTTATTACTTTTATATTATTTTTTTATTTCATGAAATTTTACTATATTTATTATGGATATAGGAAGAAGTAGAATTGGAACATTACGGAAGGGAATTCGTTTATAACTGTCCAAATAGTATTAGACCTTATATAGCATAACTACATAAATAAGGAACTAGAGTTGTTGGATTAGACTGATATTATTCCATTATTTTAATAACTTATATAATGTGAAAAACTAATTAATCTATTTTTCCTATATAAATATTAATAAATTTTATAAAATAACAATAAATATAAATTTATTGAATATAAAATAAAGATATTATAAAAATAAAGAAAAAAATATAGACTTTGTATAGAATTTTAATATATTCTATTTTAATGAATATTTAATAAAAATAATAGATATGACTTTTTTAAAAAGTTAAATACATCACATTTTAAAAATAGAATAAAAATTGAATTTTTAATTTAATAATGTAATTATAGGGTACATGAAATATTATAATAATATAAATCATATTTCTTATAGATTAATAGCAGATAAACAAATCAAATTTTAAATCAGTTATTTTGCCATTTATTTTTTTATTGTTGAGGATTTTATATTATTCGTTAAAATTTGGCATATTATCAGAAATATATAGAAAATAAAATTATAATTTTGATCTATAAAGCATAACTAACCAGTTAAAGGAATATATGAATTGTAATAATTAAATGGTGTAATTAATTTAATTTATAATTACACAATTATTGTAATGGGCAATTAATATCAAATTTAATAATCAAAATTATAATTATACACTAAATATAAGCATAGTAGCATTAAAATAAAAAATAAATATTATTTTTCAATAGTCCTTCACTTTTCAGAATACATACATTAAATAAAAAATGGAAAATTAAAATAAAAAGTCATTTTAGGAAAAATAAAAAAAATTAAATTTACCTAAGAAGGAGTTTAAAATGTAAAATATATTCTATTTTAGCTAAATAAACATGTTTATTATAATATCGAGTAGTAGGAATAAAAAATGGCAATGCCATAATTAGCATTTATATATAAAAAAATATCGTAGAAAAATTAAGAAAAAGATCTATATTATATATATATAAAGAATTAATAATTTAATTCGTTTTTTAGAATACTGATAACACCTATGTTGGAACTTTTGCCAGCAGCAATGAAGCCCTATAAAATTTTAACTAAAACATAGAAATTGATATAATAAGTTTATGCGAAAAAAAAGGAGAATTAGAATTTGATATTAAAGGAATTGAAGCCCCTATTGCCAATGCTTTAAGAAGAATTATGATTGCTGAAGTAATTATTAATTGCTAATTGAATTTTATGATTATTCTTTATTTATATAAATCATAATCGACATAGATTCCTACAATGGCTATTCATAAAGTAAGCATGTATTAAAATACAAGTGTTATTCCAGATGAAGTTTTATGTCATAGATTAGGATTAGTTCCTATTTAAGCAAATGCTTATTAATTCTAAGAGAAAAAAGGTAAAAATTTAAACAATACTTCAGAATTTAGAATAATAAAGAAATATTAAGTAATAAATTGCATAAATATCTATAGACGACGATGAAAGCAATGAAACCAATATTTTATAATTTTCCTTAAATGTAAGATGCCAGAGAAAACCTTAATATAAAAATAAAACTGATAGAGAACTTGAAAATATTTCTCCTGAAGAATATTTAGAAAATGCTGTTGTATATTCAAAACATTTAAAATGGATTCCTATTGGAAATCAATAATAATAGCTTAAACAAATAAAACCTGTTCACGATAATATAATTTTGGCAAAATTAAGAGAAAATCAAGAAATTATTGCTGATTTAGTATGTATTAAAGGAATTGGAAGAGATCATGCTAAATGGTATTTAAACAATTTATTGATTAATATATTTAAATAAATATGGTATTAATAACTGTTACTTTGAAAATAAGGTCTCCTGTTTGTACTGCTTTTTACAGATTAATGAATGATATAACTATTACCAAATCCATTAAAGGAGAAAGTGCAGTTGAATTGAAAAAGAAATGTCCTATGGGAGTATTCGATATTGAAGGTATGAAATATGATTTCTATATATAAATGATGAAATTGTTTCTTTAAAATAATTTAATTATATAGGGGGGAAAGCAATAGTTAAAAATCCCAGAAATTGTACAGTATGCAGAGAATGTACAAGAGATAATTAAGAATTTTAAGAAAAAATAGAGTTAGGAAAAGATAAATAACACTATATATGTAAAAATTAATAGTTTATATTTTACGTATTAATTAATATATTTACTTTCTCTCTCTTGTTTAGTTTCTGTCGAATCTGTTGGAATTTATCACCCAGCTGAAATTGTCAAACACGCTTTAAATTGCTTAAAACAGAAAGCTTTAACTTATAAAATCGAGTGAAAAAAAATACAAAAACTACACAATTTATATATATTTTAAAAATAAATCATTTATATTATAAGAATAATGTATTATCTATATCGATAAATTCCTAACTAGTTAAATATTTTTTCATAGTATTGAATTAATTACTTTGTAATTTAGAATAATAATTCTTTGTAATTAATTATATTTGAAAGTTTATAACCATTACTCATTTACATACTCTTTATTAAAATATTATACAAAATATGATAATTAAGCCACAATCTAAAAACTATTTTAAAACAAAATAATTAGTAAATTATTATATATATAAAAAGCCCAGTAATCCCATAAGAAGAACATAATACTTTTATTTTTATTATAAAATTACTAATATTATTGATGAAGGGAGCTTTAATAAGTGCCTCCACCGCAAGAAAAGCACATTAAAATTCTTCAAATAGAAATTCAAATTTTGGAAGGAATTCTTTAAGTCGAGGCAATGATTCCCTCTCTGTAATTAAAATATTAAACAAATACAGAAACTAACAATAATAACCTCAAAACCTTACTTAAAGTCAAAGAAGCTCTGATTAAATTTCTCCTGATAAATAGTCGACATATAATTAATTAACAGATATAGAGGCATAATCTCCATATAAAAAATTGAAGTATTGGAATGTTTTGAATGAGAAAAAAAATAGGAAAATTGAAGAAAGTGCGATAAAATAGAAAAGAACCAGTATCGCCATAAGTAACTCCAATGCTTGCTTACAGCAGTAGCAATCTAGAGAAAGTATAACTAAAATGAATGAGGTTTTTAATTTGCATGAATTTTTATTTAATCACTGTGATGAGTACAACCAAAAATATATTCAATCAAGAAATTCTAAGAGCTTCAAGTTGGAATCGATATTAAAATAAGTGAACTACAAAATATTATAAGATGCACTACAAAAGAATGGGGGGAAATGGCTGGTAATTATTCGAAAACACTGCGACACATGTTTCAAAAATGTTAGTCGAAGCAATTTACTTTCGGGAGTGAAAGTAATATCTCAAATTAAGAAGAGGCCCAATAGTATTTATAGTCGCTCAAAAATAATAAAAGAAATAGTGTAACGGTTTCGAATATCCTTACCAGGAAAAAACAAAGCTTGCAATTTGAACTTCCTCTAATTACCTCAAGTACGGAAATAAAAAGAAATTTTAAAAAACATTCAACGACTCATTTAGATATAACAGTTAAGCCCCAGCCTGTTCCTAATAAAGTAAAAATTCATTAAATGAGTCTATTTAAGTCCTTTTTCACTAAAAAACCCAACACAAAGCAATAGCTAAAAAAATTTGACATGATCCGCTTGCTTCGTCTTAAATGTAGAGCTGTAAAGTCTTAATATATATATATTAATTAAAGAAGTAAAGTCACATATTAATAATTTTATAAAATATAATAGAGAAATTGGTTGAAAAGAGCAAGAAAAACATTACTGAGAAATAAGTTTCAAAGAGCAGTGAAGAAACTCTAAAATGTTTTAAGGATGTATCGATATATTTGTGAAGTAAGCATAAAAAAACAACTAAAGCTAGCTCAATTCGGCAGCAATTATAGAAGGTATATAATTAGTACATTAAAAATAAATATTCAATAGAAAAATATGATTATTTAAATAGGAACGGATTTTTGCCACTTTTTCCTGAAGACTCTTTCGTTGCAATTTGGAATATAATGCTGATTGTATTTTTAGTGTTTACAGCATTTTGGGTAACATTTGTGCTATCGTTTTTCGACAACGGCGACTCAAAGTACACATATGAATTTGTGAGAGTTATTGATATAGTTTTTGATTTTTTCTTTTTCGCTGATATAATAGTCAATTTTAACAGCGCGTACTACGATGATTAAAATAAATTAATTACAAATAATAAGAAAATAGCTCTACACTATTTAAAAACATGGTTCTTAATTGATTTAATCACTATATTTCCCATTTATTTATGGGCTTTAGATACCAAATATAATAAATTACTGAGACTATTAAGATTACCTCGAATTTTTAAATTGAAAAAATTGATCAGAATATAGTAAAATCAAACTGAAGGGTTTATCATTAGCATTATCGAATACCTAAATATGAATTTGGGTGTTAAAAAGGTTTTAGAAATTCTGTCTGCCATGATTTTAAGTAGTCATTTTGCAGCTTGTTTTTTTTATTTTTTGGCGCGTATATAGGATTTTAACAATGATACCTGGGTGTCAAGGTAACAATATTAAAATGATTTTTATAATAAAATTGAAAAAATAAATTAATAATGAAAAAAAAAAAAAAAAAGAATAATTACAGAAAAAGATGGCGTGATAGAAAAATATATTACTGCACTTTATTGGGCTTTTCAAACGCTAGCATAAGTAGGATATGGAGACATTCCTTTAGTAACTGTTCCTGAATAGGTTTTTGCAATATGTTGGATGTGCTTTGCCATTGGATTCTCCAGTTTCATTATTCAAAGTATCGGAATATTCGTTTTGAGAGGCAATGCTAAAAAAACGAAACTAGATACGTTTTTGGCAGACTATGGGGAAATGGCGCAGAATTTTAACATTCCAGAAGCACTGTCAAAGCAAGTGTAGGACTATTTTATAGTAAATTATAGTAAAAATTAGTTTTGGGGCACAGGATTTGAAGAGTGTATTCGTGAAATACCCTCCTCTCATATCCATGAAATAGTTCTGGTGGTTTACAATGAAATTTTGTAGAAAATTCCCTTTTTTCGACTGGAACTTGTTTTCACGAGCAACATATTGCCGAGTATTTTGTTTCAAAAGGCTAACAAAAATGTGATTATTTACCGGGCTGGAGATCCAGCGGAGGAAATATTTTTTGTATTAAAGGGGTGCATAATGTTACTAAATGAGGACTATCAGATACTGTTCCACTTTAAGGAAGGAGAGTTTTTTGGACAGGAAGAAATTTTAGAGGGCAACAGAAGAAAATTTTATGCGATTTCTCCGTGCAATAACACTCTTCTATTAATCTCCAAAAAAAATGATTTCTTCCATCAAATTGAAAACTACCCAGAGGTTCTGGATGAATTGGGACAGGTGACTAATAGTCGATATGAATAAATAGAGCAATTAATTGAAAAGGCGTAGCAGATGCAAAATGAACCGATTACAAATAGGACCCAAAAAAGCAATTTTTCCAGTAGCATGTATATGACTTCTTTAAACTTATTATCAAATAGGTCTCATTATAAATAGTCATAATATAATAGAGTTTATTATTATTTAAATGATAAAAATTCTAATTCATTTACTTAAAATTTTAATATAAACTCTCCATTTGAGGGAAAGCCATAAAATTTCGAAAAAATTCAGAACCATTTCAACTAATACCAAATAAAATTTAATTAACCACAATTAGAAACGTAAAGAATAGGAATTGTAACGAGTTTAGGGGTAATATATAATTTGATTATTCAAAATGCATAATATAATTTCTTTTAATAATTTTATAGAGAATAAATAATGGGTATTGTGAGCCCTGGGGAAAAAAGAAACCAGAATTTTCTCTAATTCGAAGTGATTAGTATTATGAATATTTCATAGCTGGATTAAAACCAGGAAAGCAAAAGAAAAAAAGTTATAAATTGTTAAAAAATATAATTAAAACAATCTCTGCATTTAAATCATTCAAGAGAACCACATTTTTAATGAATAAATCAGATGGATTTAAAAACTTTTAAATGACTGATGTCAAAAATAATAATAATACTAACTAATTAGACATGTGTAGTAGTAATAACTAAAATGTTAATATCAATAATAGTAGTATTATAAATGTTAATAATAATATGATTGACTAATCCGGATTAACCCCTTCATTGCTTTAAACTCCAGACTAAAGCATGTTAGGACTAATTTAATCAAAATAATTTACAAATACTTTAATCAAAGAAATAGATTTAAAAAATTAACCAATGTATATCCTTAAAGATGATATCGTCACAGATGATAATGTAGGCAGTAGTCACAATACAAGCATACTAACATCCGGATATAAGCAATAATAGTAATAACAATTTTAATAAGTAGGATAGCAATAAAAGCATGTACTCAAACCTACATTGAATTTCGATTAAAATATAGAAAAAATATAAGAGGATACATAGGAAACAATATAAACCTAGGTATTTGGAACAGAAAAAAGGTCTAGTCCAGAATCCAATCAAAACAAATGTTATATTGATATTATTCCGGAAAGTCCAACAGGAGAAAGACCGCATTCTATAATAAATTTAAAAGATTCTCCTCAATCCTAAAAAAATCAAAATACATTGCCTTCTTTTAAGATCTTTACATCGTAAAATTATGAAAATAATGTAGGTTCATAAGAATCTCCTAAATTCAGTTCTGTTGTCGACAGCTTTAAAAATGAATAACAAAAAGCTAACCGTGAAGAAAAAAGAAAGAAAAGTAAATCGAAATTTTGCTTGCAAAAGAAACCCAGTAATATATCGTTTTAAGAAGATAATTTTGAATATAATAAAAATAACAGTGAAATTCAAGATGAGTAAACCTCGAATTCTGATTTATCAGAATTTGAGGAATAATAATAAATTAGAAAAAAAGTAATACTGTTTCTGTCAATGCCTAGTAGCAAAATGTGTTATAAATAAATTAATAGTTTTAAAGTTAATTCAGTAGAGTCAATAATAAAAAATCAAATTCTTTATGCTGTTAGGGCAGCAATAATAACTTATAATCGCCAGAGGCTACTACAGATCGTCCTTTCATATTTTCTCCTTTGTCTGAAAACCAAGAAACCAACCCAAATAGAAATAATAGCAATAGTTTATATAACCTAACTAAAAATGATAGAATTTCAGAGCTGAAAAATGAATTCTCCTTGGCAAATAATAATAGCAATTCTTTAAATAGCTCTTTAATTAGTTTATCAAGTAGTAACAGTCAATAAAAGAGAAAAAATAGAAGGAATTGTAAATCTCCAAGCAATAAATTAGATTTTTTCGATTTTAACAATACCTGGAATACACATAACAAATTCGTAAAACATAATAATCCAATTTAGGCAAAAACAGATCAGCCCATTATTTAAGTTTAATTGTGGAAAGAAAATGAAGCAGCAAACTAATCCAATACCTCATAAAATATCATAGATAATAATATTGATACTATTAAAGAAGATACTCCTATCGATGATCAAGAAATATATGATAAATTAAAATAAATTAATAAAAATGATATTAATAATGGAAATTAGGACTAAATATAATATGATAAAAATTTTTTATCTCCTGTTAAAAAATCTTAAGGAATCAGTTTAAAGAGACTTTCTTTTGATAAGTTAAATTCCCTTCCTCAGCTGGCGAGTACGATAAAAAATTTATAAGAAGCAAATGAAACTAAAAAAAATAATTAAAATGACGTTGTCAATACCAGTAGTAGTAGTGATTTTGAAATAGATTGCAAAGCGGATAACTATATATTGGGAGATTCGCTTGGAGAGGGAAGAGATAGGGTACGCAAACTAACGAGTATACATGGGAAGTATACCAGAATTAAAATCTAAAAAGTTTATAAAAATATGAAAGAAATAAAAAAAATGGTTAAAAATTATCAGTAACTGAGAAATGAGATAATGAGGCTTAAAACTAACATAGAATTCAATGTTAATGAAACCAGAGGAAAAGTGTGAATAAATAAAATTTATTTAATGCAGCATCAAGTAAAAAAATAAATAAATTTTTCAATTAATAATAATATTACTTTTTTTTATATTTTTATCATCACTAATTAATCATGTCATATTAAAATATTATTTGCTAATACTATAAATACTTATAATATTTATATAAAATTTAATAAGATTATATGGTTTTTCTACTATTTCTATTTTAATACTAATATTTGAGCTTTATTAGTAAAATAAATTTAATAATATTAAAATACAAGGTTTCAAATTCCCTTCAAATAAAATAATAAGATAACAAAGAAGATTAGAAGAAAGCAAAATAAATAGAATTATAAATAATATATAAAAAATATATTAAAAAAATTGATATATCCAGAATTGTAATTTTATAAATTATATTAAATTTTTAGATATATTTTGTATGTTTATATGTTCTTTAATATGGTCAAAAAAAAATAATAATATTAAAATTAAATTACAATTAATTAGGGTTTGGAAATAAATTTTTTTAAATCTATGAATATTCTTATTTTTATTATAAAGATAAATAATAAAGCTATTTTTATGAATAAGAATGTATATTTATTTATAAAAAATTCTAGTTATAAATGCTAAAATACTATGTTATATCATTTAAATACCTTTTTTAGAGCATCTTTTATTTACCCTTCTACCTGTATATTAAAAAAATTTAAATTTAACAAAAAATATATTCCCACAAACATTATTTATAGTTCAAAATATTAATTTTATACTTTGCAATCTTTTTCATAAACAATACTAGATAATTATAAAATAAAATTAAATAAATCTGGTAAATACATATATAAAAAGTATCAATATAGTTTATTACTGGTGATACATTTCATGAGGATTATCTTCACTTTAGAATTTCTAACAAGGTTCTCCCCAAATATGAATATAAGAAACTATACACATAATGCATCTGATGATAGTCCAACCGCATAAAAGCATCAATATTAAGAACAAAATCTTTTTTATAGTACTGGAAGATGATTTAAATACATCAATACAGATATTGCAAGTTTTCATGGTATCATGTAACCAACTATAAAAAATTAAAATTATTAAAATAAGTATATAGGAATTTATATATTATTCTTGCCAATTTAGTTGCCTATAAAGAATTGAGTATATAAAATTATTTATTATGCGATATTTTAAAAATAAATGAAGTTGTGAAATTATTCACTTTATTTTTAAATCCAATGTTAGAAATAAATAATTCCTAATAATGATAAGAACCAATATACCACTTAACGAAGTTAAAATATATTAAAAAATAATTGAAAAGCTATTTAATTTAAATCCTATTTTATCTGAAATTCCCCAAAATCGATTTGTTTAATTCTTTATTTTTATTGTTCAATAAGGTGCAACATAATTTTTTGAAAAATTTGTTTCATTTTATTATAATGTTAGAACGTGTTTGTTTACCTGTAATACCAAGACCAGCATGGACATGTAAGAATTCCAAGGATAATTTTGACGATCTTATTATAATAAATAATGATAAATTATTTATTTATATTCCTATTAATTAAATTCAATAATTTAAATAAATACCTTTGACATTTGTGTTATATTTTATTAATTTTTATTTTATTGATTTTATAATAATTGATAGTTTAATTAAATATGCTTAGCAAAACACAAATTAATATTTGAATTTCTTAAAA
Source organism: Miamiensis avidus (assembly GCA_037039885.1). Taxonomy (NCBI): domain Eukaryota; phylum Ciliophora; class Oligohymenophorea; order Philasterida; family Glauconematidae; genus Miamiensis; species Miamiensis avidus. The sequence goes on along the minus strand of JAWVGU010000013.1, from coordinate 926,606 downwards.
CAATTTTTTTACAATATTTCACATTAAGTAGTATTCCTTCCATTTATACGATCCTATAGATTATTATAATATATATAAGGTGAAATATACACTTATTTTTTAGTTTTTAGTAATTGACTATAAAATAAACCTTAATTTAAATAATTTTTCATGGTATTTAATATTTATATAAATATTCTATATAATTATATTTATCTTAATAAAAATACAAATAATATTTAAATTTATTAATGATTACTATATAATATAGCTAAAAATTATAACATAATTAATAAAATAGGTTTTTATATGTTAAATTTTGTAATTATATAACTTTACTATATATAATACCATTATTTATATAAAAATATACTGTATATATATAAATAATGTTAAATATACAATGAACAATCTATATAAGGTTAGTAATAAAATATAAAGAATAAAGAATAAATAGAAAAAAACAAGAATTGGTTAAATAGAGAAATATAATTAATATTTCCGAAAATATTATTTTAATGCATTAAACTTTGATATATAATTTCTTTGTATAATTAAAATAATTGATAGAAATAAATAAAGAAATAATTAAATAATCAAACAAACAAACAAATAAATAAATAAACAATTAAAAAATATATAAAATATAATTGTAAATACTAAGTCATGTTTTTGGGTGATGATGATTTTGTCGATCAAGACAAAGATAACAAAAAAATCAATAATAATAATAGTAAAAATAATAATCAGTATAATAGAAATCTACAAAGAGTTAGGTTTAGAAATAAGGATCAATTTTCCAAGATGATGAAGTTGAAGATTTAGATACTTATTCTGGAAATAATAAGGGAGCCTCTCAATCTTCTTTGGGAAATAGTGCTAACTAAAAATCTTATGGAGATAGAAACGGAGGGGAGAATAATGGTGCGGATAGATAGAAAACTCTTTAAGATAAAATGAAATTATAGCAAGAGAAATATAAAAGCAGAGTGGGATAACTAGGATAGACAGGATAAGTCAGTTAAAATTAGAATAAGACATTAACTTCCAACTATGATGATATAGATTATTCTAAATTAAAGGTTTTAAACCCTAGTAACAATTAAATGTATGAACCAGGGTAAAGTTATGGAGCATAGGATGATTTGCCTGTGCTAAAGCCTTCAGAAAATATGTAATAAAATTATTTAGTATAGTAAAATTCAATACTAAATGATTTAATACTACATCTCAAATATTTTTACAAATAAAGGTTTAAAGTATAAGAAATTTAAAATTAAGACAATTTAAAGTTGATAAATAGTGATAGCGACTCAGAATAATAGAAATAAAAATAGTAACCTACAACTCAGCAAGCTAATATTAATGATGAATTGAAGGAAAATATTGAAATGGAAAAGTTTTCGGAAGATTCTGGTTCTGAATCTGATAAGGAAATTCCTATTCCTCCCTAACACCTTGAAGAAGAAAGCAAGGAAGAAGAAGAAGAAAATGAAGTAAATGCCATTCAGCAAGACACAGAAAAGAAATCTGATGAAAACAATAGTGATGACGAAAATGAAAAAGAAGACGCTAATAAAGAACCCATAGCCAAACCGGTAACCAATTTAGAAATACCCAATATGAAAGAATTTCTTACCAAACCTCTTCCCAAAGGTAACCATTTAAATCATAATTAAAAATATATTAAATACGATAAAAATTAAATTAGGTCTTTTATTGTAATGTACGATAAGAAGAGATAAAAGTGGTATGGGACGTTTCTTCCCTAAATATCATGTGTACCTATCCCACGGATTTAAATTGATAATGTCGGCCAAAAAGAGAGGGGGAAATAAAACCTCGAATTATTTAATGGGAATGGACAAAGACAAATTAGATAAAAAATCTCCAGGATTTTTAGGAAAAGTCAGATCGAATTTCGTAGGAACAGCCTTCCACATTTACGACACAGGTTTAAATCCTAAAGAAATCAAAGCTAAAAATTACGATAATGTCAGAAGAGAGTTAGGTTGTGTTATATATGAAAGTAATCTACTTTCATCGAAAGGACCGAGGAAAATGAGAGTTCTGGTCCCCTCAATAAATCCTGAAACCGGAGACTAGGGTATTATAAATTATTTATATTTTTTTTATATATTTTGAAACATTTTAATTATTATTAGTTGAATGGAGACCAATATAGGAAAATGATTCCATGATAAGTAATTTTAAAAATGGGAAAACTGAAGGAATGTCATTTTTGGTCAATAAGGTAAAAAAATCCTACAATTTTATTGCAGTATAATTAATATATTTGTTATATTTTAATCAGCCTCCTAAGTGGAATGAACATATATAGGCTTTTGTATTGAATTTCGGAGGAAGAGTTGACAAACCTTCAGTCAAAAATTTCTAACTTGTAATTGATAATTTAATAAAAATTTTCCTTTTCTTACTTAAATACAGATATTCGTTCATTTCTTATATAATTATTTTTAATAATTGCATTATTAATTTTATAAATTACAAGGTAAGTTCAGAAGATGATAGTATAATTTACCTACAATTTGGAAGAGTTGGAGACGATGTTTTTAATATGGATTTACAATGGCCTATGACACCCTTATAGGCATTTGGTATTTGTTTGTCTAGTTTTGATTTTAAAATTGCCATAGAATGAAATTAAATTAAATAAATATGTTACTTTAATATATTTAATTGTAGAAATTATATAATATATAAGAAACTATGCTAATTAATTAAATTAACATTCATATTTATGATTTTAATATTAACAATATATATATATAACTATCATTATGTAGTATTTTTATTAATATAAATTTAAGAAATAAATTTAAAAAAATGTATTTTTGGCATACTTGAATATAAAAGAATATACAGTTTAGGTATTTTATTAGTATGTAAGGATTATATAGAATTAATATAAAAGAATAATATTATCAGAATTCATCATAGTGTCTATTATTTCTTTTATTATATATAGTGATTATTATTAAACTTAACATTAATAATTAAAATAATAATTTTCCCTAAAAATTAAATAAAATTAAAACTAAAAAAAAAAATACAAGGAAAGTTATGGAAGAAATTAATTATCGTATTTCTCTGAAAGGTACCTCTGGAGAAACAGTTCAATTTGAAAAAAAATTTGAAGGCATCTGCTCTTAATTTGATTTATAAGATTCTTATGAATTTTATCAACTAAATCTATAAACTTCTTAAATTAAAAATCTTAAATTATTGCTTGAAGCTCATAATTATGATTTAGATAAAATTTAGTACAATAAGCCATTAAAATCTACAAAACGATCATAAGAAATTGACAAAACCTCATATTTAATTTTAAGTTCTTTAACTGAAGAAGTAATTATTTTATTTTATTGATTTCTTTGTATTATATTATATTTTATTTTCTTTCTTTAAATTTTAATCAAAAAGGATATTGTAAAATTATATAGAGCTGCAATTTATTTGGGAATTGATAAGATTTCTGATTTATGTGTTGCCTACATTGGTTGTCCTTTTAATGATTTAAGTAGAAGCATTAATCATTTAGGGGTTACTTCTCTATAGGAATTTATGAAATATTCAAGTAGATATTTAGTATTTTAAATTATATATTATATTTTATTTTTAATTAAAGCATGTTTATTTTGTAATGTTATTTTAGATTCCTATTATACTAATAAAGATTTTAGAGGTTATTTATATGTGCCTTTATTTGAATAATGTGAATAATCTTATTTGGGATTTTTAAACAATTGTTTATAAGGACAGAGACTAGTAAATGATTTCAATGAAATGAAAAAATTAACTTAGAATATCTAATAAGATATGTATATTTAGCAGATTTACAAACATAAAATCAAATAGTTATTTATTATTTATAGCGGAATGGACAGATTAATAAGATTTAAATTAAAATATAAAAATAGCTCTAGAAATTAATTGTGTAGAATTTTTTAATAATTAGTGTCTGAATTCCTTTAAACTTACTAAGAATCTAACATTATGAATTTTACTTAAGTTATCGAAAATATTAAAATATATGATGAGTTTTAAAGAGAAGAACCCGAACTTAAAGGAGTTCGTAATAATAAAGTAAGAAATTTATTAAAAGATAAATAAAAAAAGAAATTTTTAAAAAAGAATCCCTTTTTACTAAACATGTGAATTAAAATATTGTATTTACACCTATATTATATTATATATTATTTATTTATTTATACTTTACTAGTTTATCATCTATATATTATACATTAAATAAATATAAGCAATATATTGAAGTTTATTATTATTTCAACTCAACATTTAAAGCATAAAAACTTTTTTGGTTCTTTGAAATCTTTATTTTCATCCATTACATGTTACATCTTACTAAACTGTAAGAAAACTTGTTCCTGATTTTTATAATTTGTATTATTTATTTTTAATACTAATATATTAAATATATTTTTTTTTTTACCAATGATCCTTAGGTCACAGAAAAATCGAAAATATATTTTTTCGAGTATAATTCCGATTCAAAAAATTTAAAGGTTCTATATAGAATTATTAAAATTTATTACTATTATAAGAAATATAATTTATTAATAATATTTACTTTGAAAATGAAAATCCAGCATAGGGAAGTTTGACATACATAAGAGTATATTTACTTTCATCATCACCATCATCTTCTTAACTTTCGTCAGCATTTTCTTATTTCTTGATTAAGGTTTCTTAAATTTTAATTTCAGCATTCGGATATTGCTATTTAACATATGTTTCTACTCTTTAGGGTTAGTTAGTTTTTAAATTGATCATAAATCCTTCTCCGTATTTTTATTTTAAATATTGCGGAGATCCTAAACATTAAAATTTTCCATTTATTAAAATTCCAATTTTATGGCAAAGAGATTCTGCTTCATTCATAGAATGAGTAGTGATAGTGATGGCACTGTTTCTTAATTTTAAAGAATTTTACAAAGTATTCCACAAGAATCTTCTTGCAATTCTAGTAAAATAAAAACAGTAAACTCTTTAAATATATATTTGATATATAAGTATATTAATATTACGGATCAACTCCAGTAGAAGGTTCATCACAAAATTACATATTCTGCAAAAATATTTAGTTATTTTAAATGCTATTTATATAAAATTATATATTTTTTTACTGGTCCTCCAATTAGTGCGATAGAAACACATAGCTTTCTTTTATTTCCTCCACTTAGTTTGCTTGACTGCACCTTAGTATAATCTGTAAGCTGCATGACTTTCAAAAATATTAAACACTATCTTCCAAGTCTTTTCCTAAAAGTCCCTTCATTCTTCCAAATAATGATAAATGCTCTTCTACTGTAAGTGATTCCCATAAACAATCAAATTAAGGACAAATTCCAACATGATCGTAAATATCCATAATTCCTTTGTTTACTTCAATATCCTTCATTTAAACGGACCCAGAAGATTTGGGAATAAGAGAGGTTAAAATATTGAAAGTTGTTGATTTTCCAGCTCCTAAAGAGGAAATATAAATATTTTATAACTAATTTTGTTAATCTTAAAATGTTAGTCATTGAGTACCATTAGGTCCTAAAAGTCCAAATATTTAACCTTATTTAACTCCAAAATTATTATTCTTAATAGCTAAATAACCTAAAATATATTAATATTTAAAATTTAAAATGATAAAATATTCAAGGAAAATAATATGCCCTCAAAATAGATATATAGACATATATATTTTTTGAAATCTTTACCATTTGGATATTTTTTGTATAACGATTTAACTTTAACAGAATCTGTACAAGTAGCCTATTTAACTCTTTATTCTTCTTCTAAAATATCTTTTTCAACCTAATTTCCTGATTGAATTTCATCCTAAGCAATATTCTAGCTATCTTTCAAGTTATGTTTTCTGTCTATAGGTGAAAAGTGATTATATATAAAATATACTTTTGAATATATGTACATATATATAAAATAGTTACTATCTATAAACAATACTAGCGCAAAATATATAATAGATTAAGCAACAAAAATTATACTGAAGGCATAAGGATCCTTATTAATGATATATAGTCAATAAATTTGATTAAAAATAAATATATTTTAATTGTATTTATTACTCTAAAATAGCTTAAGTTCGAGAAATAGGGCACATATTTAAATGACAAACTTTAAATAGCCCAATATAAAGAGTAATAAGGACTCAAACAAATACAGAGGGAATTTACAAATTTAGAATTAATTGCCAGGGTTAGGAAAAAAATCATATAAAGCAGGTAGAAATTGATGAGTTGAGTCCATTTCTTAAAAGTTTTTATTTTTATTTGAATATTTTATTTAAAAAAATTATATATTAAAATTACTTATGCAGTTTTAGCTTTAGAAAATAAAAAAGTTTCCAAATAAGAAATTGAAATGTATGAAAGTCCAAAACAAATCATCATTACTATATTTTCTCCCATATTTTTTACTATAATCTACACATCAAAGCAAAGAATAATTATAAAATATACCACTTATAGCACTAGATAGGTAATAAAATCGAATGTAAAAGTTCCTAGCCAATAAGTATAAGAACGGCAACCCTAATTATATTAATTTATTTAAATTTAATATAAATTATTTATATATTAATAAAATTTGTTTTATTTAAAAATTTTATATTATATATCCAGTTTTTATATATTTCTATATGAAATTATTACAAATCGCGAAACATCTTAAAATTTACAAATAAACTAATCATTTTATTAAATTAAATCGAATTATGATAAATTTTAAATAATTCCATAAAAATCATTAAAAGCTCTAATATATCAAAAATTTTAAATCTATATCTATACAATTTATTTTATTTTATTTTGATTTCTTTTTTTTTTGTATTTCAATATAAATATACAAAAAATTTATAATTACCATAACATTCAATGCATATTTTAATTTCTATTCTTTTTCTAAGACAATAGAAGCGCAATAACTTGCATTACTGGAAGTGTAAGCCAATATTAAGAACATTGACAAGAAAATTGCCTAGGCTGATTAAAAAATTATAAATGGTTAGTTAAAAAAAAAAGAATTAGTATATAAATATTTAATTTCAAAAGTACTAATGTAGAATGCTTCTATAGGAACATCTTAGCCCTATTTTTCCAATTCTTTCTTCAAAGATTTTTATATTTAATCAGTAATGATTATCCCTACAACTATAAATATTATTGGCATCAAAAAAGCGAAAACAAAGGCTCTAGATCTTGTAGTTATATAAAACTTTCTGAGGAACAAAGCAGTTATTTAAGTAAAAGGGTTGAATACGGGAGGACTGAAGGTGTTTAAAAATAATAAAACACTAAATTTAGTTAATACAAATTTACTTTTAAAGAACTTAAGGACATTAAATATCATCAAAGTTAGTAAACTTTTCTTGGTTTTTCTCTGCACCTGGATATAAATACTTCTCCTCATCCATTCCTATATTAACAAAAGCATCTTCCAAAGTATTCATTTCTAAGTTTACCTGTGCATAAAAATAATAATATCTGTGCTTATTCTTATAATAAAAGTGATTTCTGTTACTTTTATGGTTGGGTCATTTTCCAAAATAGAAAATAGATCTGAAAATACTTATCTTTGCTCAAACGGAAGAGTGAATGTAAGAACATCGTTTTAAGTTTATGGGTTATGACGAGCAGTAGGAATATATTTAGTTACTAATTGGGATAGTTCAGTTTTTTTGTCTTATTCTAATTCAACAAACTCGAGGTCTTCTTACACTTCCCCATTTTCCTTAGACTCCTCTTAGTTTAGGGCTTTTTATTGACAATTTTAACTGATTTAGGAAATATGTAAATGGTATCCAACACCAAATCGTTTTTTAATAAATTCAGAGCTTCCCACTGTAAGCAATTTTCCTTTAGCCATTATCTTGATAAAAAGTAAAATAATAATGATTTTTTAAGTTATTGGTTAAATTGAACTTACTCCAATTCGTTCTGCCAATTCTTCTGCTTCTTCTAAATGGTGAGTTGTCAATATGATTGTTCTATTTTCAGATTTTACCTTTTTGAGAATATCCCATATCATTCTACGACTATTAGGATCCAGACCGGAAGATGGCTCATCTAAAAAGACCACTTTTCCTCCCCCAATTAGCGCCATAGCTAACGATAGTTTACGTTTGTTACCCCCTGACAAATTTTTCGCATATTTATTTTTTTCTAATGCTAATGAACATTTTTCAATGGTTTCATCAACTTTACTCTGAATATTTTGAGCGTCAAATCCTTTTAATTCACACATGAATACCAGGTGCTCAGTTACCGTTAGAAGGTCAAATAAAACATCTCTTTAGTTGCAAATTCCTGTATCCTATCGGACTGTATCTAAGTCATTCGCCAAATCTAATTCATGTATGGTAGCAGTTCCCCCTGATAGAGGCATCATCCCAGTAAGTAAATTAATAGCTGGTAAGAATTTAAAAATAAGGACTAAAAACAAATTGAAATTTTAAACGAATATTACTTGTGGTTTTTCCTGCTCCATTGTGACCAAGCAAACAAAAAATTTAATTTTCATATAAACATAGTGATACTCCATCTACAGCATTTAATTCTCCAAATTTTTTTTCAATTCCATTTATTCTGATTGATTGGGTGAGATTATTGGGATTGTGAAATCTTTCATGGTATAAAGCAGAACTATAGTCTTTATAGATTCCATTTTATTCGATATCATTATCCTTTATAGGATCGAAATAAATAAAAATAGGATTTAAAAATTATTATTATTACTCCATTAGAACTGGAATCTGATTAATTAGGGAGTGTATTGATTTATACTTCGCAAAGGGGCTAGATAAACTTTATAATAATCCAAAGGACCAATAAAAATAAATTTAATTTTTTACCTAGTGAAGAGAATTTTTTTTAGTATTTCTTTTTTTACATACTTAACAAGGAAATAGCCAACTTTTTTAAGTTCCAAATTCATTAGGAAATACCTCATCCAAATACAAATACAACAGTGTATACAAAACAATATCTATTCCTAGCATCATCATCAAAGAACTAGGAGTAAAATCCTTGTTAATTTTTCCTTAGTTCATAAATATAGATAAATTCATAGCGCAAGCAGGGAAAATACCTACAAAATATAATATTTAATAACTAAATTTCAAAAGAAATGTTAATATTTATACTCATTATATGATAGAATATTATGTGATCGTCAATATAGTTTACATATTTTAAAAATCCTAGCATTTCGCTAATCAAAAACACAAATATGTACATTTCCTAGGCAAATTTTGCTTTTGAAAAAAAAGTTGAAAAGAAAAAAGTAAAACTAATTGAAGCGAAAGCATAAAGAATAAATGTTCCAATTCCATTTCCGACTCCTGTTTTATCATAACCTCCGATAAGTATGGTAGGAATAATAATTAAGATAGATATCTTTTCATTATAGTCATATATTAGATATTTGTCTTAAAAAATAATATAAAATTTGCTATTATTATTTATTACCACTATACTCTTAAATAATATTGTATACAACCAGGATTAAAAATAAGCACTCTGGTTCATTCCCATAATCTTTAAATAAAAAAATAAATGATTTTTATATTTTATACTTTATTTCATAAATATTTACTTTATAGGTTTCTTTATACTTTTCAGTCTTTTCATTAACAAAGCTGAAAATTAAATTTCTCAAAATGGGCAATACTGCCATCGGACCAAAAAGAACTTCATAAAGCTAAAACGTTTAGTGCAGTTAGGATTAAGGATCAGTAACTTTTTTTATAATAGTAGTTTTATTTTTTGAATGTTGTGTGTAAGCTGTATTTATGACTCAATCTAAATATATAATTAAGTATTTACCTCCTATAACGATAAGAAAAATAATAATAATTCCTGGAGTTATAAGTTCTTTAAAGAATTCATTGTTTCTTTTATCTGTGACGAACTTTTTCTTTAATAATATTTTAACTTAGTATTGTTTGGAAAACATAGAAAATTTAAGTATTTTTTTTATTTTTAAAGATTTTTATTGTTTAGGATTTTTTATATTTTATGAATATATAGTAAATTAAAGGTAATTAATTAAAAGAGAATAAAATTAGAATGACAGTAAAATTATAAACTTTGATCAGGATTAATAGCGTAATATTTGATGCATAATACTAATTCTGTATTAGAAATAGAATTAGGATTATTAATATTATATCTACAAGAAAATTGATAAATTTATAAAAATTTGTTAAATTTGTATTAATTATTTAGAATATAAAAATCTAATTAGAACATAACAGGTGTATTTTGTATTCTATAAAATTAAAATCAAACAAAATTTTTTAAGATCTGTTTTCCAAAGTCAGGTCTATAAATTACAGCCAATTTGAAATTTTTAAGCAATTCCGTTCTGTCTGTATTAGGATCTCTTTCCGCATATTCTAATTAGAATAAAAGAAGATATTGAATTCAATAATTTTAATCAAAATAAGTTTAATTTTAGTACTTAATTTAACCATTCCCTGCATATAATAAAATATACTCTTAGCCGAAGAGTTTAACTAAGAATAAAATTACTCATTGATTTGATTCTTATATTAATCAAATGTGTCGACAGCTTCTTCAGTGGCTTGCTAATATTGAAATATAATTTTAATATTATATACTAAGAAAGGTAGAATATATGATATATCTTATTGATTTAGTATATCTAAATTTAAATTTAAATTTTTACTAATTCTAAAATTTCATGGAATTTGTGTATTAATTCGAAATAAGCAATAATAAGTCGATCTTTCTAGCAATTAATGTATGCCATTCTCGATATTTAATCTAACAAGGAATCCAATTCATCAACTTTTTAAGTTTGGTAACAATAGTGCATGTATACAAATAGCATATTTATGCTTTATTCTTAATATGCCATACACTATTAAATTAAAAAAATAAGCAAGTTGCAAAAGTAATATTATTCCAAAAAAGTTACAGTTTCGCTAGCCTCTTGCAGGACTTCCATTAAATCAACCTTATCATATTCAGTTTTTGGGTCGAAATACTCTCCAACAGCAATGATATAAATATAGGCGTCAATGTACTAAATCATATTATAAAGTTTATTTAATCCCTTTTTAGTTTGAATAGATTCTTCAAAATTAATTATCAATTCCTTCATCTCTTTCAACATATCTATTAAATATTTTCCACTTTTCAAAGTAAACATTTTTCTACAGATTTCCTTTGCAAAAAAGAATTTATAATAACTTGATATAAAATATAAAAAATAATATATTACAAAGAGTAGTTTTAGTGTGGAGAAATCAGGATTTTACTATATTCTTTCTCTGACTTCTTAAACATCGATTCCGTAGGTCTTCATGAATAGGAGCAAATTTGATTCAAACAATGAAAAGTTCTTTATGCACGCATTATGTTAGTTTAAGTAGTTGACAATTTCTAAATGTTTCTCTTATTCTAAGGGATAAGATAACTTGAATTTCCAATAGATTTCCACCAACAATTTTACAGCTCTTTTTTGATTCCATCATGAACGTCACCATTATTTATAGATAATTTGTCAATTACATTCACTTTCAGCATCTAAAAAGCATTAAAATATTATTAAAAAAGTAAATTTATATCGTTTTATTATAGCTACATGATATAGATGGATGAAAAACTATTTTGAATATCTATCTTAGTCTTCAAAACTATAATGGGCCCATAAATACCAAATATTAGGTTAATTAAGATAAATGCAGGCCTTTGCCAATTGATTAATCTTTTGTTTCAGACTCAGGTCTTCTGAATTTATAGCGTTTATAGTTTTTTTTTCGAACTAATGACTATTTACGTATTTGTAATGGTCTAAAACGGCATGTTTTCTTTCAATAGCAATGTGATAATTGTTTAAAGTTTCCCTGTACTCCAAAATCTAGGGGTTGAACAATACTGAACCAGCCAACTTTCTCTTAACCAACTTCTAATTTTACGATTTGTGAGCGTGTATTCCAAGATACTAGTAAAAGTCTCCCATGCTTATGATTTCTTGCTCTTCAATTGGTTGTTAAAAGTGGAAAAACACCTTAATTAAAAATATAGAAAATGGAGTTAATATTTTAAATAAACTATAATTCCTTTAAAAAATACCCAATCTGGTTATTTGTTATTTTAAAGTTTCGCATTTGAAAGTAATAATATAGCTTGATGGACTTCAGGACAAATTTCTTTTGTATTTTAGTCAAATCTCCAGAATACGTATTAGTAATAAGCCTGAGTTAATTCGATTTATATCTAATATATATTAGTGAATCTTTGAGCATTTTTAAAAAGAATATCGAAATACATTTCTGATATGTCTTCAACAATTTCAATAAATTTAGTGTGAGCGTCTTTATATTCGGAAAGTAAGGCTAAGTTTAAATAAATTCTTAGATTTTCCATAAATTGGCACAAATCATTTATAAGGTTCCAATGTTATGAGTTTTACAAAGGTTCTTCTACAACATCAGCTGAAGAACTGATGTTTTTAGCTTTTTTTAGATTTTCAACTAACTCTTTCTGTTATAATTAAACCTTTTCCCATACCAAATCACGTATTTTGGGAATATTAGACTTTATTCCGTCAAAATAGTGATTTATGATCTAGGTGTCAACACTACTGAAATTGAGATATTGGCTTAATTTATCCGAAAAAATTTTCTTTAAATTCAATTTTTCTGAGTCCGTATTTCTTTTAGTCATAAGTCGCAAATTCAGTATATTCATCAACATTTCTTCGTTTTAGATGCTGGGCTTTAGTGTAGAAGCAAGCTGAACCTTCTCCAGCTTTGTTGCTGATCCACTGTTGAATTCCAAAAATTCAAGCAAGCTGGTAATTAAAACTTGAGATTCCTAGATAAAGTTAGTTAGTAAGAGTTTTATAAATATAAGGTACAACAATTATAAACTGCGATAAATTTATTGATAAATAAATTACTGAGGCTTCAAATTCCTAAACAAAATTCAAATATGATCTGCATTTTTCGAAGAAAAAGTCTTTGTAGGTTTTATAGTACTAGAATTTTTTCATGTTATTTTCATAATCTCTATTAAATTGCTTGACATAATCTAAAGCATACATAAAGGAAATGAGAACAATTCCCATATGTGCTTTCGTATTTTAAGGGTTAATTTCCATAGATTTTAAGAATAACTTCACACTCTCCTGATACTTACCTTCTTAGAAGTAAATTTCAGCAATATTATCAATGGCAACGCAGTTCTGTGGAATTTAAAATGTAATTATTGATATTTATTAAATTATTAATATATCTTGCTTATAAAATTCATTATAAATAAAAAAAAAGGAAAGAAATTACCTAGGAATCAATTTCTATCGACTTTAAAAAAGCCCCAATTTTAATAGACTATTTATTTGACAAAATTCCATAGTAATTGTAGAAAACAATCGAGTCAGGGAATAAAACAATACCTATTTTAGTATATTGTAGGGCTTTTTAATATTGACTTTCGTCGTTTTCCAACTCGTAAAGCTTTTAGCAGACAAAAATGATATCTCCCAACAAAGACTAAACAGATCTTATTTTTTTGTTGCATATTATTTAATGTTTCATTCACTTTTCTAAGGCTTTCCTGGTCTTAAGTCAATTCTTCGAAATTGATATTTAACATTTTAAGTCCCATTTCTAAATGGGCCTAGGCATACACAATTTTTTCCTTGTCATCAGAAATAAGGAATCCGATCAAGTAAAATTCAGATAAAACAACGAAATCCGTAAATGAGTCACAACTAGGTTATTCAATTCCTGCATAAAACTTATACGTTTCCAATCCTTGGGCCTTGTTTTGCATTTGCCAGGTTTTTAATACTATACTGTTTCCAATTTCATAAACCAAAACTAAAATTTAGTTATATAATTGAGTGATTTTATTTATTAAAATGTTATCTTCCTAATTTTCTTCTTTATACTGTTGTTATTATTAAGAAGATACGCTATTTTCTATCAAATAAACTCCTAAAATTAAAGCCATTCTTATTCTTTATACACAGGAAAAGACGTCTTAAGAAAAAAACAGTACTTGTGCATACTCAAATTACAAAACCATTGCTAAGATATATGTAAATTTTTAATTAATTAATTAATTAATTAACAAAATATGAATATATATATATATCTCAATTATTTTGATATAAAATACCTTCTATTTCGAAATCATCTAAATCTAGTTGAGACATATTTATGTGATTTTATTTCAAGAATGCATTTTAAATTTGATTTTTTGTTTCAATCATACGCACACTTAAAGAATTAACAGGTTCGCTTATTACTTTCAGAATATGTTGCCCGTTATCTTCCTTTTAATGAGCCTGGAAGAGAATATTTTCAGCTTCTTTTATGGATCTTAAAGAACTTCCAATCATACCATTCATTTTATTTCTTTATTTTTATACAATTATATTATCAAATTTTGATACTAAAATAATATTTAAAATTATTTACATTTATGATTATTGAATGTATAGTTTATACAATTTATATTTAGAATTTAATTTCGAATATAAATTAGAAAGTATGTTAGCATTTTTCAACCAATATCTGTCGGAAAATATAGGATAGTCATCAAGGAATTTAATGTTGTTTTGATCAATCAAATATGGGATTCCGAATTCATCACTGTTCTCTATAGATTTTTCATAGTAACTTTTAAGCTTTCTACTTTCATCTTGTTAAAATAGCTGAATAGCGAAACTCATGTATTTTTCGGATAATTTAAAATTCTGATCATTCTATTTTTTTTATTAATAATATCAATAATTTAATTTCTATTTTAAAAAAATCATTTTTATTAAAATTACTGAGTAACTCAAAGCCAATACATAATTAACCCAGAAAACTTTTTAAAATCCTTTGTAAATTCTTTCCACAAAGTCGATGCTATCATCTTTCATATTTAGCTTTTGCAATATGAAAAATAGGTTTTTGTTCACTTATATATCATATTAAAAAGTAACAAATGCATTTTAAAATAGTTCTAATGCCTGGTCATCTTCCCTTCTTAATTAACTTAAAACCCCCAAACATTGGTAAATTTGATAATCAGATGGGTTAGCTTACTACGCCTCTTCCCACAATTTTTTTATATTTTCAGTTTCCTTATCTCCGAAAAACAGTTGTAATGTTCCAATTCTCTTTTTTAATTTTGAAATTATGAAGCTTTAGTCTGCTTATGCCAATAATGATTGCATTTCTGCAATGGTTTGCTGGTATTTAGCCTTTTACTCATTTTCTTCTAATTAGGAAAAATCTAGCCATATTTTTTCGGATTAGAAATATTTATTGTTCGGTTCAAATTTTAAAATTTCTGTAATAACGTCCGGCATGTGGATTTCGGGATCGTAATGTTTGAAATTTCTCAACAATTTCAACATGCATTCGTAATAGCACTTCAACATTTCTAAATTGCTGAAGTTGGTGCTCAGTCTAATTTTACAAACCACTTTGCACTGCAATAAACTTTCAATGTCGTCGAAAACTTGTAAACCTAATTTCGTGTGCAAGTCCTCCAGGTAACTATTTCAGAGGAAGAAGAATAATAATAAATATATTTTTAACATTTTTTAATTTTATCATTACCTGATATCTCCTGACTCCTTTTATTTGAGAATGAAATCTAGTAATCTATCGAGGAGGTCTTTTGCTTTCATGTAATCGTGGTCGTAAAATATGGCAGTTTATACTTGGTAGAGTTGGTGAATTAAATTCTATTTGAAAAGTTCTTTTAGTGTGTCATTGTGATCGAAAGAGGGAATTTCAAAAATATTTTGTTTTAAATCTACAACTAAAAATTTAGCATTTTTCTTATTTTTTTCATGCGAATTGTCATTGGAAAACTGCTGCAAATAAACATTTATGAATAGTTTTGCCTTCACAATTATTCTCTTAAAAAGTTCAGGACTTAATTTTTCATATTCTGCATAATTTGTGTTTTAGTATTCTTGGCCTAAACTTTGTTAAAATTCATTATTAGCCAAGAAATCTAAACATTAATCTGCTATGCTTTCCAGAATTTTCACATTTTATCTTGCATAATAGCAAAAATAATCAATCTAAGTTTCCAGGGCCATAGCTGAAGTTTTAAGTTTCGAAAAATGCTGGAAAATCATATTTACTCTCTCCTAAATGGTATAGTTTTTTACTAAATAAGGCATTAATTTTTCTATAATTTCATCAATCACCAAGCTCTCCTTCAAGTCTCCGAAATTTTAAGAAAGCAAATCCAGACTCTTTTTAAATGTATATGTGTAAATTAGGAAAACTTATAATTCTAATTTTAAAAAAGGGTACAGAAGGATCAAAACTTTAGGAACCAATTGCTAATTTAAGGTATATTTTAGCCGCCTCCGCTTTTGTTTGTAAGGAAACATCAGGTCTATCTTTGACGAGTTCGTTTAAAATATTGAAACATTTTTCCTAATCTTAATTATTTTCATAGTTTTAAAACAATTTGAGGAGAAACTCTTCATATTGCTTAACTTTATCTTGCCTATAAATTGGGTAGGGGCATTAAATAAAATTTCGATAATCTAAATTAATCTTGTTTTTTATTACGCTTTACTTAGCCCCTGACATATATTTTCTATATATTTCTGGGCCTCTACAGCTCTATTACTCGCATTATAAATCTGATAGAGCATTTTATTAGGTGCTAATTCTTCACTTTTGAGATTCCAAGCCAATAAGTAGGACTCTTCTGCCTTTTCTAAATTTTCTAATTTTTCATGACACAGTCCAGACATCATAAGACCCATAAAAGATTGTGCTATAAAAAATCAATAATTCGAATAATTACATTATAGGTATATAATCTATCTATTCTAAATTAATAATTTTACAATCTAACATTATTGCAACTTCTAAATCTTCCAATGCTCCCTTGTAATTTTGGGCATCCAATTTCTTTTTGGCATCTACCAAAAATTTTTTCGCTTTACTCATTTGTAAATTTGTGTTTTTACAATTTTTTTTTTTAAACTATATTATTATTAGAATTTATATATTTTTGAGCCCGATATACTTTATTATTTGTAAATAATAATAGATTTTAATGCAATAAAAAATAGTATTGAAATTATAACAAATAATCTATTGTCCTGTAAGAGAATATCAATTTATTAATTTTTTATTTAAAATTAAAGAAAGAAAGTTTATAGAATTCACAATTCATTCTTATTAACATTTTTTATAATAATTTATATCTATATACATTTTAATTTATAGGTGGAAATTTTTATAAATGTTTAATTAAAAAACTTCATTTTAAAGAAACCAATTACTTATTTACAAAATAATTAATATCCTACTATGAAAATTTAAGCGCATTTCCATTATTATCGAAAATAAATTTACCGAAATCATCTTTTAATCTTCCTGTCTCATCCCATTTACACTCTAAAACTTTTTTTAATTTTCTTTAGCCATCGTATTGTTAAACAAAAGACCTAAAATAATAATAAACTTTTATAATGAATAATTTTATTTGCATATATTTATTTATTTACGTCTTTTTATAAGATGTTCAATTTAAGAATATTATGATTCTTTTTTATTTAATCCATCCGATCTACAGGAAGGCATAGAAGTCATATCACTTAGCTATCTTCCAGACTTATTATATTTCAAAACCTCCTATACATAGCTTGGACTTAATATTTTCGAACTACTAAAATGGTATAAAAATATGTCTAACTAGCAATTATATGTTAATTTATATTAAATATTTATTACTTTTTTTCAGTAAACTGAGACTAATGATGCGAAGTAATATCTTCTGCCTTCGTCGACTCTTACCCTAACATATCAATATTATCCTTATTAGAGTTAATTTTTTTAATTTGACAGTGCCTTTGGCCTAGTTGTTAAGAGCTTAAATCCAATTATGGCTTATTATTTCTTCTTTGTTCTATCATAACACTATTGGAGGCACTCATATAACTTGGTTGCTCATCATCAGGTTCATAGTTTAGAAAATGTTCGATTCTTATTTGGCTAATATTATTATCCGAAAGGTTGCTAAAATTATTCTAATTGTTTTAATTATAGGAATTGGAAACATTGTTAAAAGAATTTTTAATCGTTTCTTCGTTGAGTTAGCCAAATTGCTGACACTGAGCCGAATTGAATTTTTCACTCTTTTCTCCTTCTTTTTTTTTTTATTATTATTTTCTTCCGGATAGAAAAAGATATCACTATTATCTGAATTTATAGATTAATTTCCTTAATTATTTGCTTTGTAATCAGAAATATCTTCAAAATCATCGAAATCATTTAGTGTTTATGCTCCATTAAAAGTAGATTTGTTAATGCAACTGCCTACCTGACTCAATTCATCAAATTTCGCACCTTCGCTTATATCCCCGCCCTTTACAGAAATGCTTTGATTTTAGCTCTGTCTTTGCATACTTCTATAACTATTATGGGAAACCAATCGGTGGTTTTTGTATTGTTAAGGATTAAAAGATTCTCTGTTGGAAATGAACTATTACTATTTATTATTGCTACTTGAATATGATTATTATTAAATTTCCTAAGGCTATTAAAATTATTTTTTCTCGCTTGCCTTCTTCAATCCCTGGATGAAGAAGTCATCATCCAAATCATCATCAACTTCAGGGAGATTAAATGGGTTTTTCTTCATTTGATTGTGCAATTAGGGAATTTTTTCCGCGCTGTAGTATGATACAGGCGTTATATTGTAAATATCTGTAGTTTGGTTAAAGTCCAATTCTAAGTTCAATTGCTTTGAAGGTACTGTTTTATTAAATTGTTAATTTTCTCTTTTAATGTTACCATCATTAGATGATTTTTAGTTGAAAACTTCACTTGTAAATTTTTATTTTCTTTGAGAAAATGTCAAATGTAAGTTTTATTCGTCTGTCACATTAAAATTGACAGGAATCATTATTTCATTGTGTCGCTTGTTATAAGATGGAGTAAGACTTCTTGATTTTTAATTGAATAACGGATTTTAAAAGGTATTTTAATTGAAATCATTATTTTAGTTTTATTATGGAATATATTACTCTTGCAGCTACTAAAATTATCTTTATTTCACTTATTATTAATTATTATGGAACATATTGAAATTTTTATTTCTATTATTATTATCCTCATCAAAATTAGTATTACTGTGAATGTTGTGCTCAAAGGGAGAGCTAGGAGCATAGGAAAATGATCGATTCGCAATAAGCTAGTTTTCATTATTATTGTTGTAGTTGTTATTATTAATATTTGTATTTATTACATCAAAACTTTTATTTACATCTCTTGCATAGTAATTATTTTAATTTGATCGCTGGCTAATTTGTGGAGGTCTCGGAATTCTTTAAAATCCTTGTATATGCTATAAGTTATTATTGTCATTTTCTTATATTCCTTCTTAAAACCCATTGATTTAAAATCTACTTTTATCTTACTTAAAACTTTTATTTTCTTCTTATTACTATTGAAAAGGGGATTTTAAAATAGCATTATTTGGCATATGCATATCATTTCTCTAAGCTGGAGTAGTTTATAAAGGTGATTTTAATGTTGACTACAGACTCATAGATTGTCCATGTCCATTTTAAATATGCTGATTTTGAAATGTCTGTTTCTTATGAACAGGTGTAAATAAGAGAGTATTTTAAGTCTAAAAAGTGTTTTAGTTTTCATTTTTATATCTTAATATTAACTCTTTTTTCCTGATGTTTAGTCATAAATATTGGAATAATGATGACTTATCTATTACTAATTATTCGAAATAACATTGTGTGAAATTGAATTTGGATTTTATTAACTAATTATAGAATTTTGTTGTTTATGTTAGTAGGTTTACTGGATTAGATTTTTATTTGAGTTTATTGTCTGTTGTTGATTGTTCCCAGTGATTGTTTTTTGGATATTTATAGTAATATTTTTTTTTTTTTTTTCTGAAAATCAACTAAAGTTTACTATAATTAAGTATTTTGGGTATTGAGCTATTCAATTTAGCTCTTAAATGCTGATATTTAAGTTTAAGATGAATTCAATATGTTTTCAATTGCTTTTTAAAGATTGTTAACTATATTTTACAAATGACCTATTTGCTATTCATACTTTTATTTCGATTGATCTTTTTCCTGCATTAGAATGTTAATTTAACATGAACAATCTTGAATTTTTTTCTCTTTTTCTGTCACACTTAGATTCAGTTATTCAATTTTGCCCTTTACTGCTTCGACATTGTCTTCTTAGCATTGGAAATTTAAAAGTTAAATTTCAAGTTATTTTTGCTTTTGTTTAAATGTCTGTTCTAATTTTGCCAAATTTTCATTCTGCATTCTAGATATACTGGAGGAGATGTATTACGCTAGTTAATTTTTCATTGATGCAATTTCTTATTATAAGTTTTATGTGTTTTAGGAGTAAATTTATTCAAAAAATTATTAAATATCCTTTGATTATGCTTTAGTACCGATATTTTTGGCAAATATATCCAATTGAACTTTAAAGTAATGCTAACCTTCTAAAAAATATTTTTCTATTTAATTGTAATTTTCACTAATTTAATCTCCTATTTATTTGCTTATTTCCGTCTAATCTTGCTAAAACATTTATATTTTTTCATTGAAAGCTTCAACTTGTTAATCAAGTTCATTGCTGATTTATTTTATTTTTTATTCCGCGTATTATATATCTCCTTTTGTTTAAGGTTATTCAATTATTGTTAATTTTGCATTATTTACCTATAAAATTTTTTTCAATCTAATAGTTTATTATATTTTAATAAATATAAATACTTCTTGAGATACAAGCTATGCAATACTATTTTTTGTTTCTATAACATTTTACTGCAATTCAGAGTTTTCTTATTTGATTTACTTTAATGATTTTAAGCAAATTTATTCAACTTTTTCACATTAATGTATACTGTCTTATTCTTAATTTGATAAAATAGACTCTAATTTTTAGTTTAATTCTTCTTTCTAAATAATTTATATTAATTTAAAAATTGTTTATTTTATTAATTTAATAGACTTACCTTTATTTTTAATAATACAGTTTATTTTTTTACATCATCTATATCACTTTCTATCGATACTTATTTTCTAATAAAAATTTTTTTAATTTATAAAATTCTTACTTATTTTTAATTTAATTTAAAAAATTCTATTTTACATGGTTGCTTCATTTTATTTTTACTATTAGTTATTTTATTCACTTATTAAATAATATTAAACTTCATCTTTATTTTCCAATTATATCATTGCATATTTATTTGACTTAACTCATTCTTAATGCTTCCTAGCATTTTTCTTAATTTTATTTACTTTCATAATGTTATATCGGGCTTCTGGATTGGTTTTTCGGTAATGGTGAGGCTTTTTGACTCAAAGAATACCCTTGATTTACAACATGAATTTGATTTTCATCATTTTCAAATTTCATTGTATTAATAGTATTATATCCTAAGTTTTCTGTTCTGATTGTAATATTTTGTAATGTACCCCCCTAAGATTAGTTAGTTTTATAGTTAGCCTCATTTAAACTGCCTTTTCTATTTAAAAACTAGGGTTGTTGGGTACAAGATATTTTATATAGTTATTATGTTTATTGTGGATTTGATAACTTATTTGTATTGGTAGTCTTGCTTTCAATTGAAGAAAACTAGTTTACATTAACTGATTCGAAAGAATCATTGATTACAGGAACAATAGTGTGTGCATAATTCTAAACTTTGTTAAGACTTTGATGTTATGTTTTATATTTTATTTGATTATCTCTATTTTAGAGATTTTCTTTTTCCCCAATATTCATAAAAGCTTATCTATTTTTCGATAAGGGTGATATACTTCTGTTTACTATTTAAGGACTTTATGGTCTAACATAATGAGCTCTTCTCATCCTTACTTTATTAATGTCTTTTCAAAAATAACTTTATGGTAAATTAATTTTTAAGTTTATTGATAATTTATTTTATATTATTGCTAACTTGTATTAAATACGGAATTAGTCAGTTATAGGTTACTAATTTAAATTTATAATCTATTAATTAAATAATATCAATACCTATTGCTTACTATTAATTAATTGTTTGTTAGAACTGTATATTATAGTTCCTAATCATCAGTATATCAACTTAATATAAATAATTTAAAATAAATATCTATTTATTTTTATAATTAATTAGTTTTAAATTAAAAAAAAATCTATGATATATTTGTTATTTTAAAGTAAATAGAAATACATATTTCATATTGTAATAATATATTTAAATTTATAACAAAAAAACTATATACTAATATTAAAATTTTATTTACATTCTAATATTATATATATTTATATTTCACCATAATTTATTAAATATTAATCATAGCTTAAAAAATTACAAACCTAAAACAAATTTATTTAAATATAACTTTCTACACTATATTGTCTTGTACTAACATATTAAATTGGTTCACTATCATGATAAACTACCATTGCTTATTTTTTATACTAATACTAATGTTTTTAAAATTGCATTCGCTATAAATAAGTAGTAATAAATTAAAAAATTATTATCTTTATAATTATATTCTCCACTAATTATTCTAGATTTTAACTCCTAAAATGGATGGAAATAAAATAAAAGAATTCTGTAAAATTGTTAAACAAACTAATATTTTGATGGAGAAATATGTTAATAATGTCTTCCCTAGTGTTTATAATGTATAAACGGAATCTCGTGTACTTAGTGTGATAAATAAATAGAATAATATAATACTAGATAACTAAATCCTCCTAATTGTGGATGTGAGCCTGGTAAATTTGAAAGAAATGGTGCTTGTAATAAATGTAAATTCCCTTGTAAAACATGTCATGAAATTGAGTGGTAATGCATCGGTATTCATTTGATTTGTAGTTTATTTAATTAAGAAATATATAATTTTTCAATATTATTAAAACTAAAAGAATGTGAAGGAGAAAATAGAAGTTAATACAATAGATGTTCTTGTTAATCATACTATATTGAGGATTCGAACAAAAATTGTGTGAAAGTGGTAAAATTCTATATATATGAATTGTTTATTTAATGATATGGTTTATTAACATTATATTCATTTTTTCTAGTAAAATGAAATAGAATAGCATTATCCATACTAAGAACAAACAAATACAAATACTGATTAACCACAAAACGATTAAGATATAGACCAAGGTGATTAAAATAGCAACAATCAAAATCAAGAGAATAATGGAGGTGATAAAGGTAGTAGCAATAATAATTAAAATAATAACAATAATAATTAAAATAATAACAACAATAATTAAAATGAAGGAGATAGTGGTACAATTAAAAATACCGAATAGAAACAAGCTTAATCGCTGGAGTAATAAGCTGAAGACCTGGAAATATAAAAAAATCTAATGAATCGGATAAAATTTAACCGTTAACCATCATACTATTACTCTTAATATTTATAGCGATCCTGCTATTGACAATAGTTGTAATTAAAATATGCTAGCCTAAGTAATACTAGTCTTTGATTTAAGAAATAATAGCCAATGAAGAAAAGAAAAATAGATTTGTTTAAAAACAAGAGAAACCAGTATGTAATGATAATTCTGAAAAATAAAATTAAATAATTATTGAATACGGATAAAATAATTTGAGTTAAAGCCATATTTCATAAAATTCATAAAGATAATTAAATTATAAATCTAATATTAATGAAATAAGCTCTATAGAAATAAATAGACTATAAAACTAATCATTTAATGAAGGCAAAGAAAAAGACTAAGATAATGAACAAGACAAATATTTATAATCTTAAAATAATTAGATGGAAAATATTTAAATAGTAAGTGAATAAGATGATTGGGATTCTAGTCAAAGAAATTAGGAATCTCAAAGATCTAGAATATAATCAGATTTATTTTCTTTTCGCAGTATTCACCAAAACGAGAGCAATAATAAATCTTAAGCAGTATGATTTATATTAAATTGGTATATAAATAGTTTATACTTTTAACTACAAATGAATTAATAAAAATAATGATAATTTTATGAGATTAATTTAATTATATTATTAAATTATATAATCACTAACTTTCAACAAATAATCTCATTTTATAATATTATAATATGATATTAATAAATTTTGAATTTTAAGTGAAATATTATAAATAAATTATAATTAATAATAAATAAATAAACAATTATAACAGGTAGAAAAAGGATTTTTAACTTCCAATACAATGATAACTCAGTTTAATCAATAAAGGCCTATACAAAGATCTCATTCTTAAACAGTTCATCATGTTTATCGACCTAGCATTTAGCCCCATAATTAAATACTTGCACATTATATTCCTGGATAAATGCTGCAATAGGGAAATAATAATATTAAACCTACAGGTACAGGTATATAAGTTATGAAAAATTAGAATTCTATGCCTATTTAAAGTCAAAATTCTGTTATAAGAAGTTTAACACCTCCTTAAAACATCTAAAAATTAATCGGTTAAAGTTCAAAAAATATAGTTCCTTCAATAACAGTATAGAACTAAAAATTTATTTAAAATTAAAGCTTGAATTAATACCATTAACCTGTCATTAAAAACTACAAATAGAAATCTAGTGAAAAAAGCCACTCTTAAAACAAGAATGGTAATTAAGTAAATTATCAATAAAAAATATAGTAAAATGATAGCTTTTAAAGTAAACATCATTCCATATCCCCAACAAGAAATGTTTAAAGTTCCCCAAATATTAAAACCCCAATAAAGCAAATCATTCCTACCTAAGGAGCTTACTCATCTCCGATATAGTAAAATATTTAAAGAGCAATAGTTTAAAATAGTAACAATGCAAATCCAAATATGCAAAAAACTACGCAGTCTCCGATATAATATGTTTAGTCATATTCTCCATACCAAAAAATTTCTCGATCTCCTTCTCCGATAACACATTATGGGAACGTAACACAGAATAGCCATGATAAAAGACAAGCAAAATAAAATATTTAAAGTAATCAGTCGTTGCAATAGCATATAAATTCACATAAAATGTTCATAGAAAGTAAATTATAAAAGTAAATTTAATATCAATAATAAATTGCAAGCGAAAAAAAACAGATAACTGTATAAAATTAAAGAGATATGCCCCAAAATAACAATCTTTAAATGTCTTAAAATAATTATAATAATCATAAACTTTGTGATCAAAAACCATAAATTCAACATGTATAATAATATATATCCTATTAAGATGTTCATTAAAAATAAAATTAATAATAACTCGCATAGATATAAATGCAATCAGCAAATTAATAAAAATAAGAAGAACATTATATGTAAAGAAAGTAATGGGAAAATTTATAAAATTCTTAAAAAAAACCTGTATATAATTCTTAACAATAACAAAAAATGCAGGTTTGTAATAATAATAGTTTTAAAATTAAATTGAATAATAATAATACTAGTAAGAAATGTATTATTAAAATAAAAATACTTAATAAAATGTAGATTTTAATTTGATTTAATAATAAGAATCACATTAGTAATAAGATAGTAATAATAAACCAACGGTAGAATAAAGTTAAACTATAAAAATTAGAGATTTGTACTCTAATAATAATATAAATAAAAATAATTTATAAAGTCAATAATAAATAAGTTATCACTCAAACACATCCCAAAACCAAACATCGAATGGTCTGTCTCCATCTAAGACTCTTCTAAATTTATAAAAAATAGAATGCACAACTTAAAAACCCAAAAATTCTCCTTAAAAAGCTGCAGAGCTAGAAAATATTGAGTAATATTTAAAAGAAGAAAATCAAAAATAATCTCAATTAGAAGAAAGATACAATTAATCTGTAAAAAGGAGTGAAGAAATAATTTAAAATTATTATTAAAGTACTGCTATATCTAGCTCTAGATGTCATACAGCTAAATTATCTACTTTACCTGATGTATAAAGTAGTCAGAGAGAAGGTATTCAGGTGAGCAGTAATAATGTGACATAGAGTGTAAGATATTCCAATGTTAATAACAGCTGCATTTTATAATATACAGATTAGTTCAGTCCGAAAAATATAGTATCTTATAGAGGTTAAAATAATTTAAATGTGGTTACTTCATAAAGAAATGTATTAAATCCCTATAATATTGGAAATAATGCATAATCAAATTTAAATAATACTATATATGAAGGAGACTATTTAGATGGTTTGAAGAACGGATATGGAGTTTTAAAATTGAAACATAACCCAGAAATTGAAATTTATAGAGGGGATTGGAAATAAGATAAATTTCATGGATAAGGTAAAATAAAATATAAAAATATTAGAATTTAATTGTTTTTTTTTTTTATAGGAATTCTAATAAATTAAAATACGAGTTCTAAATAATAAAAATAAACAAAAAATTAGGACAATAATTAATAGATAAATCTAGCATAAGAAGTTATAAATTTTGTATAATATGAGGGTGATTTTAAAAATAATTTATTTGATGGATTCGGTACTCTATAATTATAGAATGGAGGGAGAATAGTTGGAAATTTTAAAAATGGGAATATTAATAAACAAGCTACTTATTACACGGGTAATAATAATTTAAATAAAAATAATAATCCTATAATAGGGTTCTGGGAAAATAATGTATTGGTTGAAGAAATTTGATGATGATAATATAAGTTCACATCTGATTAAAAAATATTTTTAAAAAAACAAAAAACTTTAACATAAAAGAACTAAAGTTAATGACTAGGAACTAGAGTTGATATAAAAAGAATGTATTTTATGAGATTATCAAAATAAATTATAAGTAATTTGCAAAATCGGAAATATTTTTTGAATTTGATGATATGGATATGGTAATGTAATAAAATTTATACCAATTAATTAATAATAAATTATTAAGTGATATTAATTTTGTTAAGTTTAGAAGCTCAAACGAATAAATCAGATTGGCAATCGAAACCATCTACTTAAAGTTAATATTCTAAATCTATGAATTATAAATCATCTCAGAAACGATCATAACTTTATGAAAATGAAGAAAAATATTCCTAAGATTGCTGTAAAGAAGAAAATAGCAAAGAACGAAGATAGTTAAATACAAACTATATAATATGTTAACATTTATTATATAAAATATTGCTTTATCCTTCAAATATTAGCATAATAATTTTATCAGTAAGAATTATGTCGTAAAAATTATTTAGTTAAATAGTACTTTTTTTTTAATTCCTAGTGTAAAATATATATTACTAAAAAATACTAATTATTTATATAAATTTCAAATGAAATGGCGTAAAGCATTTAATAAAGTAGAAATATATATAATAAAATAATAGTTTTTCAGTATAATAAGAATAGGAGTAATAAAGTGATTAAAGACTTTGTGGAATTATAATATGATTTATTTAATTTTTAATTTAATTAATGACTTTTATTTAAAACTTATATATAATAGGATTTGCTGGCTCTGAGATCAAACTAATCAACCCAGGATTCCACACATATTTTTACAATCATTATCTATATTTTTATAATTTCTATTCAAAAATCAATACATTTTCATAATATATAAATTAATTCCAAGTGACTAAAAATTTAATAATTTTGCAGATTTTTTTAGAAATAGTACACTCATTAATATCTTTTAATATTCCATCTTTATTTAGTATATTGAGTAAATAGAACAATATTTATAAGGTAAACTTGATCTATTTAAATAATTATTTAATAAACAATTAACATAATTATCTCAGTCTGTCTAATCTAAAAAATAATGGGCTAGAAAAAATTAACACCTAATTAGCTAAATTAAGTTAGAACTGAATATTTATGAATATGAATAAAAATATCAAAAAAAATAAATGTTTATCTTTCCATTTTATATTATCATATATATTTTAATAAAGATTTAATAGTTTTAATGCATTTTTTGGAAAAAACTATAGTAAATGAACCAGTATTTAGGAAAATTTATAATCAGATTTATAAATTTATATATCTTCTATTCTCCCCTAATATTCCTTAATAAGAAAGTAAAAATAACTATTTCCTTTAACTTTATAAACTTAATTTTTAACACTAAGAAAACTACAGAATATAAAGGAATAATAAATATTTATTTTGAAATTCAAACATGAATAAAAAAGCTATCTAAAAAAAACCAAAAATTTAAAAATAAAATATCAATGATTAAGAACTAGAAACTAGATTCCAGAAGCTTACCAACAAGATAATATTCTAATATGAAAACAGCCTTCATGATGATATTAAATAATCTTTATAGCAATTAAAACCGAAAATATATAGAATGTTTATTAAGGGAGTTTCTGAGGAAAATATTAATAATTGTGTAAAAACGTTACTATATGCTGAATTCGATGATATTAATTAATAAATGTAATAAAATTTATATCAATTAATTAATAGTAAATATTTATTCATCTTAATTTTTATAAGTTTAGAAGATCAACCGGATAAATTATATGGGGAATCGAAACCATCTAGTTAGAGTGAATCCTCTGAATCTATGAATTCTAAACCATCTCAAGAAGGATCATAACTTTAAGAAAATGATGAAAAATATTCCGAAAATTGCAATAAAGAAGAAAATAGTAAAGATAATGAAGATAATTAAAAAATAAACCATAAATATGTTAATATTTATTTATATTAAATATTATTTTATCAAACTACTAATTATATATATCAATTGAAAAGTAATCAAATATTCTTGCTTTTTTATTTCTATTAAAGGCGGACTTTGAGATTATAAACCTTAAAGCGATATTTGTGATAATATCGATTCAGGCGAAAAACCTTATTAGAATATATTTCTAGTAACTATTACAATGTCTTATAGTTTTCCATTTATAATAACTTTAATCATATTATCTACAATGCTATTGGAAATTGTCTAAGTTTTAATAAATAATAAAAAATTTTAATAATATTAAAATTTGATATTAAAAATTATAAAAAAAAATGTAATTACTCCCCATAGGTTTCAACAACTGTGCTTTTGGTATATTATTTTTTGTACAGTTAAGAAGCGCTCTGCAAATAATTGATTGATTTTCTCAAATCTCCTCAGGAAATATCAATAAGACTATCTAGAACCTATTTTTATGTTTAAATAGTTAACAAATACCTATTAAAATATAAGTATTATTCAGATTATTATACCTCTTTGTCATATTTTAATTTTTCTGCAACACTTATTTATTCTAATTTTTTAATTTAATACACTAATAATTATTTTTTATAATGAGTGCATTTTATTTAATTTAGTAGGTGTTAATGACATCACTTATATAATATTATATTAAATAAGATTTATATATTCTCTCTCATATATCAATTATTACGACATATAAAGGAAAAATAAACAAAATATAAACTTATAAAATTTTAATGGAAACAGAATATTTTCAATCTATATAAAATATTTAGACTAATTATTTAGAATATAAAGAAAAACTTACTAATATTTTAACAGTCTTCATGAAAATTTAGAAATTTTATATACATAAAAAAAAAAATTATAGCTATGATTCTATATTAGAATTATTAAATAAATTAAATATATAGCAAATTTCTTATGACGTAATTTTAGGACCCAGATATCAACATAATAGTTTACGTATTATTTCCGTGATTGTTAAATATTATTATTTCAATTATCACAAATATTAATTATTAAAAAAAATTAAAAACCTACATTTTTATTTATTCTAGTCTAAATTTATGATGGAAACCAAAAGAAAATAAAGAGTTTTCGTAGTAGGGTGTGGTATGACCAGATTCATTAAACCTGGGAGAGAAGGAAACCCAGATTATCCTGAAGTATAATCATTAAAATAGATGTTTAGCTTTATCTCATTTTATAGACTATTAATAAAAATATTTAATTAGCTAACCAAAACTGCTGTAAATAGAGCTCTAAGAGATGCTAACATTCCTTATTCTAAAATTGAGAGTGCTGCTATCGGTTACGTCTATGGAGACAGTACTTGTGGTAACAGAGCATTATATGAAGTGGGAATGACAGGTAAATAAAATTATAGGAAACAATCATATGAGTATCGATTTTAAATTATTTTTTGTATTTTCAGGAATTCCCATTTACAATGTCAACAACAATTGTGCTACTGGAAGTACAGGTAAATGATTTTATAAATAAATAAATGTTATTTTTAAAGCTTAATCATTTTTTTATTTTTTTTAAATATTTCTTATTATTTCAATAGCTGTTCACATGGCCTACTAACTTGTAGCTGGAGGAGTAAACGACTGTGTATTGGCAGCTGGGTTTGAAAAGATGGAAAAAGGATCTTTAGGTCTCAAATTTCCTGATAGAACAGTTCCTTTAGACATGATTTTCAAAGAAACTTTTGAACTCAAGCCTGACCAATCTTCTGCTCCTTTTGCTGCTAAGATTTTTGGAAATGCTGGTCTTGAACATATGCAAAAGTACTTTAAGAATATTAAAGTTATAAATATGTAATATTTTTTAATTTTAGACATGGAACTTAACCAGAACATTTTGCCAAAATTGGATACAAAAACCACTTGCATTCAGTTAATAATCCTTACTCTTAATTTAGAGATAAATATACTTTAGACCAAATTTTGAAATCTCCCAAAGTATACGGACCTTTAACTAAATTGCAATGCTGTCCTACTGTAATAAATTAAAATAAATAATTAAAATGAATTAATTTAAATTTAATAATTAGTCTGATGGTGCTGCTGCCGCTATTTTGATGTCTGAAGAATGTATGAAGAGACATAAACTTGAAGACCAAGCCATAGAAATTAAAGGAATTGCTTTAACAACTGACTAAACTAATACTTTTTCTGATAAATCTCTTATTAGTTTGGCTGGGTACGATATGGCCAAAAGAGCTGCTAAATAAGCCTTTGACTAAGCTGGGATATCATCTAAAGATGTAGGAGTTGTTGAATTGCACGATTGTTTTTCAGCCAACGAATTGGTTACTTATGAAGCTATTGGTTTGTGCGAATAAGGATAAGCTGGAAAATTCATAGATAATGGAGATAACACTTATGGAGGAAGAGTAGTAGTAAACCCTTCTGGAGGACTAATTTCTAAGGGTATTTATTATACATATTATTTAAATATAAATTGTTCTTTTAACATGATTTACTTAAATAAGGTCATCCTTTGGGAGCTACTGGTTTAGCGTAATTAAGTGAATTATGCTGGCAATTAAGAGGAATGGCTCAAAAAAGGTAATAGTTATTTGTTATATTATTGAATTTTTATTTTTTATATTTTGGTATTTAATTTTAGATAAGTTTCTAACTTAAGATACGCTTTCTAACACAACTTGGGATTAGGAGGTGCCTGTGTATGCGTAGTTTATTAAAAATACAACTAAAACAAAGGATTTAACAGACCAGACCAGACATCTGACCCTTCTGAATTAGAAAAATTCGAAAAACTCGAAGAAAACCCCTAACCTAAACTTTGATAAACTGATTTTGATATTAAAAATAATGGCTATATCCATATTAAATAATCAAATTTAATGTTTTTTCTTCTCTACTCATTTTAGAATAAATAAAATTATTACTTATTAAAGTGTTTTCTTTTAATAAATTTAAGTATATACATTATATTTACAATAAATAATTAAAATAATATTGTAAAAAATTACAAATTTAATTTATAGAATATAGTAATCATTTATCAATTGGGCTTTCACATTTATTTGTTAAAATCAAATAAACCAGGTTAATTTTTTTACTCATTTGCTTTTTTATAACTATAAAATGGTTAGTTTAAGGCATCTTTAGGAGTAGGAATTTTATAAATTGTGTCTGCCTATTCCTCCGGTTATATTGTTAAATTATTAACTTTATTGATGCTATTACTTTAATAATTTTTTACAAAATTTTATTACTATAATATTTCTTATTAATTATTTTCGAAATTATGAATATCATTATTATTACTAATTGTATTGGAATAACCATTTTAATTTTATTAATTATTTTAAATATTGGTAGGTGTATCATTTTATGAAGATTATTTTTCTAGTCTTATCTTTTCAACCAATTATTTATTAATTTATCTATGTTCTTCAACCTTACTCATAAGTTTTTTGATAATAAGTCTATTAAATTAAAAAATTTGTTAAAAAAAAAAGACATTTAATAAATAGGAATTTATGGATTTTAATTACTTTTAGATTACTACAGTTTCTTCATTATTTAAACTTTACAAATGATGATTTTGATCATTAAGTGAATCTAATAACAATTAAAATCACTTATAATTTAATAAATTATATGAATTATTGTATTATACCAATTTCTGATTTAGGTAAAATAATATTATAATCAACATTCATTGAATTTAATAGATTTGCCATTTTTTTATAAGTATCTGATAAAGGTAAATCTTAGTGCATAATTTTGAGTTCATCATTTTCATATTTCTAAAATAAGAAAAAATAAATTCTGTAAATTTTTTTAGTTATATTGTTATAAAATATAATTTGCTTTTACAATTTATTCATAAAGTTATTTATAATGGTTTAGTTGATGCTACATTTATTGTAAATCTTTTAAATAAATTATTTTTCTTTCTTTATAAGCTCAAGAATAGACTGTAGACCTTTCCTAAAAATAATGAAAAAATATAAATAAGGATGAATTTACTTACCACTTATTATTAT
This sequence comes from Miamiensis avidus, assembly GCA_037039885.1. Taxonomy (NCBI): domain Eukaryota; phylum Ciliophora; class Oligohymenophorea; order Philasterida; family Glauconematidae; genus Miamiensis; species Miamiensis avidus. The sequence goes on along the minus strand of JAWVGU010000013.1, from coordinate 893,889 downwards.
TACTAGAAATTTGGATTTTAACTTTGATCCGTGTCAGTTTTCATTTTTTGTATTTCATTATAACTTTATTGAAATATTTTATTAGGTGAAATATTTTATGTTTAAGAATCATTGCTACTTAATGTTGATGAACGATAACTAACTGTAGAAGCAGAATTTTTTTATTCTAACTGCCCATTATTATTATTATTTGCTAATTATTATAATTATTGTAGCCCATTGCTTTTATAACTTCCTTAAGTAAAAAATGGCTATTAGTTCGCAAGAAACGGTGATATTTCTTTTTCATCTCCTTATTAAGAAATATACTATCTGGTGATAGTTGAAGGAGGAGGTTGAAACTGCAATTTAATTTCATTATCTTAAACAATAAAACCTGAACCTTATTATTACTCATTGACTTCGGTATTTAACTTTGAATTCTACCTACTCGAAGCTTAATTATCTTAATATATGAAATTATTTATTGGCTATCTACGCTGTGGACTTACACTCTAAGCATAGGATTTGGTAGAGTAATTCTTTTATGCCTGTATTTTAGGTTGTCTAGGCTAAACTTCAGGATTGGGAACAGACATTACAATTTCACTCTATTACATTTATTATTACTCAGTTTGATGCTATTCTTATTGTGCATTATTATTGCCTTTATCTAAATAATATTATATAATTAGAATATGTATGCATTACATAAAAATGCTTATATTTATTAAACAAATTTATCTATTTACGCTAATATTGCTAAGCTGATTTTAAAATTTATCTTAAATTAGAGGCTGGAGTAACTTAATTATTCTTTTTTGCTTTATTTTATTGTGAATACTATCCATCTGCATGCCCTTTTTATTGCAATTCTGTTGAATTTGTCATTTGTGTATGGTCTTCAAATGATTATTTACTGTTTGATTAGGATATTTTTAAATTTGAATTCTATTTATTTAATGATTATTTGCTATTCTATACTACTAATGAACTTTTTAGCTAGTTTCTACTTGAAGATAAAGGGGTATGGGATTTATTTATGCTTTCTTACAATATATGCTATTAAATTTAAAGCGAATTTGGATTGCTAAACATTCCTTTTTATAATAATGGTTAAGATTTATAAGAATTTTTCATTTTTATTATATAGTAAATTGAATTAAGTGCAATTTTATTTTATTGTGCGTATTTCAATTAATAAATGAGATTTATTAAATTTATCTAACCATATTACTGCTTATGTGTGTAACTTAGAAAAATAAGTTTAAATAAAAGTAGTTTATTAGTAACTTAATTTTCATGCCTTCATATATGAAAATGAATTTCAGGTATTAATTTAAAATTTAGGCAAATATTTTTTGTAAAATATATAAAGATAGAGATTTTATTTATATTTATTATTAATTAAAAATTAAAACAAAAATTAAAAAATATAATTAATTATTCTTATGCTCTTCAGAAATCATTATAAAATCTGAATAACACAATAATTATATTAAATTCTGATTCCTAATTTTTTATAATATTATTAGATATTCTTTCAGATTCCTTTTTTACTTTATTATTTAAATAATAAATAAATAAATAAAAAAAATCATGACTAAAAAGATAAAGGAATTGGTAGAAAATAGCAAATCTTTAATAACAAAAATTAAATCAATTTCAAAAACAACTTTTCGATAATTGATATATTCTAAAAAAATCCCATAAACTATCATTAACTGCATAACCCATATTTGGAATTATAAAAAAAAGTTAATTTACTAACAAATATAACTAAAAATTATGAAAGTGATAGAAATGCTATAAAGATAAAATAATTTTAAAAATATTATAGTCATGTAGGAGTTAATATAGAAAATTATATTAAAGCTAGTGATTCATATCTAGAAAGAAGAATTAAAACTAACTCAAGAATATAATATTCCCAGTTAGAAGGAGAATGTGGATGCTATGTGATAGAAAGAGTTTGTTCTATTTTAAATAAAAAATCCAATTTAAAAAACTTCCCTTACCAGAATAGCTATACAGATCCTTATGACTTGATAAGTTTTCTTTAAAAAAATTCCACTTTGAAATTATAAAGCTTTTAGTACCAATATATTTCCAAGTTTTTGTTTATACCTATGATATTAATATTTATTTTCCTTTAAATTAATTATAGATAGCATATGAGCTCTAGTCTATATTTTGAAAGTATTTAGAATTATATTTCTAAAGGATGCCCATGTATTACGTTAATTGTTCATTCATTGAATGGAAAAGAACATCATTGGGTTACTATAATAGGTTATAAAAAGATCAACTAAAATAGTTCTTAATAAATATATTAGAATACTATACTAAACAACTCTAAATGTTATTAGTATGAATATGCAATTTATGACTATGAAAATAAATATGAAGGAATAAGAAAAATTAAAGGACAGGATTTAGATAGATTTAGTAATGTTCCAATATTTGGAAGGCTTATTATTAGTGTTTTGTGAAGATTTTTTTATTTTAAATTTTAAAAATTATAATTAGTCTAATTATTTAGATGTCACTAGTGAATATTTTAATAAAATATTTCTTACGATTCGTGTAAGTTTTCTTAAAATCTTTTATATAAAAAACTATTAGTAATAATCATACATATTTAAATTTTATTTATTTTAATAATTTCTAATTTATCAAAGTGGAATTATCATTCCTTAAGAATCTAAAATATTAATAAAAATTCTTCAATTATGTCTTTTTCTATTTAATTTGCGCATAGTTTAAATAATGAATTTTCTATATTAAAGTAGTTAAAATTTGAATATTATTATAATAATAGGACAATATAATCTATTATTTTAGAGTAGCCTAATAAGATTTTCTTCAAAAATTATAATTTTTTAATAACAATTGGCAATTATATTTTAATAATATGTGCATTAAATTAACAGTATAACCAGTAATAATTAATAATATATTAATATTAATTTCTTATTACTTATTCCAAAATGAAAACTTTTTTTTATTTAATTAAATAATAAAAATTAATAATTCAATTGTAATAAAAGAAAAAGAAAGAAAAAATAAATATTAACATGTTATCTATGGTAGAATTAGTAATCTATCATTTACTTATGACTTATTTAAGTGTTTTAATGGTTTAATTTGCTTCATGCACGTAAGTATAAATATTGCATTTGTATTTAAATTAAAAAATTATTTTATTTGTTTGATGTGTGATAATATTTTAGAGAATAAAATCCTTATAAGTTTGGGTAAGAATACAAAAAATCTTTATTTGCGCATTACCCTTTAGATGGAGGCTAAGCAAATGAAATTCTCGGAGGTTTGAATGGAACATCTACAACTTAAATAGGAACTCATAGACATGCAGGGAGAAGTTCTTCTTTATTTACATCAGGAAATATAAATTTAATAAATCTTCCCATCGAACTTATTAATAACAAAAAAGAATTTACGGTTACATTTTGGTATAGATGCGATACTTGTAATGATTTTAGTTATTTTCCTAATAATATAGCCTTTTTCTATGGAGAAAATAATATTGGTGATTCATTTAGTCTTGCTATTTAGAGTGCAAGAATATTTTCAAATTCGAAACAATTATTCTATTCCATATACTAATCATAACAAGATCTTTTAGAGTGGACATTGATATTATTCACTGTAAAGTATAATGAATAAAACCAAGCTATTGTTGAAGTATTTTCTAAAAGAAAAGATGCTGTGATAGGTACAGGTTCATCTCTTTATTATGTAGATTTAAAAAGTTAGCCTATTTTAGAAGATGGTACTTTTAATATTGGATCGTAGTTGTATAATGGCAAGAGATTAAGAGGAGAAATAAGTGATTTAAAATTCTATAATTAATCCTTTGTCATTTCGGTGGTTCATGATATGTTTATAGATGAAAAAGGTAATTCAGCTTTATTTTATTTTTAAGAGTTAATTGTTTACAAATTGTTTGTTAAAAAATTAGACTTATAAATTTTTGATTGTATAAATTGGAATGCTACAGAATAAAAATGTGATGAATGTAGGAATGGAAAAATTTATAATTAAGAATTAAACGAATGTATTTGTCCTATAGGGTTAATGGATAGTTATACTACTCCCATAAATTGTACATGTAGAAATATTATTTTTTATCACATTTTCCTTTATATTGTTTATTATTGCTAATATTATATTTTTAGCCATTATGGATTAAATTTATAACCAACATTTAAGAGGAGAAATGTATTTGAGGAATTCTTTAGAAGAATCCTTCAAGGGAAAGCCTGCTTAAAATTATAGTAATTTAATTTCTTGCAAAAATCGCTTTGGTTAAGATAACTCCGCTTTTTGTTTCAATGATAATAGCTATTTTTAAATTGACTCTACTATTCTTGAGCCAACTGATAATAAAAATGTTATTTTTACTTTTTGGATTAAAGTCTCTTAAAAATCAGACCTAAATGAAATTATTTTGTCTGGATATAATTCCATTACAGGTGAAACCCTTTACCTCGGAACTTAAGAAGGGTAAATTTGGGGTGTGAAATCAGATATCAAGTACAAGGATAATTTTATAAGATAAGGAGATTTGAATAGATGGATACATATAGAAATTATAATAAGTGATGCATTTGCAATTTATAAAAATTCATGGATATTAGGCTCTTGGGGAACATCATAACCATCTCTTAATGTTAATTGGAAAGATTATTCTTTTATATTTGGATAATTAGTAACTTCCACTTAAGGAGTTTTTGCTCCCAATTAAGGATTTGTAGGAGCAATTAGTGATCTCCATATATACGCTTACTATGTCGCTTCATTTAATAGGTTAGACAAATATTATGCTTCCAGAAAGTTAATTTTTTATAACTACATAAGTAAATACTTCATTTTAAAATATTTATGTAATTCTTCTAATTTTTATTATTTATTACATTATTTAGTAAACAGTAGTTGTAATTAGTAGTGCAACTCATGCCATATTAATAAATATAATTGTGAAGATTGCAAAGGAAATAGACTTCTGGTAAATGGACTATGTAAATGTCCATAAGGAATGGCAGAAACTCATAAAGAAAATTGTGAAAGTAATAATTTATAGTTATATTGTTAAATTGTTTTAATTTTAAACTTATAGCATGTGCACTTGATTATTGTGAAGAATGTTTGATTTAACTCGATAGAAACAGATGCAATAAATGCATTTCAAATTTTGTATTGGAAGACTATTATTGTAAATGTCCTAAAGGACATTATTTAGATACATCAAATTCTTAACAATACTGTTAAAGTAAATATAAATCACAATTTAAATTAAAGACAAATTTATTAAATTTTTATTTTTAATTATAGAATGTTCTCTTTAGTGTGAGTCTTGTTAAGGATAAGCAGACAATTGCCTAGAGTGTTCTGCAGGCAGATTAAGTAAAAAACAAAATCCTAATTGTGAATAATGCAATAGTCCTACCGAATGCTTATGCTTTTATGGAGATTTCTCATAAGATAATGCAGGAAAATGTCTTAGTAAAAAAAAAGTTTTTGAAATATATTTTTTTAATAATTTTATACTTTTTATTATAAGAATGTTATTAAGATATCTGTATTGAATGCACAGAACTTAAATGCATTTAATGCCAAGGCAATAATAGAGATTTTTAAAATAATTGTGAATGTAATATCGGGTTTTACGGAGAAGAGTGCAATAAAAAGTGCAATTCTAAGTGTAAATCTTGCAAAGAAAATTTTGATAATTGCACTAGTTGCTATAATGATGATAAATCTTGTTTAATGTGTAATAATTTTGATTCCTATTATTATAACTTCATTTATATATAATAGAGTAATCATTTTATAAAAAAGAACAAATCCAAAATTAACTTACTAGTCAGGAAAAAACAGCTGTTAAATTTGCTTAGGTAGAAATATAATAATTTTAAATTTTATAAAAATATAAATATTTAATTTTAAATTAATTTTGTTTAAAGTCTTCAGGAATTATGATAAAAATTGCTCTAATTGTTTCAGCTTTCGCTGGAAAATTTTATCTTATAATAAATCTTATTGATTAAACTTAGCTTGTGTATTTTCTTCTTTTTATAGATGTTAACCATCCTTACAATTTAATATAATTCTTTGAAGCATTTAAGTTTTTTTAAATGCCTTTTATTCCTAAATTTTTTGATTTATTTATTGAAACTGAAAAATATTAAATTAGCTCTACTCCAAAATAATTCTCCAAATATGGAGCTACCTCTTTTTTCTTGGGCAATATAAGTTAAAGTGCAACTTTATTGATAGGCTTATATTTTATTTACTAATTTTTTTTTTTTGAAGAAAATTACATAAAAATATCAAAGAATATACCAATTTATAGACTTTAAAATAGAGTACCAATTATAATGGAACGCATTTGTAGATGTAATTATATTTAAAATATCTTTTTATTGAAAATTTAAATTTTAATTAATTATAAAATAGATAGTATGGATGATATATATTAATCTTACATTTGCTTGCTTTCTATAATTTTTCAATTTGAATTCTACATCCTAAGTTGAGGGAATAAATTTAGCAATTTGGATCTTTTGTTTTTCTACAATTCTTGGATTAACTATTTATTTCACAAAAATTATTTATCAATATCCTAAAAGTAGGAATTCGAGATTAAAGGTATAGTTTTCTAATCTTTGGGAAGGTTTAAATGAGGTAGAATTTAACTATTAATATAAGTGCTATTATAAATTTATTCATTTTTTCTAGGACAATTCCAAAAAAATTATTTATAATATGATTCTATACTACCGCAAGTTTTTATATTCCTTTATAATAGTAGCTTTTCATAAAAATAGTTCTGTACAGTTAGTATTAATAACTATAGTAAATACTATTATAGTAGGAGTAATTACTTTTATAAAACCCTTTAAAAAAAAACTAATCCACTTTGTTCAATAAATAACCGAAATAATACTGCTTACAATACCTTGTATTATATTGATTATAACAGAAACAAATAGCAAAAGCTATATATGGAAAAATGAGGCTGGTGTTATTATAATATTAATTTTACTAATAATATTTATCCACGTTTTTGTATTAATATAAAGTATGATAACAACTACACTATTCTTCTTTAAGAAGTAAGCGCTTATATATTTCACTATCTTATTATAATAATTTTTCATATATTTTTTAAGTAAAAAAGAAATAAGAAGAAAAGGAAAATTGCAAAGTAAACTAATTAATTCAGCTGCACTGTAATAATTATAAAGATTCAGCAGAAATTTATTGTTAGTTGGAAGTTTCAAGAAAAAAATTTAAAACGATGAAAAATCAAATGTATCAGATGAATAAGATAATTAAGAACCGGATATATAAAATAACTTATAGGAGAGATATTTAGAAAGAAATAAACAATTTTAAAATGAAGATAATTATTAAAGTTAATCAGAAAATAATTTGTTCCAGCTAGATACTTAAAAAAGTCTTATTCCAACCTAATAATATGTAAAAAACTTTACCAATATTGATGATTCATCTTTAAATTCTGAAAACCAAAACTCTGCATTAAAATAATAAAAAAGGAATAATAATTATACATCCAAACTAACATAATATTAAGAAAATAATATATAAAATTTACCAAATAACTATAAAGAAGTACTTTAGGAAGTAGAAATTTAGTAGAGCACTGAAAATAATGAGTTTTGTTAAGAGATTATTTCTAATAACGATAATTCTATTAATCTACCATTAGAATAAAGTACAAATAAAGAATAATAATTTTCTCCTTCTGTTAGAAAAAGAAAAAGAAACAAAATTGCACCTAAATTTTAACTCGGAAATAATAATTCATTTTAAAAATAAATACTTTAGTGATTTGTTTAATTTTACTCAATTTTATATTTTATTAATTATAAATTTATGACTATACACATTAAAAATATGCCAAATATTAAAAAGAACATGTCTATTATCCCATAAAATTTATATTATAAGTAATCAATTATGTTAGAACAAGTTTTTTGAGTTCAAAGGGAATAATTATCCTAACAAACATTGGTAAATAAAATTTAAATATTTCTATTAAAAATTATATTTAAAAATATTTTAATTTAATAAATATAATTTAATAGATAATTTATAATAATAAAACAAAATAAAATTTAATTAATACATATTTTTATCACTTAGAATAATTAAATATATTTTACCAATACATATAAAATTAAAGAAATGTTTATATATAATATTATCTATATAATATAATAAATCCTAAATTTAATTTAAATAAAATTCCACAATTATCGTTTTTCTATTATTAATATAACAATTTCATTTTATGGTTGTATTAATTTACCACTATTTTTTCATTCTATATAAAATAAATATATAAGTTAAAGTATTTAAAATTAACTATTTAAGCTTATGAAACTAAAGAAATAAACTAAATCTAACTGAATTATTTTCATAATTCTTGGAATTTAAATTATAATTAATTATTTTACAAATTTCTATTAAAAAATAAATTTATGGTTTAGTTATATAAATTAGAATATTTGTTTTTATTGGCAATATTAACTAATAAGAGCATTTTATGGTCATATATACCTTAAAAATTAATAAATTCCAAAATGATCCTGATTTTTAACGAAATTATTCAATATTACTTAACAATTAAAATATATCAGTCAAAAATTAATATTAAAGAAAGCCATATTATTTAACTATTAAAAAATATATTTAGTTCATATTTTTATATTGATTCAATTTATTTTTTTGAATATTTAAATATAATAACTATAATGAATACGTTTTTATTCTCTATATATAACCAATTATTATAATTCTTAAATATATATTATTATTAGATAAAAAAGTTATTTTTATTCAAGTTAATAATATTAAATTCTAAACTAAGATTAGTATTAATATAAATTTCTTAATAATATTAATAAAAAGAAAAATAAGAAAAACAAAAAATCAAATTAAGAATAGCTTATTAAAAGTTATTTTTATAAACATATTAGAACAAATAATAGTTTAGAGAATAAAAAAATGATAAAAAAATTCAATAAAAATATTGCAATACTGTTTATATTTCATGTCCTTTATTCATTGTAAATATATAACTTAAATAGTTAGCAAATAAATCTAAAATATATTTTTTAAGGCAATAAATCATTAGTCAAGATAAACATATTTTCGAAGATAGGATATATGCTTATTATCCATTAGATGGAGGATAGGCAAATGATATTATTGGAGGATTAAATGGGACCTCAACTGCTACAGCCGGACCTCATAGATTAAATGGGAGAACTTCAGCATAATTTGAAGGGAATATAAATTCATATATAATTTTACCTGAATAATTAGTGAACAGAAGAGAATTTTCTTTTTCTCTGTGGATAAAAATTGATAGCTCTAAATTTTAATAAGAAATGGCAATAATTTATGGATAAAGTGCAGACAATAATACATTTTAATGCTAATTTTATTATGGATATTATAATTAGGTATAATATGTTGTAATAGGGGCCTTTAGTGTATCTAATACTCCTAAAGATTAATGGTTTTTAACTGTATATTAATAAAAATTAGCTTCAAACAATACATTATTTGTAGAAGTGCAATCACTATTTCCTGAATATTTTTATGCCCCATATATATAAAAATAAGTGGTAAATATACCCAATTAGTAATTTATTGAATAAGGAAAACTTATATTAGGATAAAAAAAATAGTCTAATACTGATAGCAATTTTAACATTAATTATAGTTTTAAAGGATAATTTAGTGATCTTAAATTTTATGATACTTTTTTAAACTAATTCACAATAATAAATATATTTTAAAATGAATAAGGTAAAATTATTTTTTTGTTCTTCAAATTTTATATTTTTATTTTTTTTTAAATCAGATTACTAAAAATATGAATGTCTTTAGTGGAATTAGAGTTAATAAAAATGTGATATATGTAAAGGATAAAAAGTATATGACTCAGAAAAATAAAAATGTGTTTGTCCTTTAGGATAAATGAGTGATTAAGAAAAAATAAATGGAGTTTGTTAAGGTAGTAAATTAATTTTTTTTTAAATTATAAATAAATTTTCTATATATTATTAACTTAGGAATTTATAATAATTTAAAATTAAACTAATTGCTTTGTGAATTTACTCTCAACAACAATTTATATGAGAAAATTCTTGGTAAGCATGCCACCGGAATAAATCTTTAGGGAGGTGAGAATAGGTTTAAAGTTTAAAATTAAGCCCTATGTTTTGATGGAAATAGCCATATTAAGCTAAATCCATAAATGTTTTAACCTAATAGTTCCCAATCCAATATTTTATTTATTTCACTATGGATAAAAGTACCCCATGTTAATTAACAGTTTGATGTGATTTTGTCTGCAATGAATTATTCAAAAAATAGAATGTTTATTGTGGGCACCTAAGAGGCCTCAATTTCAGATGTTTCTGCTACTCCCTAATAATTATAAGATTTTTTATATAAGAACAAGATATTAATAGGTGGATTTTAATAGGAATAGAAGTAAAAGATGGATAAATTAGCTTAGCGAAAAATGGAAATTATGATTATAAAATTTTACTCAAAGGCACTCAATACAATGATGATTTTTGGAATGATTATATATTTATTTTTGGATAACTTTAAACATCAGCATAAGGGGTTTATTAGCCAAGCAGGGGATTTAAAGGGTGTATGAGTGACATTAGTATATACTATGGAAATTTAGTTTCTTAATATGAGGGTAGATTCAAATATTATACTGATAGAGATGCTGAAGTTTATTAATATAAAAGTATATTATAAATACAATAATTTAAATTTGTTATAGCATTAAATAAATATAACATTTATAGTGGATAGAGGATGCAATTTCCAATGCTAAATATGTAATGCAGATAACTATAAATGCGATTAATGCAAAGGAAATAGAAATTTAGAAAATGGAAAATGTGTATGTCCTATAGGTTTTTCCGAGGTTTATGATAATGATTGTGTGCGTAAATCTACTTAAAATATTATGATATTATCTAATATATAAAAAATATAATTAATATAGCATGTAATATTGTATAATGTGAATAATGTACAGTTGATTTAGATAAGAATAGATGCACAAAATGTGCACAAGGTATGTTATTGGAGAATGATATTTGCGTTTGTCCCCAAGGATATTATTTTGATGTATCTTCTCCCAATTAATATTGCTAAAGTACTATTAAACCACTATTTTTGGAGATTATACTTAAATTCATTATATATTTTAGAATGCTCATATAAGTGCAAGAATTGTATGGGATAACCTGATAATTGTTCTGAATGTTCAAGCATTACAAGGGAATTAATATAAAATAATTTGAAATGTGTTTGCAAAGAAGGAACATACGAAGATGGTTTAAATTCTGATTGCATACAATGTCCCTCCAAATGTAAAAATTGCAATTAATAATCATGTACATTATGTTAAGGACTAAATAGGAATCTTTCTAATAATTGTGAATGTTCTGACGGATTTAAGTCTCATAATAACTAATAAGATTGTGAATTAATTACTATAACAGGTAATATAAAATATTTAAAAAATAATATAAACATATATTGAATAATTTTGTTAAAGTAGAATAAAAACCCTCAGAATAAAAACCCTAAGAATAAAAATCTACAGAATAAAATTAAAAGTAAATTAGTTAAACAATAAATACTATTCCTTCAGTGAGCATTAATTAGTCAACCGCTGTAAGCATAGCCTAAGTAAGTTGCTTAAATTTTAACATAATTCAATATGATATGATAATATATATTTCATTATTTTATAGACTTCTGGTATAACTATTTCTACAGCTCTGTTTATTTCAGCATTTGCAGGAAAGTTTTACTTGATTATTAATTTAATTGACCAGACTTAGCTTATATACTTTTTATTATTTCTCAATTTAGACCATCCTCAAAATTTAATACAATTTTTTTAAGCATTTAAATTTTTCTAACTTCCTTTTATACCAAAATTTTTGACTTATTTGTTGATACGGGAAAACTATAATCATAGTCAACTCCTGAATAATTTTCAAAATATGGAGCTACTTCATTTTTTATGAGTAATGCGGGGCAAAGTATAACATTAATTGTATGTTTTTATGGTGTATACGGGCTTTTTTTAATATTAAAATACTTAACGTAAAATTGTTAACGAGTTTATTAGTTCATTGACTTTAAGATTTAATATTAACTTAAATGGAACGCGCTGGTAGATGTACATATTTTAAATTAAAAAAGTTATAATTTCTTTATTTTATTTTTACTATTTTAAATTAAAATTAGATAATTTGGATGGCATATATAAATATAGCATTTGCATTATTTTTACAATTTTTCGATTTTTCAGCAGATAGAGGAGTGGAAAAAACGAATTTATTTTTGTGGGCGGTTTGTTCAGTAGTATTAATTTCTGTTACTATATATTTCGCCAGACAAGTGTATTTATATCCTAGGAATAGAAATGTTTAATTTAAAATAAGATATTCTAATTTATGGGATGGCCTTTGCGAAGTAATGCAAATTTTTATTATTTAAAAACTTAAATTTTAACAAAAATTTATTTATTTATTAATTAATTTATTTAATCATTTATTTAGGATAATTAGAAAAAAATTATATATAATTTCGTTCTTTATTTAAGAAAATTTCTTTATTCATTTGTGATTGTAGCCTTTTATAAGACCTAATATGTTTAACTTTATATGATTTCCACAATTAACTTTCTAATTTTAATAGTAATATTTATAGTCAAGCCATTTAAAATAAAATGGATTTAAAGAGTTCAGATTCTCACTGAATTATTATTATTAAGTATTCCTCTTACAATCCTTATCATTAAATCAGTAAAACCAGATGATTATACATGGGCTGAAGAAGCTGGAGCAATCATAATAATAGTCCTTCTAATAATTTTAATCCATTTAATAGTTTTGCTAATAAATGTGTTCAAAACTATTTTATTTTTTATTCAAAAGTAAAAATTATTTTAAATTTTATTAGATAGATAATGTTTATATTTCTTTTATTATTATTTTTAGTAAAAGAGAATTGCGAAGAAGAGGTAAAGTAAGAAGTAAATTAATAAGTCAAATTGATTTAATAAAACTATAACGTTATAATCAAAATCTTAACAGCTCCTATTCAAAAAAAAAATAAGAAATGATATTCTTTCTTAAGAAAGGTATTCCGTAATTAGTGAAGGTGAAATCGATGGAAATACTATTTTTAAATAAAAACAAATACAAAATTTTGATACCCTTTAGACAGAATAAGGAGAAGATAATATTTAGCTATATGTATTATCTTAAAATAAAACAAGTTCAGATGATTTGATAAATACTCAGGAATAATAAAATTTAGATACAAGTTAATAATAATAAATGTAGGGGCATTTATAATAACGAAGAAAATTAGTAAAGCACTTAAATTCGAAGAATACAAGTTAAAGAAAATATAAGAGTAGTTTTAATATTGAATGCAACTAATCAAATTAAATTACAGAGTTTAATACTCCCATCAATAGTTTGAGGCCGAGACTAATTTCTTTTAATTCAGAACATAATCTATTAGAAAATCGTTTTAGTATGCAAGTAAACAATCAAGTATAAAAGGAAAATGAATTAAAAGTTCCTAACCATTCTTCAAAGTTGATAGAAAAATAACACTACCTTGATACTAAAACAATGAGCTCTTCTAACTTTATAAGCACAGGTGATAAACTCACGGCTGCAGATGATACCATCTTACTTAGCATTGAAAATCTTGAACAATAAGTCAATAATAACAAAAATAACAGTCCTAACAATATAAATATCGACTATTAAGATAAAGCTAATATCTCGATTACATTTGGAAATTAATAAATATTAAATAATACCCCTGAACATTAAAAATTATAAATTCCTTTATAATAATAACAATAAAGTATTGAAGAAATTTAAAGTATTGATTCTTTTTCCCCTAATATTAAAAAAGAAAGAGGCGATTCCGCTAATCAGTTTCCAATTTTAGTTTATCTCAAAATTAAGAAGAAAAAACTCAAACTCATAGACACAGCAATACTCATAGAAATTTAGGATTCTAATCATCTTTAAATATAGGATCCATGCGTAAATTTAGTACTTTTTCTAAATTTGTAGAATAATCTTAGCAAAAAAGTGATTAAACAATGAATATATAAATGTAAGAAAAGTTTAAAAATCATATGGTTAATAGGAATTATGTAATAAACGAATGATAATTTAAATATTAATAGGTATCAGAAATATCGCTTAAACCAGTGCAAAGAAATTATTATAATTGCTAATTATCAGAATTTACAGAAATTATGATAAAAGTTTTTTATTTTCTGTATTTATCACAGTTTTTTTTTCTAATATAAGAAATTAAATTATATATTATTTATTTTTAGTATATTATATATTTAAAATAAATATTTATTTATAGAAATCAAACATATATTTTCTGATGAGTATTTTATATAAAAGTCAAATATATACTTTGAGATTTTTATATTTATTCTATATACTTATTATATGAAAAAATAAACCTAACTAAAAATAATAATATCTATAAAAATTATTTTATATAATATCTAAGTTAAAGCAAGATTAGATTATAAAAATAGCTTTAATTTATAAATAAATTCCTTTATTTTATATATTTATTCTAATAAATTATCATTTTGGGATTATTTTCATATTTAAATTAAAATTCTGATAACTAAATTCTTCTCTTATTTAATCATTAAATCTTTATTTATAATAGTGCTTTTAAATTAAAATTTGTTATATATATTCGAAAATGTAAATTCAACTCAGTAATTATAAATAATACAAGTGAGGTTTTAATTATAAAGAACAATTTGTATTTATGTTGTGTTTCTAATTTAATAATTACCAAAGCGAAATTAATATTCTATTATTAAATATATATTAGATAAAAGAAAAATATAACAAGAAATAAAAAATATAACAATAAACATCTGTTATTCAAATAAACTCTTTACTATATAAAATATCTATATTTTTAAATGGATAAATATTTTGGACAAAATACTCTATAGATTATTATATGTATCATTTTATTAAAAATAGAAATGTAATTAATACATTTTTTTTTATCTTTAATTATACTAATTTATTTTTTTAGAATTCATACTATTTATGAAGAAAGCGAGTCTTATGATGAAAAACTTTATGCTTATTTCCCTCTGGAGGGAGGATAATCAACAGAAGTATTTAATAATTAGCACGGAACATCGACTACTATAGCTGGATCGCACAGATATTCAGGTAGAAGTTCAGCTCATTTTGAAGGAAATACAGGGTCTTATATATTATTACCTGAACATCTAATAACTTAGAAATAAACAATTTCAATTTCATTTTGGATTAAAGTTTTTAAACCAGATACGGTAGGAATATTCTATGCTCAAAACGAAAAGCAATAGGAATTTATTTTCAATTTTTAAAAAATAACACAATTTCATGATAGTTCAAGTTTGTCTTTCAGTATGAATGACTTAAATAACTGGTCATTAGTATTAATTTCTTTTTCTTATTTATAAATAAATAAGCTATAAATTGAGTATACAACTAAAAATATAAGTGGAGCCTATAAATTTGCATCAAAAGAGGTAAAAGTGGGATTAGGAGTAGTATAGCCTGGAAGTTTTATAATTGGATAAATGAAACAAAACCCCACTGATAGCATTTATAATTCTTAATATTCATTATTAGCAGATATTAGTGATATAAAATTTTATAATGGTTTTTTCCCTTCTTACTCCATAAAAGATCTATATAGGAATGAAAAAGGTATAGTTAATAAAAATTTTAATCTAAATAATTTCTATTTATTATCTTTTTTTAATTTTTCTATAAGACTATGGAACTTTCCATTGCACTTCATGGAACAATACTACTTAGTAGTGCGACTATTGTACTTATCCTAAAGTGTATAATTCATTAAAAAAAAATGCGAATGTCCAGTCGGTAACTATGAACATATAAACTCTTATGCGTGCTATGGTATAATATAAATTATAAAAAATATTTAATTAATATTAAAAAATGTAAAAATGTATTAAAATTAATGAATACAAAAAAAATACTAATTGTAAAAGGTGCCTACACAGATGCCAATTCCAATTTGATCAATTATCTTCCTCTTAAAAATAATGCCCATGATATCATCAACAATAAACATGGATAGCCAAGCCAAAATTTGACAACTTCTGAAAATCGTTTTGGAGAAAAAAATTCAACTGTTTGTTTTAATAATAATAGCTATATAGAAATAAATTCTAATATATTTTAAAGTGCAACAAATTAATTTACAATTTCTCTGTGGATAAAGACTCATGAATTAGCAGGATAATTTAATGATGTAATTCTCTCAGGATTAGGTCCTTCATAAGAGTTACTATTACTTGGTTTGGACTAATTAAAGTTTGAAAGCCTGGTGAATTATCCAGATTATAAAGGAAAACTAGTAAAACTAGTTGAATTAAATAGGTGGATATAAATATAATACCAAGTTGGTTCAAGAAATATTAAAGTATATAAAAATATTGATCAATAGTATTCTCTAAGCGGCGGTATCTATGGAGACGATTTCTCCAAATTTAAGTTCATTTTAGGATAATAACAAACTACAACTCCGGGAATATTTGCTCCGAACACAGGATTTAAAGGTTGTATAAGTGATGTTCGATTTTATTCAGGAAATATATTTTCCCATAAAATATTTAGCATAGAAAGAAAATACCAACCATACAACTATCTAGGTTATTTTAACTTTTTTAATTAATTTAGAATTTTAATGTTTATTAATTAAAAGTTTCTGGTTGTTATAATTATGGATGTATGAGCTGTTCTTCGAATGTTTGTACATCTTGTAGAGGAAATCGTAATTTAATAAATGGTAAATGTATGTGCCCTAATGGATAAGGGGAATCATATAATAATGATTGTGAAAGTAACCATAAATAAATATATAATATTTAAATACATTTTCATATAAAAAATTTTTTTATAAAAAAGTCTGCAATATTTAAAACTGTGTTTAATGCTCAATATAATTATACAACAATATTTGTATTCAATGTTAATCGGGACTTATTTTGGAAAATAACTAGTGTGTATGCTAAAAGGGATATTTTTACAATTAAAATAATTAACAGTGTGAATGTAATATTAAACAAGAAATTTTAAATTCTGTACTTAGTTTTATTATTATAATTATTAATTAGAATGTTCATTTAAATGCTAATCATGTTAAGGATCTGCAGAAAACTGTATGCAATGTTCTAGTATAACAAGGGATATAAATAGTTCATCTATAAAATGCGGATGTAAATAAGGATTTTTTGACATAAATGGATTTTTAGAATGTTAAAGTTGTGCAATATAGTGTGAAACATGTTCAGAATCTAATAATAATTGTTTATCCTGTAGGGGAAAAAATAGATAAAATTAACCTAATTGCTCATGTTTACCAGGATATTATTAGAAGGGGGGTCAAGAAGATTGTGAATGTACAACACATAAATTAAATATGAATTAATATTTAATTTATTTACTTTTTAGAATGCTAAAATTACTGTAAAAGGTGTACTGAATTTTAATGTGAAGAATGCGACGGATTGAATAGAGATATAAACAATAATTGTATATGTATATAAGGTTTCAGTGGAGATGATTGCTCGATTTAAGAAAAATAAGTATTATTAAAGAATAATAAAGTATAAAAGGAAAAAAGTGAAAATATTATAGTTTTATGTGAAGTAGATTTTTTAACTTAAATTTAATAAATTTTTTTAATATTATAATTATTTTTAATTAAATTTAGATAGTGGGACTGTTAATTTTTATAGCATTTTTAATATCTTTAGTATTCGGATAATATTACATTATATATGGGTTGATAGATTAGATCCAACTTATCAATATTATGATGTTTATGAATATAGAATATTCTTAAAAAGTAATCTAGTTCTTTTAGGCAATATCAGTTTATAAATACCCTATTGTTCCTAAATTTTTTAATTTATTTATGATTATAAGAAATTATAAACCATAAAAATCTCCTTTACTTTCTAGCAATACAATTTCCTCATTTTACATTGATAATATAAGTTAAAGCATATCTTTAATTATAATAATCTGCATAACCTATAAAATATTGCTAGTTTTATCTTCAATAACTTAAAAATATCAAAATCTTAACTAAAAATTAATTTTTTCTTAAAGTATAGATTTAAATGGAATGCTTTAGCTGCTGTAAATTATAAAATAAAATTTAATATATATAGTTTTATATTTGATTTTATTATAATTTAAATTTATAGATCTTTTAGTTTATCTTTTTGAATATGATATTCAGCACATTTATTTAATTTACCAAATTTCAAGCGGATTTAAATGTTGAAAAAATTAATTTATTTGTATGGGTTATAGGGGCTATCAGCCTTATATATTTGACTCTATATTATTTAATAAAAGTATATAAATTTCCTTTAAATAGCAATGAATAATTTAAAGTAAAATTTTCTTGTCTATGGTTTGGTTTAAAAGATAATAAGTAATATACCATAGTTTATAACTTCTTTCTATTATTTAGAAAAGTTTTATATGCATTAGTAATAGTTGCTGGTTACACAGAGAGTAGAGTATAAATATACCTTTTAACAAGTATCAACTTGCTTATGATAATATTCACAATATTAGTTAGACCTTTTAAATAAACATCAATATTTATTGTATAAGTTATTTCTGAAATTTTTTTACTCTCTGTGCCACTACTTTTACTTGTAGATAACGATAAAGTAATTCCAATTTATTTAATGATTGTAAACATTCATTTCCTGTTTTTCAATGCATGCTGTGTGAAATTTCTTATATCTTATTATAAAAAAAAGTAATTTTAATATATATCAACTTCTATTAAAATTATTATCAATAGTTATTTTTAAATTTTGATAGGAAAATTTAGATTGATAGTTAAAATATCGAAGCATTGAAATATGAAACATAAATGTAAAAATATAACAGTGATTTCAGTAAATAATAAACAACTGATAATTTCATACTACAAGCATAACAATAATAATTCTAAACTACTTATAATACTCTACCTTCGAATATAGAAACAAAAAATATGTAAAAGTAAATAATAAAATGAATGAGCTTATTAATAATAATGGGTAGTTAAACTAAAATTAATTAGTAACTCAAAATGAAGATATGGATTCATAAAAATAGCTGTCATCAAAAATTTAATTCTTGATATTGATATGCAATTAGAAAAATAAAGTGATACTTAATCCAATCTACAAACAGGAAACTTTACAGTTAAAAAAAGATCAAGAAAGTTATTTAGCATTTAGAAAAAAACTACAGATAATTAGCCATAAAACTCAGAAATTGGGTCGGATGAATCAGAAAAAGCTGGTTCTGGTGATTCAAATCAAGATGAAATTTTTAAATATAAATCAAATATAAACACTCCTACTAAATAAATAAGATCAAAAATTATATCTATATAATCTGATATTAACCTACTAAAAGGGAAATAAAATTTTTCTCATATTTAAGATATAAAAAACTCAGATGCCCTCACAGAACATTCCCTTCCCAGTCTTTTAGATACCAAACTTTAAGAATCAGATACAAGAAAATAAAGTTCAGATTCACAATAAGAGAATGAAACTGAATTTTGTAGTTTATAAAATAGTAACTAATTTGAGAAAATAAAATAATAGACTCACAGTACTTTTTATGGTGAGTAACTTTATGAATTTCCCTAAATTACCAGTTAACAATCCGATATTAACAAAAATAAAATATTACTGACTCCTTAGCTAAGAAATAGCCTTACTAATAAATAACAAAAAACTAGATCACTTTCTAATTTGTGTTAGTAATTACAACCTGATGAAGTCTAAGATTAAAATTATGCAAATGTTGAAATATGCAACTAAAATCTAAATTATCCAAGAAAAGTAAGTAACTTTTCATATTTACAAGAAGACTAAAGAAGTTTTAGCAATGAAAATTTGTTGAGTTAGGATAGTTAAAATATAAATAGATAAACTTTAAATTATGATAATATATCTCCTATTAAAAAATATGTACATAAATAATCTTTATTTAGCTAATAATAAACTAATAAATAATGAGAATTATATAATATTTTTTTATTATAAATTTGATTATAAATCTAATTATATACCTTTAATTTACTGCAAAGTTATTTAAACTATGGACAAACTCTAATGGTTAAAATTGTGTTATATATTAGCTTTCGTTTATAAATTATGGAATTTAATTAATTTTATATTGATTATGGAACAAGAAAAATAACAAAATTTTCAAAAGAATCATAATTACATATATTAATATATACAATATTATAATTAAAAATAGAAAGTATAATATTTAATATTCAATTATCTTTGAAATTAAAAATATATAAATAAATAAATCAGTATATTTTTAATCGAATTAATAAACTACTTTACATACTAATTTATTTATTGTATAATATGTTTACTATATCTTGCTTTAAGTATATATAAAAAGTATTTAAGAAGGAATATATAAAATAATACTATAATTGTAATTTTTAATGTTGTTAAAATTATTAAAACTTGAAGCCATTTTTTTAGTATTTTTTCAGTCAAAAATTGAATTATTTCAATATTAGATAAATTAATTGTACCCATAAAGTATTGTTCAATTAAATTAATATGAGTGTAAAAGAAGATTATTATGCTATTAATTTTTAATAAACAAAAAAATCAATTTCTATTACTAAATATTAAAAAAAAAATATATAAAACAAATAATTTTAGAATAATAATAAAAAACTAACTTATCAATTTGAATAAAATTTAGTAAAACACGCTCACCTCAATAGCTTATAATATCTCAATAACTAATAAGATAATGAAATTTAGAACAATTTGCATAATAGGATGTATTTTTTTACTTATACCTAGTTTTCATACTTAAGATTTAACAAATAATTCATATAGTAAGCAAAGGTAAGATATAAAATAAAGAATAATTTATATTTAGATATTATTTAATATAATTATAAGTAAACATAATAATTGAAATCGAAATAAAACAATATATATTTTGAAAATATTTTTCTTTACTTTTTTCTTTTTCTTTTTTAATTTAAAATTTTATTTTTTATTTTTTCATTTAAAACACTTGAAATTTTATTTTCAAATATTAATAATCAATCAATCGGTATAGCTATAACCACTTTTTTTAACTCTTTAATCGTAATAGAAGCTACAAGTATTTTTTTTTATTTAGAATTCTAGATAATTAGATTTCAAATAATATTTTAGCCTATTATCCTTTATTAAATAATATGAAAGATATTATAAGTGGCAGCGAAGCAGAATAAAATGGACTTACCTTTTATAACTCTCACAGATATGGAAGTGGCTATAAATCTTTACATTTTTCTTCAGTTAATAATCCTTAACTTTAATTACCAAAATCATTATTAAGCAACTAAGATAACTTTTCTATACTCATGTGGATAAATATTTATGTTTCTGCATTACATGAATATAATCCCATTATTTTCGCAAAAGATTTGAATGGAAACATAGTATTTTATTTAACATATAAACAAATATTTTATAACGGGATTGAAGTAGAAGTGAATCATATCTTTAATTAAAGTAATATTAAAAAGCATAATTGGAACATTCTTGGATTAACTATGTAAACTCTTGAAGATAATTCAAAATATTTTGAACATGTTATATTTAATGAGAATCGGTATCACTATTCTACAGCATTAATAAATAATTCAGATAAATTGTAAATAGGAGAATTAATTGTTGGCAAAAAGGTCGGAAATTTCAACAACATCAAGGAATATTTAAATGGTTAAATCAATGATTTAGTATTTTTTAATTAGGCTATAGATATAAGAACAATACATGACTTATATGATAATGAAAAAAGTAAAATAAATATATTATTACTTATATTTTTCATATTATTTCTTATCATTAACAAAATTAATAATATATTAGCTGTATTGGGAAAGTTTTGCTTAGCTTTAGATAGTTAAAAAATGTGTATATAATGTAGAGGAAATAGAAATGTAGATCCTATCACAAATGAGTGTTAGTGCCCTCTAGGATAAATAGATGATTTTTAAAATTTAGATAATAATTGTATTTGTAAAAAGAATACAAAATTAATTGAATTTAATTTATAGAATATTTTATTTTATATTAGAACTTACCACAACAGTAAACTCAGATATAATAACTTATCATCCTTTTCACAATAGCTAGGCAGAATTAATAATAAATAGTGTATGCACTTTTAATAATATACTGGGAGCTTAAAATAGATAAGGGTAAGATAATATGGCAATTAGCTTTGATGGAGTTTAAAGTTATATAGAAATGGATATAACTCCCATCCAGTCATTAATAGAGTATAGTGTAAGCTTATGGTTAAAATATGAGGGTAACAATATAAATTCTGAAGGAACCATATATTACACAAGGTAGGGCTTTTAATCAGGATTGACAATTTCATTATCAAAATGCATAAATGGTGATATAACTTTTACTAATGAGGATTATTAACCTAGGATATTTAAAAAAATGATCATAATAAGTGGATTCATTACATATTTATTATCTAAAATAACTAATTTATTGTATATAAAAATGGAATAAATATTTATCAAATTTCTGAAACAATAAATGCACAGCTTATAAAGTTTTATGTCGGGGCGAGGTATTTGGAACATGATAGAAACTACTTCAAAGGAAAAATGAGTGATTTTCGCATATTTAATAAAGCATTAGATGTTACTTAGGCTCAATCTGTTTTTTAGGCAGAAAGATAAGTTTATTATTATTAGTAATTGGGTAAGAAATTTATTATGTTATAGATATTATTTAAATTTTAATTATATAAAATAATTTATAAAAAGTTGGAAATTGTAAATTTGGGTGCTAAACTTGTGAATCTAATAAAGTTACTTGCTTATCATGTTTAGGAAATAGAATATTAAGTAGTGGAAGCTGTGTTTGTTAATCCGGTTATATAGACACTTCTTAAGTATAATGTTAAGGTAATTTTAATAGCCCTGAATTTATAAATGAATTAATTTTATTTTTATTCTTTTTATTTTTAGGATGTGATATTTAGCATTGCACTAAATGTAAATTAATAATATCTTCCTTAGTTTGCGAAACATGTGTGAATAATTTAGTTTCAAAGGGATATTCTTGTCAATGTTAAGATAGTAGTAAGCAATTCATAGATATAAGTTCTGGGTAAGCAAATTGTATATGTAAAATGGGATATTGGGAATAAGATGGCAACAATTGCTAAAGTATATATATCAATTATATTAATCAATGAATAATAAAATATATTAAATGTAATAAATATTAGTTTGTAACTCATAATGTTTAACCTGTGAGAAATCTGCTTCTTAATGTACGAAATGTGCAAACCAAAATGCTGTTCTTGAAAGTGGGTGTACTGTGTGTAAAAAAGGGTATTTTGGAATAAATTGTAATTAATAATGCAATGATCTATGCGAAATATGTGAAAGTTCTACCTAATGCACATCTTGCAAATATGAAAACTAAGATGTAAGTAACTTTTGCAAATGCAAAAAGGGATTCAGTGGAGAAAAATGTGAAAAAAATAATAGCAATTGTAATGAATTAAATATTATAATATTTCATACCCTATGTAAAGTAATAAAATTTTTATAGAACAAATCTCAATAAAAAATGAAAATTCTATACCTACTATATATTAGTAATAAGCATAAATGGCAATCTAAACAATAAAGGTAAGAAAATAATATATCATTTTTATAGAATTTATTTAACTATTAATTATAATTTTTTCTTTTCATTTGTTTAGAGTTAAGGATATGTAGCTTAGACAGGTTTGGTTGTTTCAGCTTTTGCTGGTTAATTTTATTTAATTATAAATTTAATCGATCAAACCTAATTAATATATTTCCTTATATTTGTAAACTAAAACCATCCAAAAAATTTAATAGAATTTTTTAAAGCATTTAAGTTTTTCTAGCTGCCCTTTATTCCTAAATTTTATGACTTTTTTGTTGATACAAATAACGAGTAGTTAAAATCTTTACCTTCTAGGTTTTAAAAATAAGAAGTCTCTTCTTTTTACTTAAGTAATATAGGATAAAGTATGTCACTAATAATAGGTTTCTTATTACTCTATGTTATAATTGTATTAATGTATAAGGCTAGCTATAAATTTAAAAAATTAAATAAATTTTTATATAATGTAATTAAATTTAAAATTTAATGGAATGGCTTAATCGATGTAAATATCTGCTTATTTATTATTTTAATATCTAATAATAAAAAATTGATAATTTTGTAGATAATATGGATGACATACATAAACCTAGCTCTTTCTTCTTGCCTTTAGTTTTTTAATTTTTAAATAAATAATAGTTTAGAAATCGTAAACTTAATAATATGGGGTCTTAGTACTATTACAACACTTGCATTCACTATATATTTCACTGCAAAAACTTATTAATACCCTAAGCATAGAAACCATTAATATAAAATAAGATATATAAATCTTTGGAATGGATTACAGGAAGTATAATTATAAATTAATATTTAGTATAAAATTTATATTTATATTATTTATTTTTTTGTAGGATAAATCTATAAAGATAATTTTTAATGCCTTTTTGTATCTAAGAAAAACTCTTTTTTCTATAATAATAAGCTTTTTTCATGATTTCACAACTGTATAATTATCACTATTAATAGGAGTCAATGTCATTATCATCGGAATTTTAATTAAAACGAAACCATTTGAAAAAAAGCTAATGAACTATATATAAATAATTACTGAAATAATGTTATTATCTATTACAGTAATATTGCTATTTGTAAATGAAAGATATTCACAAGATCATATGTGGGTATAAGAAGCTTCGTTTATTATGCTGCTAGCTCTTTTAATTATATTCATTCACCTTATATTTTTAATATTTAACTTGATAAAAACAGCGATAGGAATTTTCTTATAGTAATATTTAATCAACAACTATTTCAGTTTAATAAAAATATTAAATTATATTTTTTTATATAAAGGAAATAAGATAAGAGAAGAAAAGCTTATGCAAGTAGTCAATTACTTAATATGGAAAATTTACAATAATTATAAAATTTTTAAACTATGTAATAAAATACTAATGCAACTTAATAAAGTAGTTCAGATTCAAATAATAGTTCGCAAGAGAATTAAAATGATAAGCGAAATAAAATTATACATATAGAAGTGGAAGCATTAGGGAGTAAACAAAATTTAAAATCAAATGAAGCATTAAATACAATAAGTGAAGAGCATTCAGATAATAATAAGATTAATAAAATTAATATAAAAGGGAGAATAAGAAAATTTAATTTCGATTAAAAGAAACAAGATTAAATACTTAAATAACATAGGTTTCTTAGAACCCAGACTCTAATTTATAAACACCGAATCATTAAAATAATGTATCAAATTAGCACAAATAAAATATTAATGACTTTTTTTCAAATGAAGATAATATGTTATTTAGTTATAATGCAAATTAAAAATTGAAATCCCTCCTAATTAAATATAAAACAATTTAACATCTTTAAAATAAAATAATCATCATGAAAACGAAATATATCTCTCTGAAGACCATTAATCTGATTAGCGTGATGATGTAATCACAAAAATTAATAAAAAAGTAGAAGAAGAGGTTCAAATAGAGCAAAGTTTGCTTTAAATTCCAGTTATTAAATGTAGTAAGGCAATAATAGTTTTGATATTATATAACCTGGGTCTGGGGAAAATTCAAATAGAGAACTAAATAGATAGTTCAAAAAAAGTAGAATACGAAATAATAAATAATTTACTTATTCATTAGATTTAGATGATTCACCTTTGAATTCTTTATAGATTAGTAAGTTAATGACCTCTAAATAATCATTATTTAGTAAAATGAAAACTAATCTATAGACTGATAATTGATAATCAATAAAATGTATATTTTAATTTGATTTTATTAAACTCATTACTACTTAATTATCAAAATAATTATATTACATCAGTTACCTTAATACATAATAGAATATAGATATAATTTATAATAATAATGAATAGTAATATCAATATTTTTATATATAGTTTAATATATATTTGAATTTAATTTTTAAATTTTAATTAAACGTCATAATCTATTAAATTCTGGTTAGCATCATTTAATCAATTAATTAATTTCTGACTCAGATATTGATACTTCAGTCATATTATATCTAACTTATTATAATAAGTTTGAAATTAAAATTGTTTAGAAATCGATATTATAAGATTAAATTATGAAACCATATTTAAATATATATTATTTATTTATTCTTTTATTATATATATATCATATTTTATCTAATTCAATTATTCTCTAGTATTTTTAATAATATCTTATTTAATATATATATTAATTTTATCTATTAATTATTTAATTATATGAAATTCTAATATAATTAAATATAATATATTCTTCATTACATTAATAACCATATTAATTAATAAAATGTTATATTTTTTTCACTATGCATTTTTAATATTATTTATATTTATTGTGCATATTATTCTAGAATATATCATATTCATATATATCCTCATCTAAAGTATAATAAGATATTTAAAAATAAAAAAAATCTAATAAAAAAGGTAAAAATTATTAAGATGAAATAAATTTTAAAAATAATAATATGTGCTTTAATAATATCTTTAGTGATTTGTGATTAATGCTAAGATGCTATTGATAATCTTCACAAAGCTAAATTAACAAATTTAAGTAAAGGAAATTATCCAACCAGATTATCAACAGGCTTTAAGCTTTAGTACTTAAATAATTAAGGATAAGATGTTTCCATTCCAAATGGATGTGATATACAGTATGATCTGTTTACAACTTAAAATGCAACTGTAAAGTAACTTTATACGAACTACTGTCATGATTCATGGTGTATTCAAACTTATTTATCCTCAAGTTTGTACTAAATAGATATTCCGTGTGGAAATGGGTATGATTGTTCTAAAATTTGCTCTTAATCCGAGAAACAAGGAGAAACATGGTTTTTATGTTATTTAGAACTTGTTATTTCTCATTCAGGTGAAGCTAAAGCAATAGTATCTCTCAGCTTTGATTTTCCCTTTCCATTTGATTGGTAAAGAACAATTGTAAATGCATCCACAAAGCAATATGGTATTTATTAAAAAATTAATATTCATATATATATATATTTGTTTACATTAAATTATTCAATTTGACACTTAGATACGGGATGCTTATAAATTGGAAATAGTTTATAACACCCAAAAGTAACACATCTAGGAGGAGGACAATATCCCAGTAGGTTATCTAATGGGTTTAAATTAGAATATATTAACAATGGGTAACTTACTTTTGTTCCTGGGAATTGCTTAGTTGGGTAAAATCTGTACACTTTAAAAAATGAAATTGAATAGCCTTATTTCGAGTATTGTCATGATACATGGTGTATATAAAAATGGCCTTATTCTGGGTTATTCTTGTATTACATAGATATTCCATGTGGATATGGATATGATTGTTAAGATATATGTGAAAAATCAACTAACAATAATAAGACTTGGTACACATGTTATTTTAAGCTGGAATACACCTTCGATAATTATTCTAGAGGAATTACCTAGATCAAATATGAATTTCCCTACCCTTTTAACTGGCAACTTGTTAATATAACAATAACTCATGATTGATTGGTGAAGAAAAAGTTGAAAATTGATGAATAAATCATTATTATACAATAGCACATATATTATCTATATACATATTGATGTTAATCTAATTATTTTTTTATTAGTATATTAAAATGTTATAAATATAGTTTTTATATAAGGTGCTATAAATATATTCATTTATCCTCAATTATCAGTTAAAGGCATATAAAATTAATTAAAGAAACTTAATTAGTCAATTAAAAATAAATAATATTTAATTGCGTAAAATTATTTTATATAAATTATATTGTTAATTTTATTTAATAGATTATTAATAATATTGCATAATTTATTAGAAATAAGTACTCTAAATAAAAATAAAAATATTGCTAAATAAAATGGAACACAAAAGAAAGTCATATAATTCGTATGCATAAATGATGGAAGAGGTGTACCCTCAATATGTTAACGAAAAAGAGCAAAATAATTAAAAAAACTCTAATCATTTAGATAAAAATAACTCCAATTAGTTACTATAATGTAAAAAGAAATCGAATTAATATAATGTATTTAAAATTGAAAATTTTTATCTTTTTTCAGAAAATAAGAGGAAAAAATGGGAATAAATTACTATTTAGCCTTAGTCCCCTAATTATAATAGATAAAAGTCCAAAAGTCCGCTTGCAGTAGTAAATTTACTCCCATTAAGTTATCAAATAATAATATTTAAAATTAAATTATATCTAAATAAGAAAAGATTATCAGAATTCAATAACATAAGAAATCTCACCGAATAAAATATAGAAAACTAAGATACGAGTAATATAAGTCAAATGGAAAGCGAAATCAAAAATTTGAAGAAATCATTAAAATATAATATAGAAGCTTTTAAACACAGTTTTATAAGGTAATAATGGCTATTTAAATGATTTATGTTTAAAAATAAATATTTTGAAAGATAAAATGGTTAAAGTGGTAAAAAATAAAGCAATATATAAGAAAACAAAGAAAACTATAATATAAAGTAAGAGTAATAGAATTATGCATAGGAAAAGAATAAATCATCAGCCGAATGTAAAGTACTATAACATAAAAATATAGATATTTAGATATAATCTCCATGCAAAGAGTTATAGAATAAGTCTAGTGCTTAGTATTCGGAAGTTTATTCTCCTTTAAGAGGTCAAATTAAAAAGTAAATGTTGCAATAGACTGATACTTTATATAGATAATTAAACTAGAGTTTTTAATAGTCTTAATAATCTTGTTCAGAACCATAATAATAAAAACATAAAAGAATGAATAATTCTATTTAAGAGAATTAAAAAATGTAAAGTCTGAAAAATTTGCAATAAGAAAATAATTAAACAATGTTTAATTAAAAAAGTAAGTAAAGTCTATAATAGTCATCAGTAAAGAGCGATTAAATTTAGTAAGAAAACTAAAAGAATAATAATATTGATTCAGAAACTAATAGCTCTGCTAAATAAGAAAATTTTAAAAATTAATTTAAATTATAAGAAGATAGGATTAGTGGGCTTGAAATTGAAAATAGAAATTTGAAACAATAATTGGTTTAATATTAATAGATAATGTAAATATATTAAACAATTATATAATTAAAAATACAGCAAATGTTTAATTTTATTAGGAAAAATAAAATAGATGAACTTTTAGAAGAAGAAAGAAATAATTTAAAATAAGTTGTTGAACAGTACAAATAATTTATTTAAAAGTTAATGGAAGATAAAAATATATAAATGAGTAATATACAAATCTCAACGAATAAATAGAATTATAAAAAAAAGAATTCTAATAAGAAATTTAAAATATCAACTAAAATCATAGAGAATAGGTAAAATAATTGGAAGATATTATACTAAAATAACAATCTATTCATTAATAATCATTAAGTTTAAAATGTTCAGCATAACTTTCAATTGACAACCAATCACAACAATAACAATAATAATAATAATTAAAAAAATAAAATACATAATAATAATTTTCCCTAGAAGATTAATATATGTCTTTTTAAAAATAAAATGTAGATCAACAAGAATAAATGGGAGCCAATTTAGAAGATGAATATAATTATAGTGGAAATTTCACCAAGAATTTACATGATTCAAATACAAATAAATAACAACAAAAATAAAATGATGTAATTATTCCGTAGCTAAAGGTAAATATGATTAAATCGCAGCGGTCAGATTCGGTTGACTCAAAAGTAATATCCTCCAAATAATTTAGCTATAAGCATAGTAACACTGAATCTATAAATAATGAATCATCAGAATAAAGTTAGGTACACTCTAAAACTAATTAAATTAAAAGTGATAAAAGATAAGAAGCCATAGATGCTTTATTTAACCTTAATACAATATAATCTCACAACTCTTCTTCATTTTTGTCAATAAAAAGTAGTTAAGATGACTCTTCAATTACTTCAGATGTGTTAAATTATAAAGAATAAAGTGAATCGTAATAGAAAGAAAATATGATAAGAGAAGAAGAATTTAAATAAATTTTAAATTAAAAAGTAATTAGTTAAATCTTTCACATATATATAATTATTTATATTTTATATAATTTTTAAAAAAAAGTAAATGCTTATTGCAAATTTAAATATGGCCATCAATTAATATCAAGAAAAAGAAAATTTAAAAGACAATAATAGCAAATAATCTGATAGCAGTTAAGACGAGGAAATGAAAAATAATTAACATTTAGGGGTAATGGAGCAAAGATTTGCTAGCATTAATAATTAAATATAAGAATTATTTTCTTTTAGGTGATAAAAATATACTAAAAAACTAATTTATTTTATGTAAATTAATTAACTACGACAAAGAAGCAACTGATGATAAAATAAAAATAGTTTCTTAAGTTGCAAATTTATTTTATATTTAAATTTACAATTTTAATAGTTTTGTATAATATAAATTATAAATTATAACTTATAACTAAAATTATCATTTTTTTATTATTTATTCATTTATAAATTGTTTATAGCTTTAAAAAAAATTTCTCATAAAATTAAATTATTAAATTGATTTTCACGTATACTGGTCCATAAAAGGAGGCTTGTCGTAATGGTGGTGATTATGTTCTTTTTCTTTTGGATTAAATATTTCATTCAAGAAAGTGTAGTAATAGTAAAGTCCAGATCCTCCTAAAAATACTAGCCACATTAGTCCATGAATTAAATGCTCCATGAATTCAGACATTCCTTCATCAGGAGGAGGTAAGTCGAAAAATACGATATCAAAACAGAAGTCTATTATTTCATTTTCTTAGGAAACAAGAAAATTATTAAAAAAGTAAACACACTTTCTAAACTACTCTTCTTATGAAGGTTTGGGAGTCTAATATTTTGCATCTTCATGCTGATCATTTTAGGGAGGCAAGCAGTCTAAAAAACTACAAGCCTGTGTTAGTATTAAAAACTGAGCCTTTTTATAACAAAAAAATAATGAGTAAAAGTATTGTAATTAGTTATTTTGATTATTACCTAATTATCAAGAGATAATTCATCTGAGTAGTCAAGTGTATGTGGAAAATGCTTTCTCATATAGTGTAGATGCATAAAGGTTACATTTACAAACTCTTTTTTGCAAATATCGCATTTATTGATTTATTTAATGTGTCCAGGTATTTAATCTATAAGAGTACTATTAAAAGGAACTCTAGATTCTACATTGTGTTTATTCAAAAAGGATTATAATTTATTGTAAACAGTTTTCATTTAAGTTGTTGTGACAATCCTTTCAATAAAGGTTCGCGATTTCAAAATATCAATGCTCTAATGTAAATTTATTAATTTATTTTCAAGTTCCAACTTTATATCTATAGTTTCCT
Organism: Miamiensis avidus; assembly: GCA_037039885.1. Classification (NCBI taxonomy): domain Eukaryota; phylum Ciliophora; class Oligohymenophorea; order Philasterida; family Glauconematidae; genus Miamiensis; species Miamiensis avidus. The sequence goes on along the minus strand of JAWVGU010000013.1, from coordinate 862,171 downwards.
TGCTCTATTATTACGCATAAGTGAATTATATCGATAATAACAATATTGCACTAATTAAAAACTTTATTTTTATATTTTTCATCTGAAGTAAAATTTTTTTTTATTATTTCAACTTTAATTTATTTATTATTATAATAAATTTTTAAGTAATTTCAATTACTATAATATATTTAAATAGATAGGGCATTATTATAATATTATTATTTGTAACAAATACAAAATGTATTAATTAAAGCTCTTATTTATAACTCTATAATAATGAGTATATTTGCATATATAAAATGTAAATAATTATTTTATGATGTTATATATCATGCTATCTATATTTTTATTAATTCTTTTGCAAAGAATTATTAAATGGACTTAACTATTATTAAAAATAATGGTTCTACTGGGATTATGGTTTATTGTTTATTAAAGATCTTGGACTTTAAATCACTTAAAAAGCTTCTCCGAAAGTTTAGTATTATTATATGGTATTCAATAGTTATTTATTTGCCATATTTGAATTTTACTTTGTTTTATTTCCTCTACTTTTAACTTTATGTCTTGCAAGAGCATCTTCACTTTATTTAAATTATTGGCTTGGAGAAAGGATGTTTGTATTATTTTAGAAATAAATATCGTTAGATAAGGCATTTCTATTTACCTTGTCTTATTATTCTATATATTAAAGTTATAATAATTATGAATTTTTCCTAAAATAAATTAAAAAACTAAAAAATATTACTTTTCTTCATTTACTGTTGAGACGGAAAGTAATTCATATTATCACTTTAGTTTTTATAGCTTCTTGAAGATTGAACTGTTTTATTCTTAGGAGATATAACATCCGAAAGCTGAATTTACTTATATTTTTCATATGATTATTAAAATGAAACTTGACTTCTAGCAGTATTCGGTTTAAAAAATGGTTAATTGGAAACTAAATTTTATTTAAATTAATTTTTAGATGATTCTCTTACAGTTTAAGAACCTTACAATGCGTTTTAATTTAGATACTAGATACTGTTCTATGGAGAAGTTGATATGTTTATTCTGATTTTACATGATTTAGTATTGTTTTAGGTATTATTAACTTTGTATTCTTAGTTTTGCTTATATTAAGAGTTATTAGGCGAGGACTACATGTATTCGCAATTACTATATTATCCTTTATAATTTTTTTAATTAGGATTACTACTTTAGCGTGATCTGCAGGTAACTCCTCCACTTTTCAAACCCGCTCTTCCCAGCAGACCTTTGTGTTATTCTATATTAGACATATATTCTTTATAGGCATTATTTACAAGAGAGTCTACTGATTATTTTTTTCCATTTTGGTGATGCTATATTTTAAAATAATTGAGTTTTGGGATAATTCCATATTTTTTCATATTTTCTTCGAAAAAAAAGGTATTTAAGTGACTTTTAGCATTCTTTTCAGACAATGGCTATTTTGAGTAATTAGACTAAGCGGCAAGGGCTTCACTATAATAATTTTCCTAATCTGATGAATTATCCTAATTATTTAAATTATGTTAGTTTATATTGTTTGTGATATTTTCACTGTTTTAAGAATTAATTTCCTAATTTGTTTCATTAAAATTATCAGTTATTATTTCAAATTTTATTTTTTCTTCTTTATTACTCATTTAGCTTGTTACCCTTTAAATATTTATCTTCCCATTTTCAGATTCAGACATATTTTATTTTCTCAGTTGTTTTTGTGTTTACTGTTTTACTTTTTCTGTTATTACGATATTACTTTGATTTAACCCCATAGGGTTATTCATTTTACTAAAATGCACAAAGTTACCCTTTTTACTAGAAAGAGAAGAAAGGGGATTTAAATATTGTTAATCCGAAGATAACATATTCTTTTAATTACTATTTAACTCAATATCCCCATCATTTTCTTCTATTTTCAATGGAATTATATTTTGGCACACCCAACTTTTCTTTTTAATACAATGTGAAGATAAATTTGTTTGAGATCTTTTAACTGGTCTCTTTAAATTATTATATTATTCGCTTTCGATAAATTCAAAATATCTTAAGTCTCTTTTGGAATCCCGTTTATTATTTTCAATCTTTTATTTACTAAGAACCTTATCTTTGAATAATTTTTATTCATGATTATCATCTGCACTATTTTTAATATTTTCTGAATCCTATAAACTTTGTTCATCTTAATTAGTGGATTTGGAATTAGTTTAATTTTCATTTTAATCTTTCATTTCTTCGAATTTATTTAAAGGTAAGGCAGGAATAGGGCAATCACTTTTCTCTTATTTTGTATGAATTATCTTATCAAATTTTCTGGGAGTTTACACATCTTAGATAAGGAGTTTATTCAATTTTCTTGGAGTCTATTAACATCCATGAAGGGGAGGGGATGCAACTTCATTGAATAACTAATTTTATGAAGGATTATTTTAATACTCCTCTTGCCATTTTAGCTTTTCTTAAACATATAGTTCTACATTTTTATTTAATTGTTCTTTTTTTTTGAATTATTCATATAAATTATTATTCTTTAAATTAATGACCTTTTTGGCTATTCGCTTAAATTTATCCCTCGCTTCTTAATCTTATTTCTAAACTTAAAAAATTCCATTATAAATAGCTTTTATTAGTTATTGAGACTTTTATTATTAATTTTCCTGTGGACTTTACAAATTTTCACCATCTTGCTAAGAACTTTATTAACTCTGATGCTATTATTATTATTCGTTGCTTTGCTAAATATGTTCTACATTTTACGGAATTTGTTTACTTTAGATAGGATTTTTATTAGAATTGAGCAAGTTATTTTCTGTACCTTTTTTTTTTTAAATTGAATTAAGAAATTTATATTATTTATTTTACTGTTATTATTGTGATTTATGACTAATTATTTTTTTATTTTTAAGATTTTTACTATTATCTACTTGATTTTTTTTATATTATTTTCTAAATTATTTGATTTATCGCTTTAAGAGGCAATAGACATATTGTTTTAAATATTTTATGATAGAGAAGAATTAGAAAGCTAATTTTTTTTGGAGAGTTTAATCCAGCAATTCCGTATGAATTGCATACATTGTAATTGCTATTAACTTAATTTTTTTTATTTCCGCTGTTTGGTCTTGATTTCCCTGATTTCATAATTAGCTTCTATTTAAAGGTATTAGTATTATTTTCCATACGTTCAGGACTAGGCTACTATATATAGGAAACATTTTGATATTTATTTAGAGAAGGAATGAGTAATCTATTAACAAAAAAATTTTTTTTGTTTTTTTAAGACCTGGGAATTTTCAAATGAAAATTATTGTGTTCTTTTTAAGTTAATTTTCCACATTTATTGCACTCACAACTTCTTCTTCTAACCTTTTTTTTTATTCGAAATAATTTTTTTATATTTAATAATCTATTATAATTAAACAAAAAAGTTGTAAAATTGTTATTTTATATTACCTAAAAAGGCAAACTTCCTTAATAAATTTTTTCCTTTTGTCTTTGTGTTTCTTGTTTAAGTGTTTATTTAAATTCATTTTTATTCTTCACGAAATGTTTAACATTTGTATTATAATTATCTGATACAGTATTATTATTAGGCTTATCTGAAATATAATTTGTAATTGATGAATTGTAGTAACGAAAAGAGCAATCAAGAGAATTTGATCTTTTGGGAGGTAATATGAACTGAAAGTATTCCGAATTACTATTGAAAAGTGCAGTGATAAAATCATGGAGGTCTTGCTTAGGAATTCGATTAGATTACATATTCCAGTTTTTGTTTTTTATTTTAAGTTTATAAACTTATGTATTGTTTTGTTTTTTATGATAGTTAATATTAATCAATTACATTTTTTTATGAATGAAAACTTGTAAAAAAGTAATTTAAGAAAACTGAATAAATACAGTTCGCAATTTCCTCTTTAATTAATAATTTTATAATAAAATAGAACAAATCTTAAGTATTCACAAGCAGAAGAGTAAGAAATTATTAATTAATAATTAATTTTTTATAAAAAATATAAAAGGTTTTTAATACTTGCTTAATTTATTTGTTGATTGCAAACTCTATGATTATAGAAATAATAAAGTGTGAAAATATAAAAAATTATTATTTTAATATATATATATAAATAAATTAATTTAAAAATATAACATATATTATAAATAAGTAAAATTCACTTTTAATCTTAACTAATTGTCTATGAATAACTTAATTCTACCATATTATTCATCATTGTAATAAATTCTTCAAAATCTATTTCATTATCTTTATTTTTGTCTATGTCTTATATTAATGAATTCCACAATTCATTTTACTCTTCTTCACTTTGAGCTTGCTAACTTAACTCTCCACCCAAAATTTCTTTCAGTTCCTACAATGAAATTTTTCCATTTTTGTCTTTGTCAAACACATCAAATGCATGTTATAAATTCTTAAATGACTTCATTGTCTGCATCTTGATATTCGCAGTTTTAAATTCGCTGTAATCTATGGATCCTGAAAAATCGGAATCTACATGTTATATTATTTAGTCAACTAATTTTTCGATTTCCTATTGAGACAACTTTTCATCTTCTACGAATATAAAAATAATATAAATTTTCAAAAATAAATATACATAGAGATTTTCAATTAAAAAAGTTACTGTCATCGGAAAGATATATTTAATATCCGTCTATTAATTCCTGTCTACTTAATACTCCGTTTCCATCAGTGTCTAGTTTTGTAAATATATCTGATAATTTATTATTTTCTTCTTTAGATATCAATTAAGTTTAAAAATAACTAAAAATAACATGCTGAAACTTAAGTTTAGGATTAAAATTTATTAATTTAAGTAAACTATTTTTTATTTTTTTTAAGGAATTTCATTTTTTTATTTCTCGCTTCTTGTTATCTTTTTTATATAAATTTTATATAAATACTATAAAAACATAAATATAATAAAATTACTCTTTAAACCAAGGGTGTTCCAGACATTATTTGGCAGAAAGTCGTTTTTTAGGATCTATAACAAGCATTTTTTTAATTAGATCCTTCGCTAAATTGCCAACACCCATAAACATATCTTCAGGAAATTCGAATTTTCCCTTCATAATACTTTGTTCAATTTGCTTATCTTGGACATGACTAATGTAATATTTTTTCCTTTCTGCATCACTTTTTTCATAATCATCTTTTGTGACTATATGGAAAAATTCATTATTCATTATTTTTCTTGTTAATTCCTGTGAATTATCCCCATAAAATGGCATATTTTATGACAGCATTTCATATAAAATAACTCCGCATGACCAAATATCAACTTTTTCATTATACAATTCCTCTTTAATAATTTCAGGAGCCTTACAAATGAACACATAATAATAATAAAAAATGTTAAAAGTATAATATAAATAATATATTAAATACCATAAAGTATGCAGTTCCTATATATCGTTTTAAAAAGTTTTTAAATTTCATAATCCCACTTCCACCCCAATCGATGACCTTTATTTGAATTTTGTCTTCGTCTACATAGTCTACCATAATATTTTCGCTCTTTAAATCTCTGTGAACAATTCCTTTAAAAGCCATTTGTTATATAGTTTATTTATTGATAATAAAAAACATCACAATTAAATCAAAACATTTTTAAATAAATATAATTACCTTTCTCATGTGCATATATTAAAGCCCTTAGAATTTGTGCCATAACCATAGCTGCATCAGTTTCTTCAAATTCTCCTTCCTATATTTAATCAAACAAATCTCCACACTCACAGTAATCAGTGATTATATGGAAAGATGAAGCATCTTCATAAATTCGTAAATTTTTAATATATTTGGATGGTCTAGCTCTTTTAAAATTTCAATTTCACTTACATATTCATCTTTTTTTTCCGGAGACTATAGAATAATATTAAGTAGTTAAAATAAAATATTTGAATATAAAAATGAATATTTAAGATAACATAACATTTTTATTACAATAATTTTTTTTTCTATTGTTTTTTTGGCTCTCCAAGTATTTGTTTTTTTATTTAATATTAAATGAACTGCTCCGTAAGAACCTTCTCCTAATTTTTTATCAATTTTATATTCTTCTCCTATTTCTCCTTCCTTTTACCTAACTCCAAATGAATGGGCCTTAAATATAAGATTTTATGATTTGTTAAGATGTGTTTCTTAACATTATTATTCAACTTTTTCCTCCATGCTTTTTTTTGCAACTTATTAATTTGTTTATTATAGTGTTTTTTGTATATGAAAATTCCTACTTTAATTTAAATGAATTATATTTTTATTTATTTCAAAATGTTATATTTTAATAGTGGCGCAAGAAAGTATTAAATTTTATGAATTCTTAGTAAAACTGAAAAATAAAATTTCTATTTATGAAAAACTAATTTTAATATTAATAATAATTAAAACTAAAACATTAAATATTTAATTGCAATAAAATATTTACAAACAAAATATTATTATAAACAAATCTCTCAATCTAAAATTTATAAATCAAAATTTAACCTGCCAACCTTGTTTAGTTTTTGTTCCACAGTGTTGACATTTCATTTCTTCTGCCTTTTCTGTCATGCAATCCGAACATATTATGTGGTTGCACTCTTCATAATAGCCCATCAGAGATTTAACTTATTTGCATCTCATACATATATCTACTTTAGGTACTTAGGTAATTTTAATATTTGAAGTTCCAAAATAGATACATTCATTTTATCTCATAGTATGGGATTGATTTTTATTGATTTTCACTAAAATTCTTTTTAAATAATTAAAAAAAATCATTCATTTTTTTCCATATTCAAAATTTCTTCATATAAATATTAAAGTTAATTACTTTTTAAAATTAGAAGTCAGAGATTTTAATACAAATTTCTCATCTCTATATATAATTTATGCATGGAATGGCTAACAAGAATTGCTGCCCTCTCCAAGCTTTAGGAAATTTTGCATATCAGTTCCAATGCCTAAAGGTTCCATGTTATTATCGACATGGGCCTATTTCATTTAGGTTTGTTTTCCATATCTGTCGAATAGTTTAAATTCCAATTATTTTTTTTCCTTTATGTGCTAGATATGCAGTGTTTACATTCCCAATATGAATACATTTTCGCCCTCAAAGAGCAAAAATTCCTATCCTGGTATTTCATAGCATAAACTTATGCCGCTATGAATATCTTTTCCCTGAATTTCAAATTTGTTATCTCTGTATCTTCTTTTCATAATAACCTTGGCTCCTTTGGGTAATATATCACTGTTAATGTATATGGTATTATCCTGATCCTATTATGCAGGACTATTTTCTATAGTTACAATGTCACTATTCGGTTGGAAAAAATCTAATTTATATGAAAATATTTATCAATAATATAATCAAGATAGAAAATAAATTCATTTTTTACTGGGATTTTTCATTGGAATTTCTAATTTGAAAAAGGGATACTATACATATTGCGTGGTTTAGGCTTTAATATCTAACGTTTCCAACGCTGGTATATCATCTTCTTGGTCATCAATTTCTTTTTCTTCTTATTATTATTTTACAACTGCTATGGGCTATGGGGTTTTCTCATATTTATTAATATTAGAGCTTTGGTTTATTAAGTTCTAATATCCATTGTTGCTATTTTGCATACTTGATTAGATATTATCAAACTTCATATCTCTTTAAATGGTAAAATTCAGTTTTTCTGGATTGTAGTTAATATGAATATTTTAATTTTGAATTTCTTTTTTAGCACTTGATTTTTATTATTAATACTAGATGCCTTGCTAGTTTTAGCTATGGGCTTAATGTTAATAAGAGTTATATTAGGTAGATTGAGACTGATAGGGATTTATATTTAAATGTTATTCTTAATGGGAAAATTCTCTTTACTTCCTTACATCTTCGTTTTCTACTTTTAAGGGATGTTGCGCTAAAAATGCGCGTCTAAGTATTTTTCGTAATTAATAATCCCTAATTTAAATTAAATAAAAATTTCATAAGAAACCATAATTTCCCTAAAATTATTTACAGTTTTTCAGTGATCTTCTTATGAAAGGACACTAAATTTTTAAAATTTATAAGCTAAATTCTTCTTGTGTCAATAAATCAATATTGGATCCATCTATGGGATAGTTTTTCACAACTTCCAAATAAAAATAATATATAAAAATTCTTTTTCATTAAATTTAAAATTTTTTACTTATTGTTTGAGCTACGTCTGAATTGCCTATAAAATTAAGCCATACTATTATGTCTTCTTTGCTCCATTGGATGGGATAACTAGGCAAAAGAGTATACAAACCCTGAAAGTCCATTTTTTATTTTTTGTTGCTTACTTTTACTTCTTTTTAAAATTATTAAAATACTTTGATATTTTATTAGATATTATTCTCATTTCTGATTAAATCATATAATTAATAGAGATCAATAAAATCCACTCCTATTTTCTATATTGCTTACTTTCTTATTAAAATATGTCAAAATGATATAATAGCACCAATCTATATAATATTCCAGATAAAAATAATATAAATATAATAATAGTATTCTATATTTCAATCTAAATTTAAAAAAAAATAAAAACAATTTACTTATTACTTTAATCTATTTTAATAAACATTATAAATTTGCTTAAATATATGATTATAATATTATTATTATTACAAATACATACGTCTGAGTAATACATAATTAAGTTAAACATAATGTAAATTATTTTTTTCGAAAGATTTTTAATTATTTTATTGAATAAGATAATTTTGATTGAATAATATGAGGTAATTTTAATATACAAATGATCATATTTAAGAAAACTATTCTATAATATTATAAGCTAGTTTTAAACTATATATATATACTTTATTATCTGATTTTCGATAGCTAAAAAAATTAAATTGTTAAATTTAATATATTTTGAAATAAAATTATAAATATATAATATACATTTAAATTTAATTGATCTATGAAAATATGCTTGAAAAATAATAAATCTAATATATTTTATCTAAATTACAGTTAAAATGTTTTGGTAATGAAAAAATATAAATGGAGGTAAATTATATTAATATATTATAAATAAATTTTTAATCTTCTTAATTTTTAAGTGTTAAATTATATTAAAAAATTAATAGGTTTATTTATTATTGGAGCGCAACAAAAATATAGCAGTTAAACCAATATAAAATTAACAAAATATATAAATACCTCATTATTAAATAAAAAATAGAAAAAACAAAAATTCCCTTGTCTTGTACAATAAAAATAAATACAAAATAACCTTGAGTTTCAAAATAAAATATTAAAATATGAATAGTGGTACGATTTCTTCTCAAAACAATTACTCGTCCTAGTCATGCCTCAAATAAACTTCTTCCTTGGAGGTCTAAACTCCCAAAAATGAGGTAAACATAAAAAATAAATAAATATAAAAAAAATAAAAATAAAAAATAACTAAAATTCTAAATAAATAAAAATAAATTGTTTAAAAATTACTTGTTTGCCTAGGACTAAATGTCTAAAAGTTGTATATATTCGAAAGATGCAGGATATTTTTTTGAAAACTTCTATGATTTATTCGTAATTGCTCTTTCGGATAAATCCCGTATTTCAAAGATTCAAAAACAGGTGAAAAAGTCTCTGACTTTTTTGTTTGATGCTACATGGGAAAATCATTAGAAAGAGTAAAAGTAAATAAGGCAAAGATAAAAATAGCAGCAGCAATTACAACAAGAGTAAAGGCACAAGGATCAACAGACATAGCAAAAGACTAATTTGGTAGAAGAAAAGGGTAGCTCCAGCTACATGAAAAAGAAATCTCTTTAATAATAGTAGAGTTTATTGTAATAATAATAATAATTGCATCAAAACAACTTAAATTTAGTTACTCCAGGAAATAACACCAGACTTCCTTCTATTTCTTTTCACAGCGGAACAACTTTACAAAATTCTCAGGTCTTAAACAATAACAACAACAATACTAACAATAATAACAACAATATTTCTGATAATAATAGCTAGAGAAACTTCAAAACTTATCAATAGTAGTAGTAATAAGAAGAGCAAAATCCCAAAGTTTTAACAGAAAATAACTTTAGCGTAAATGGAGTTTATAATAACAATTACATTATTCAGAAGCGACAGTAGTAGCAATAGTAATCATTGCTATAACAAAATTTGCGGGAAAAGTTCTAAAAAAATAATATGTTCCGAATCTCCCAAACTCAGAATTGCAAAGACATAATCAAAGAAGTTTCCAAAGATTAAAACTAGCAACCCGATTAAGAAGAACAGAAATATTCAACAAGTAAAATTCAACAATTGTTGGAAAAAAGGAGCAATATTAGTAAGAATAGTAAAAAAGCAAAAGCAAATTCTAAAAGGAAAAACTCTATACGACAGTAAGCATGAATGAAATCGGAGATAATTCCAACAGTCAGATCCCCTTTGAAGAGTGCAGTAACTTGAGAAAAGCTGCAAAGAAACCTTCGATTGTTTTGAAATAGCAGCAGAATTAGCAGTAGACTTAAAACATGCCTTCGAATGACAAGCAGTTTAGGGCCACAAGAAGTAAATCAAACTACAATAAAAGCAATCATAATAGTAATATTAATGGAGAAAACATATAACTTTAGTAGTAGTAGCGGCAGGACAACAAATATATGTATAACTAAGAGTAACAAAATCCTGATAATAAGTCCCATATTTCAACTAATCGGATAGTTATTAGAAAATAAAACAGCAAATTCAGTAGATAAAACTATCTTTCAGTTAACACAGCCCACCATAGTGTCAACAACAAGAATAACAATATTATGAACCAACAGTTGATTGCGGGTACCAATAAAAGCATTTACACCTAAGTCTCCACAAATAATACGAGCAAAAACTCTAACCATACTAATAACTCACTATTATACATTCCCAATCCCCATTAATAGTTACCTATTGTTAACTCCAACAGCAATAATTAGCAATAGTAAATTTTAATGAATTTAAACAATAAAATATTTTCCTGCTTTCTAACTAAAGCTCTAACAACGCGTAGAACTTCGAATCTGTATTCAGTTGTGCAAGCAATTAAAGTTTTAATAACGGATATATCACGAAAAAAAACAATAACAAAAACAAAAATATAGTCTTAATTAAAAAAATAGTGGAGTTGCTGAAGGATATCAACATAGAGGAAGCCTTAAAAATACCACTACGAACAACAACAACAATTATAATTTTGAGGACAAAGAAAATATTTAACAAAATCTGCTGAACACTAGCATTCAATAATAAAGTTCGGTGCGTGTTAATCCTTTATAAAAAAAAACGAAAATTAGATCAAAAATTCATGTGAGAAATAAGAGCTTCAATTTGTAATCGCAGTTGCAAACTAAAAAAAACTAAAATAATAAAAACTAAAAATAATTAGAAAAGTAATAAACAGGGAAAACGAATACCGATCAGTTAAACATTTCTAGAAACTCTGAATGCTAAAATCATTGAAATTTTGATTAATAAAATATTATATTAAATTTATAAAAAAATACTTTTTCATATAAATTTGTAAATTTATAAAAAATATTAAATTATTATTTTATTAAATAAATTATATAAAAATTTTAGATAATTGGTAAAAAGCATTTTATTGAAAAAATCCCCAAAATTATATAATTAAAATAATATATTTTAATTTTAAGAAGTATAATTATTTTTACTATAAATAAACACTTTATAAAAAAATGTTGATTGCGGGATATTTAAATTCAAACAAAGAAAAATATTTTTTGTTTTTATCAAATTCGTGAAAAAATTATAATTAATTTTTACATCGATAGAATATATATTAGATTGAACGAAAAAAAGAAAAAAACAAAATAAATTAATTATTTTTTAGTTAATAGAATTTTACTCAATTTACTAAATCTCCGCTACCTACTATAATAAAGCATAGAAAATATATTAGGGAAAAATGAATAAAAAGAAGCAGGCAAATATTATAAGGAGAAAAAAGTCTCCGAATCCTGGCATTCAATTTATGAGTGACGATGAAAATTAGGAATTACATTAATAGGGAGGATCCGTAAATTTGGTAAAAAATGTGGAAAAGACCCCATAAAAAGAAAATAACATAAAAAAAGCAATTAAAATTATCTTTCAAAATACGGCGATTATTTAGATTCGGATGACTAAAAAGGAAATAACTATAGTAGTGATGATAACATTTAGAAATTGTTGGAAAAATATTCAGGAACTTATATGAATAATAACAATAACAAAAGTAGCGCCGCCAACATCAACATCAACACCAAAAATAAAAATAATAGTAATAAGAAGTAAAGGGTGCTGAAATTCGAAACGAATAAGGTAGAAAAGCAGAATGATAAAATGGTTGAAGAACCGCTGAAGGACGAGTTTTTCCATGAAAAAAGCAATGATTTTCAAAGAAATGAAATGTTTTAGCATTTATTTTCGAAAAAATAAAAACCCTTCACAGAAGAGGTATTATTTTCAGGCAATGGGAATTAGGAGCAAAAAAACAATAGAGAATTTCGCGATTAAAGCAATATAAACTAAAGCAATATCTCCCAGAAAATAAACATAAACATAGTTCAAAATAACAACATAGTCAACATATATAATGGGAAGAAAAGTAATGGGAAAACTGCTTTTGATCAGCAAGACAACTCCCTAGACACAAATAGTAATAAAAATAAAAAAACTCCAAATTTGAAAAATATTAGTCTGATTTCTAACCAAAACGATGAAGATTCATACGATTTTTGTAAAGAAATCGAGAGGAAGTTCAACTAGATGTAGGGCAGCAACAATAATTAATCAAAATTTAACACCTCGGAAAAGAAAAGGAGCAAAAAAAGAAAAAAAAGACTTAACAGCAACAACTCGTTTTCCTCTAAAGACTCCGACTATGATGTGACCTAAGAACCTGAATGCAATAACCGATATTTGAGAGATTTAGATGAATATTACAAATAGGGGAAAACTGTGAATATTCAAAAAAAATCAGCATTTTCTGAAGATAATAATAGTAAATTAATAAATGAAGGAGATATATCATATGAAATACAAATTATAAAATCATTATTTTTAGGCGCAGATGAAGAGATTCGAGATTAAGTGTCTTCTTTAAACTAAGTACCAGAATAGAAGGGAAATAAAAAGGTAAAACATAAAAACTATTCTTAGTGCAATTCAAACACGATAACTTCTGAAGAAGATGAAGATGACGGGTATTTAGAAGATGAAAATATACCTAAAATACTTAAAAAATATGTAAAAAGCCAACTTAAGCATATCATTTAATATTAAAATATGCATTATTGTTTATCTTTTTTCTCGTACAAGAATGTTTTCGTAGATGTTTGTTCGAATGATGGAGAAGAAAGCTCGGGTCCCTTCATCAAGGTCTTGCGGGATTTGGGAGCAAAAATTCGAAAAAAAATTACAAAAACTTGTACTCTTATTGTCTGGAAGGGTAATTTTATAAATATCTATTTTTAAAAATCATAATAAAAATATTTTTCTATGTGGTTTAAGACGGAAGCCTTGTAAACTATAACACTGCTAAGGAACTATAAGTTCCTATTGTGCAAACTTTGTGGGTCGAAGAGTGCTACAACAGATTCGAGGTAGAAGACTATAAAAAGCACTTGGTAAAGGACCTTACTGACATTTAAAAAAAGATTTTGCATGACAGATAAGTAAATGAATATACAATAATAATAATATGAGAAAAACGCTTAAAATTAAACGATATTTTTTTTAAAATATTTTTATTTTTGTTCATTTAAAAGATAAAAAAGAATATCGGTGGAGACTATCAAGGAAATCCAGCTAAAACTGAGAAAATACTAAAACAGTAAAAAAAGAAAATTAAAGTGTTCGAAACTGATGAAAATTAAATCAAGATACTTAATTAAGTGGCTTTTCAATTAAATCTAGAAACTAAAGACCTTGATTTAGAAGCTGATAAAATATTTGAAAGATGTATTTAGAAAGACATAGAAGTAAATAATATATATGATGACTAATTTAATTTCCACAATATTTTTTATAAAATACAAGGAAGCTCGAATAAATATACTTTTTAATACAATTGAGACTCCTACTAACAGAAGGAGCAGTCAATTAAGTGATTTTTCCTAAATGAAAATTGAAAATAGAAGTGATAATAGTTAGACCTAGCTTATATCAGGAGGTGTACCTCCTTTACAAAAAAATAGGCCATGCTTACTTCGTTTTTCATTTAAAAATAAACTTCTAATATGGAAGCCAGTCCAACTCAAAAAAACCCAAACACCAATATAACTAACAAAAGTTATGTCTTGTTTAATTAAAATCTGCAAAAAAAAATTTGAAAGAAAGCAGGGATAATGAAATAAATTCTTTAACGAAAATCGATTCCTTCTTGTTTAATAAGACATCAAAAAGCCAGCAAAACTAGTAAATACAAAACAGTGAAAAAACGTCTCTAAGTTAATAACAATACCAAGAAAACATAAGTAATAAACCAGTAGACCGCAAGGAAAGTCAGTTCATTATTTCTATCGGGAATTGCTCCTATTAATACGAGGAAAAAATTTTCAAATTCTTTGAAGACAAAAAGTAGTAAAAATTATTTGTATATAAAATATTTTTTTGTATAGTTAATAACTAATAGTTATTTCTGTTTAATGTATATATGTGTATACTAAAATTTGATTATTCAACAATTAAAATATGAAATTTACTTAGTAGTATAAAAATTGAAATAATAATATTTTATCACTAAAACCACAAAAGTAATTGAATTAGCATTTGTAATTAATTATGTATTATGTATTATTCATTCAATCTACTGATTAATTGTATGTTTTTATTGACTTTCTTAAATATCAAAAGTTTAAATTTGAAAAAACACTACTAAATTATTTTAAAATTTATTACATATAATAAATAAATACTATATTATCAAATAAAAATACTAATTGTTATCTTTAATATAAATTTTTGTGTAGAAATTTCCGAGTGGTTAAATCTAGTAGTATTAGAGATTTTTATAAAGGTGGTATATTAGTTGTGGAAGACAATTTACTTTCTAATTTAGAACACTCAGTATTTAGAATGAAAAGTAAATAAAATTATTAAAATTTGATTAATTATTGCCTTTAAGTGGAATAATATCATAAAACAAACTGCCTATACATTAGAAAAATTATTAAATAGTAAAAATAATTTATTTATTAATTTCATAGAAATCCCAATAGTTAAATAAAGTTGGATAGACGAATGTTATTCAGAAGGGAAGTTTGCACCTTATTAAAATTATTAATTAAATTCAGAGTAGTAAAGCAATAGTAAAGAGAAAATTTTTTGTTTAATCTAAAATCTTATACATACATATTCAAGCATATACGCGAAATTTATTATACACACACACTATCTTTTAGAAGAATAAATCTAATTATATTCAAATAATAATTGAAATATAAAATCAATATAAACTATCACTTTGTTAATACTTCTTATATAAATGTTATTTTAATAAAGATTTTTTGGGAAAAAAAAACTACTTTGTTTATCTTGAGGGTGAATAAGGAAATAAAATCCATGTTAAAAAGGCAAAACTACCTACAATTTAAGATGTTGAAAAGAAAAATCAGCAAGAATAATTAGTAGTGATACTTGATGGAAATTTGATTAAAAAGAAGATAATTTCAAGAAAGCCGATGTCATTTTATTTTAAAAGTAATAAACTATTCCGAATGAAATTCCGAAACATATAAAATGTCTTAGAATTTAGGTAATGTATATAAATAATACATAACAATTAAAATATAATTAACTTTTATTATAATTTCAGTGGTTGTATGACATGATACATCTAAATTAAATTTTAGGAGATAATCAATATAGCCTTATTTCTTGATGAAATACTAATATAATAACTGATAAAAAAATTCTATTTATATCCCAATTATATTTTTCAATTTATTTTAGATATTTATTTATATATATATATTATTATAAACTTAATTATTATTATAAGAGTCTATTAAAAATATCACAATTAGAGTATATATTACATTAATCAATTTTTAAATAATAGATACTATTTTGTAGAATATTAAATGATTATTGGTTTATCTATTTAAATATTAATACTTTTGTATTTTTTTTGGTAATAAAAAATAGAACTCTGATAATTTATTCTTATTCCTAATAAAAAATTTATTCAATTAGTGTTTCATATCTGATAAAAAAACTATTATATCATAAAGATATTAAAACTATATATTTAACTATAACTTTCAATAAACATGTAATGGTAATTTTTCACAAATCTAAAATATAAATAGGTAAAAAATACTTTTTTTTGGATTAAAATAAAAAGCAATTTAGAAATAGTTTTGTTAGCAGGTACTTGACAATTCTATTTTATCAAATTGGTTTTTAATTTTTTATACTAATTCTAAATCAACTATATAGTTGTTATTATTTGAGATTTTACTATTGAATAATATTATTATAATAAATAAAATATATAGTTTTTATTGCTTTAGAATAAGGCAAAGATATTAATTATTTATATTAGATTTAACTACAACTCTACCTTGTAATAAATACATAAAATTTACTAAGCGTCATATTTTATGACTTATTTTTTGCTTAACACTGCAAAAAAAAACAATGATAAGTTTATAAAATAATACCTCCTAAAAAAATATTTGTACATATCTTACTGACAGCATAAATTTATTCAAAAATATTTTTCATCATATTTCAAGTACTAAAGAATTTAAGGATTTATTTAATTTATAAGCCTAGTTACTAAAAAAAGTTAAAAATATTATTCACCATTTTTATTGTCTTTTTCAAATATAAAATTTGACTAATTTATAGGCGGAATCAATAGAGATTGAAAATTTTACTCTTCCGTCGATACTAGCCAGGAGTTACTATTAATTAATAAGTATTTTTGATCTATCTTTAAATTATTTATAGGTTTCAGGATTAAGTAATCTATATAAATAATTAAAACATTATTCATAAATAAATTATTAAAATTTTTTGTTTACCATCAAAAAAAAAAAAAAAAGAAAATAAAAAACGATAATACACATTATTAAAACCTACACCATTAATGTAATATCAAGGCCAATACTTCCCACAATAGCAGGGCGTTTTCGCTTACCCATTAACTTAAAGTAGTTTGAATTCTTCAATTCTATCTCCTCAGATATCTAACTAACCTAGTTTTGCAAATAATTAATAATACTAAGCCTAATACATGTCTATTTCTTCACCAATTTTGCCTGCAAGATCGCCCCCAACCAGCCAGAACTTGAGCTTTTTTGGAACACACAGCCAATAGCCTTTTTTACTATAATATGGTTAACAAAGCCCCTCCCAATTTCCTAACTCCCCCCAACTTGTTCCTTTTAATTAGCCTGCCTCTTATTTTTAATAATAACAACTTCATCAGCTTCAAAATTAACCTATCTCTATGGGACACCCTACTTTGTAAAACTAAATCTAACATTAAACTATACCCGTAAGTGGGTTTAACTCCCCCCTTTTAAGCCCATAAACCAGTGTTCCTCCGATTGCTTACCCAAACTTTGTGAAAAATGAGGATTTATGCTAATACTAAGATCAAGTTCATTCAGTATTTACTAATTAAAACACAACCCAATAGATAATTCCCACAATTAATAATAATAAGAATATAAATAATTAATAGCAATTTTATTACGGTATTTCCAAATTTGCCAATAATAATGCCTGCAGCTCAAACAATAATAAAAATCTACAATAAGAAACACAAATTTCTCTTGAAAACTGTAAAAGCAATGCTGTCACTTTTAATAGAGAATTGGGATATGCTGGACTAAATCCGAACTCTTCTAATGAATGGATCAAAGATTTCATGCACAACCCTTTAGTATCCTAACTTTTTCCCTCCTAGTTCTAAGACTTTTAATCTCTATTTAAATTGAAAAACTCAGCATAACCCTTGAAAATAAAGTTGAAATTTCCAACAAAGGAGCAATTTTTGGAAAAGGCCGAGTTGCTCCACTCCAAAAAAAGATCTAAATTTCACAACAAAAACAAACTGTTTTTCATTTCTATAATCAAAATTTTCAAGAAGAAGCTGACACAGTAATTGTTCTTTTCGGAAAAATTGTTCGATAAATTTTTCGCCCTCGTAAATGCCTGCAGAATGTCTGGAAGGAAAGTAGTTAATAACAAAGTAGTGAAAACTGACCTGTTCAACCACTCGCACTACAATTTGCTTTTTTTAACACTAAACAACAAGTCTATGAATGAAATTTCCATCAATGAATAGGACTATAAAATCCACCTGAAGGTTTTCGGAATAGATATTAAGTAAAAGAAAATTGTGGACCCTTCAAAAGTAAAGAAAATAACCCAAATGTTTTAAAATATTATCAACTCCTCGTCACAAGATTCAGAAATCAAAGTCAAGAGAAACGATGATGACGAAACAATGTCCACAAAAGACATTAATAACTGGAACTCTCTAAACAAAGACCAGTCTAGCTTAGAATAAAATTCCAAAGTAGAAAAATAAGAAGAGGAATGCAGTCTTAAAAAAATTGGAAATGAATTGCACTATTACACTTAAGAAAATCATTAAAATGTGGGATTCTGGGAATTTGTAGAATTCATTAACTTCTTGAAAATCTGTGTATATTAAGTCGTCGTAATTCATCTAAAAGATGTCATGATAGGAAACTCTGAACAATAATGTGAAGAAAGAGAATATGACTACAGAGCTTTTAAAGGTATTTTAGAAATGATACAAGGTAAAAATAAAGACAGATTTTGAAAAGCTTAAAACAAAAATATGTTCTTTATTTTCACTGACTAGCTTAGATGTCGATAATTATAAATTCTGGCTATAATTTAACCCACTACTGACTAGAATATATAATAAAATATATAAAGTATATAATAAAATCAGATAATAAAGAATTTTTTTTTATTCAATTTTACTTTTATATAAAAATTTATATAGATATATATGATTTATAATATATAATAAAAATAATAATATTTATAAATTAATCATTCAAGTGAACAAGAAAAACTCTGATTTATTTGTTTTATAAAATAATAATTGATAATATTTATTATAAGTAATGACATTACTATACAATAAATTCTAAATGTAAATAATATTAATTTTAAATAATTAGTTTAACACTTTCAAGAAATAATAACAGATATTAAATCAAGAAAGAAAATTAGAGCTTTTCAAATACTTTTATTATCTAAATTAACATTAAAAAAATTACTACTGGTTTTTAAATATCCCATTATTTTTAAATACGAATGTAGTTAATATTTATTTAATATAACACAACCCGTTTAGATTAGATAATAACTATTACTTTATTTGAATAAAATTAAAAATAAAATATGTATATTTTTTAAAAATTATAAAAATAATATTAATTTACAATTTTAATTTGCCAATAATTTATAATTTCCTTGTAGATAAATATTATAAAATAATTTGAGCACCTTTTAGAATTTAATTTTTTTCTCAAAAAAATAAAATTGGAATAAATCTTTTATTTTTTATTTACGATATATAGCACCTAATATTATATGAAATGATTCAATTATTTATTCTTAATTTTCAAATAATAATGCTATAATCTTATGGTATCTATGTAATATGTTTAATAGAATATATATTATATAGAGCAATTACTATAAAAATAAAATATCAATTCCCATAATTTTCATTATAAATAATTACCTATAAATAATTTTCATTATTAATTAATTAATCTTTTCAGTTTAAAGAATATCTATGTATATACAAAATATGAGTACAAGCGTATATATTGAAAAATTAGAATAAAACAGATATATTATAAATAGAATATATACATTTATTATTAAAATATATTTTAATTTATAATAACACTTAATATATTCAAACAAAAAAATAAATTACATACTCTTAGTTATTATCTGATTAAATTATTTAAAATATAACCTAGGGTTATTTTACTTCACATTTAAAATAATATTAAAGCTGCTCTATCAGTATTTGTTAGCTCTGTTAGTATCTTTTTTTAAATTATTGTTATTTATTTCTATATTTTAGTAATTAGATGATTTTAAAATATCTGTTTCCTTTTTCAGTCTAATTGAATTATTAGTCCCAATATCATTTCCAGTCCCTTCAGCTTATTTGTCTAGAGTATTTTCCAGCCCGCTTCCGACCTAGTTTTCGTTGTTACTTTCTGAAATTTCTCCGAAATTGGCCCACAAACTGTTGTAAGACTTATTATGAGTTGCTTTTGTGAAGCTCATGTTGATTTCATTTGCTTTAGAGTGTGACTTCGTGCTGCTTCTTTTAAGAGGGAGATATTTCCCAAAGTTATTTGAGTAAGCAGAGTGGATTTCGAAAATAGTGCTTGCCTTATCACTTTTATCCCTATAATTAGAATCAGCTATTATTCCATTGATTTGGTTAAAGGAGGGATGATCCCCTTATTAATTTTTCTAATTTTAAGGAGTATATATCAACTCAATGTCGTCACTTTAAAGTCTTTTAGCAAGTGTAAATTTTTTGTCGAACAATTTCAAATGGTGTATTTACTACTTAATTTTTCTTCTATTTTAGCTGCCTGGACTAGATATAATAGATTCTGACTCTAACTAATTAAATTGAGAATAAAAATAAAATTAGTTAATTTTTGCATAACAATAAATTTACATTTTTTTGTATTTCTTTGTTGCTCATATACTAAGACAACCCCTCAGGGTCAACAACACCTTAAGTAGACCCAAAGTCCGTAGATTCTTGCTTTTACAAACTCTCCATATATTCCGGCAACTCTTGATATATATTTATAGATTGGGATGGAAAACTTTCATTATTTAACACTTGTTAAATAACATCGTTTTGTTTACTTTCTATTGTAGAAAATTTTTAATCCAAGTCATCTGAAAAACACCCTTTTCTTTGTGCCAAAACCCTCACATCTTTAATAAATTGAAAAACACTTGGAAATGTAAAATCTAATTATCTTTTTTTCATTGTATGTATGAATTCTTCTTTGAAGTCAATTGCTTTAAAGCATTCTTTAATAAATTGGGAGAACATCTTTTTTTTTTTTTATTTAATTTATAAAAGGAGAGATAGTACTAATAATAATAAATAAATTTATTACTTAAGTTCTTGTCATTATCTCAAAAAATGGTCTATCCACTTCTTTAAAGGAATTCAGATACGCCTTAAAATTAAAATATGCAATTTTCTTCTTTTTTATCTCAGCTGTATTAAGTGAGTTTGAATTAGAGTGCTAGGATTAGGATTGCTACTATTAATTTTCTTTTTCATCAACTGACACATTCATTGTAGAACTAAAATAGTGTAAGAGATCATGGAAGATAAGTAATATAAAATTATAAAAAGCTTGTCTATATCGCAAAATTCCTTCTTCGAAATAATCTTCTTCCCAAAATTTTAATTCCGAAATTTCGTTATTGATTTTTTTAATCAAAAAATTTTGATACAGTTTTGGTACTTCTGGGTTTCCCTTTTTATATTTTATCGGTATATTTTTTCGAAAAAATTAGTAAAATATAAAATTACAGTTGACAAAATGAACCGTCCTTCATCTAAATCGTAAATAACTCTTCTTTTTATATCAGAACGGAATTCTTAGGGCTGACAATTTAATAAAAAAATAATTTAATGTCAATCATACTAAAATTTATAAACCATTTTTATTTAAAATTACTATAACGAATTTAGATTTGTCGATTCCAACAATATATGGAATTGATGTATATTCGTAATCGAAATTGTTTCGAATGAGAAAGGGGATGAAGGCTCCTCTCCAGGTTCTAATTTAAAAAATTTTTTAATTTAAACTAAGATGTAAAATTCATAATTCCCAAAATATTATTTTACAGTGGTTTCAATAACTCGACCATATTTTAAGCAAAAATGGTTGCATACGCACTTCTTCGTGTTAATATAATTATTTGATATTCTTACAGCATATAAAGTAACAATTTATATAAATTAAAGGGACACTAGTTAAAAATAACTGCATCAAACGCATTATTGCTCGGATGAATTATATTTTGTAAAGGAATGTATTCATTGTTTTTTATATTCATTGAAAAGAGAGGATAATTTTTGTTGAATATAGATTTGGAGTTTGCATTCTCCCACTGTTATTGACAGTCCTCGTGTTACTTTCAGACATTGAAGAATGCTGCTTGCTTATATTGTGGCCAAATATAAATTCTAAGGTGCAATTTTCATTTTTAAATTTCGCATATTTGAAAAGTGTTGAAATATAATAGTCTTGCAATTTCGATTCTTCTATCGCATATACCTTTTCATCTTTATAAACCTCAACAATCTTATCTCTTTCTGAATTTTATTTCATTTTATGTACTTATACTAGTAGGCACAGAACTTGCTTTTAAGGAATAAATATTGGAATTTTAGATATCAGACAAATGCATTTTGGGACATAAATTCTTATAAATGATTTTTCGTTTATTGCCTGCTTATCAGGCAAATACACTTTTTCCTTTTAAATCAAAATATAAAATGAATAAAAATCCTTTTATTTAAAAAATTATATTATTTTTCTTTTTTCTTCAAAAATTTATTTAAAAAAATATACATAAACATTTGCTGCTGAACAGTAATATTTTTCTGATGTTTTTAAATCAGTAAGCACGAAATAATTAATATCTGATACTGACATCACCAACTTCTCATCTTCTGAATTGATATAGTTTTCAATCCTTTAAAACTTAGAATCACCTTCCTTAATTAGCATTATTCCCTATGGAAAGCACCACTATAGAAATAATAATTTTAGATAATGATCAAATTATATCTATACTTCATTATATATATTATCGCCTTTAAGTATATAATAAATTACCTTGTCAATATTATGGAGTATAGCTGGCATTTACTATTACGGGGGGTATATTTAAAGAATAGGGATAGGGGATTTTATAGGTTCGGCCATCTATCTCAACAACTATTCTAATTTTAATTATATTCATTCAATGCATAATTTAAAATAATAAAATTAAAATGAATTTTCAAAACATTATTATATTATCCATTATGCTTAAATATATTTTTTTTTTTAAATTTTTATTTTTTATTTTTAATCTTCTAACATATAGATTTAAGCTTAGTACCTGTTTCTGTAATTTTTATTCCTATTTATACACAATACTCGAATGCTTGACCAGAGACTTCAACTGATTTATTCATGTTGTAGTCCGATCTATCTAGTTTAGGGTTTTAAAGTTTATTGGAATTTCTGGTTTTTGATAAATTTTGATAAATATTATTTTATAGTTTATTACTATATTCAATATATAAAATAATAATAAATTAATTCATTATTAAGAATATTGATTGGTGGCAGTAATTATTTTAATTTAATTATATACAAAATTGGTTATTTAAAATCAAATAATTAACTTAATATGTTTTATATTATAATAATTATTAATGGCACTTAATCATATTGCAATTGTTGAAATACGCTTTGAAATCAATTTTTTAGTACCTTATTTATTTAATACATGTATATATATATATTTCTAATTAATGTTTTAAATAGATTATTTTCATATAATAAGATTTTAAATAGTTTAGAGATAAGTAAAGGAAGAGATAAATTAATTAGTATATTGCATACAATTATACTATATATTTATTATAATATATATATATATCAAATTTAGAAAACCTACTATAAATATAGTACCAAGGCATATGAATATTCCATAACACTGATTTAAACATGCTTTAAAGATTTTTTATTATCTTCATACCATTTTCTGAGACTTTCTTTAGCATTTCTCACTATAAAAGATTTATTAGTTATTTCCAGCATCTAGCAATCATTTCTACTATCTCCAAAGGAAACAGTATCTTCCATTTTCATCCCTAAAATATTTTCTACGCAATAAATAGTTGCATTTCCTTTGTCTGCATTTTCTGACACTATATCGATATATTAATAATCTCCCTCTCCTTAAGAAATTTAAAGTTTTGAAAATATATTAAAATAAATTTAATAAAAGAAAATAGATTCTTACCAGATATGATATATTTTGCGTTAATTGCATGATTAAATCGGAATTCGTCCAACAATAAATCAATTTTTTCTCTATAAGTTTATAATAATTTAGTTGGCGGTACATACGTGACTCTCGTACAACTGTTAGTAGTTTGTCGCAGCTAATACTATTAAATTCCTTCACACACTTTTTCCATAACATCTTTCACCAAATGCTAATCCCAATTTTATGTTATAATTTGTTGATAATCCAGATGTTCTTATATTCCTTATTTTAATTCCTGATTTTTATATATCTTACAATCATATATTCTTGTGCCTGATTCTAGAATTAGAAAATCAGGGTACAGAAGGTTGTGGTCACTTTGCAATTAATGCCAATCTTCCCTGCTTCTCCCAGTATTGTAAATCAGTTTTACACAGTTAACCATCAGGAAATGTTTTAAATAGAATTTTTTAAATGTTTAATAAGGCTGATGATTGTGATGACAAATTAAGGTGTCGTCTAAATCTGAAACTATTACTAACTTTTTATTATGTTTTCTTTGTGACAGGGATATTATTTGGCTATCAAATACTATGTACTTTTGCTTTTTGTGTAGTTTTTAATTTAAAAAAAATTGTAAGATCCATTTTCCAAATACTTCTTTTTTTCACAATTTTTAATATAATACTTTTTTTTACAGAATTCAGTATTCGGATTAACCCAGTTTTTTTTATCTTGTGAACAAAAAACAAATATTATTTTCTGAAAATGTTCCAATTTATAAACATACAAATCTCGCTATTTGCTACTCTTTTTCATTTCTACTGTTGACCAATTTTTTCCAGTTTCTCCATCATAAGAAATGTGAATTTTCGGATTATTATAAGGAGAAATAAAATAGATTTTAGTCTATTTATCCTGATTAAAATTTATATTTAGTTATTCCATTTATTTTTATTAGAAGATCTGAATATTTTATTTTATTAAATTATATCAATTTTATATAAAATAATAATATGAGCGACTAATGCTGTTTGTTCTAATAAATTCTATTTATCTTCTCAAACATAGAACTTAAATAAATTCTTTCATAGATAAATATAAAAATTGAAATATTTTGTAAAAATAATTAAAATTATAGTAAAAAGCAAACCCTTTATTTACTTAAATAATTGTTCTAAAAATTATAATTTATTATTTATTGTTTCCACTTAAAGATTAAGCTATAAATCAAATAAATTTTTTTAAGTGATTAAAAACCTAGCATTATATAAGTTCTATGAATTGAATTTAAATCCTATTTTCTCAATAATAAGATTTTAAAGTAGCAGTAAACAAGACTACTTTTAAGTTTAAATTTATTAACTATTCTGAATGAAATTATTAACATTTTAAATGACCTAATTTATAAACTAAAATAATTTATAATATATATTTATATTATTATTATTTATAAAACAATCAATAGTTATCGACATTTTTATATACATATCTATATACTATATAAAATAGCTACATTATCAGTATCATACAATATGACTACTATTTTTGCATCCCTTGCAACATTTTTTGCATCTGAGACAACAAGTATAGTATTCATCAGCCCCACATCCTTTACAAGAGTAATATTTTAATCTTCCACTATGATAAAAGCATGAATCCTTGGATTATTTAATTGCATAATTACTTTTATTTATTATAGTATAAATATTTATTATATAGTTACAGGCTTATTTTCAGTAATTAAAAACTACCCTTTGCATCTTTAGCAAAATCTCTTTTATTATTTTTGTTCTAAATTATAATTTACATTTTTTAGTCTGTCTTAATTAAAATTAACTAAAGATTAGTTTATATTAGAGAGAATATAATTTTCTTTTATTTCTTTTTTTTGTTGCTCTAAAAATTTAATCACTTACTATTTTTACTGCTGATTTTTATTTGAATTTTTAACTATCTAAGCAAATGTAAATTTATAATAAAAATCTGGTTTAAAAAAACAAAATAAAAATTCATTTTACTTCAATTAATTCATCTATTTGTTTTTCTTCTTCATTATATTCACTGTTCTCTTCTATTTTTTAATTTTTAAGCAGTGTTAAAATTTCAATTTCTTCTTTTTCTTCCTCTAAACGATTCAAAATTTCCTAATTATGCAAAGCTTCCACTTCAAAATTTTTCCTATCTTCATTAAGTTAAGAAGAACTAATTAAAAGTTTTGTAATCTCACTTTCGTAATGATTAGTCTCCTTTTGCAAATCACTTAACTCTAGATGAACTTATCCTATTTATATAAATAAGCGTTTGTACTTTAAATAAATATAATTTCAAGATTACCTAAAGTTAAATTGCAATTTTTTATTATATCCATAACTTCTATTTCAGATAATAATACGGTACTCTCGTCTTAAAAAAATTAAGAATAAATATTATACTAAAACATAAGACACCATATTTTTATTATATTTTTTATTTCAATTTTTACCCATTTTTAATGAATTTATCAATTTTTTTAATAATTCCAAACAATTTAATAATATTTGTTATTTCTATTTTCTACTTTATTGATTTAAATATTAATATAATTTGCTTCAGATTTATTAAGAAACTAATAGTAGAAAAATTATATGATAAATGCTAATTAAATTATAAAGTTTTATGTAAACATGTACTTGTTTTTTTTTTAATAATAATTTAAATAACATTTGTGTTTTAAAAATATATACTACTTTTTTATTTTTGTTTAATATTTTAAAATTAATAAGAAAATCGATTTAAAATAAAATAATTTCCTTATATTTGATTATAGAATTTACTATATAGGTAAAATATACTTTATTTAAAGTAAATTAATTTTTCTTAAAAATATATAAAAATAAAGTAATCTATTTTATTTATTGTATAGAATTTTATTAACAATATTATTATTTATTTATTTCCTAATTAAATATAATCTTTAATAAATATTGAATTTTTTAATTATAATCCCATTAAAAAATAAAAAGAATGATATTAAATGAAGAGGAAAATAAACAACTTTCTAAATAAAAATAAACCAAAATTATCCTTAAAACAATCTTTTTTACCTCTTTCCATTTCATTGATGTGATATCAGATTTATTTTTAATAAAATTGACACTTATAGATATTGCGGATAACTGGTTTATCGCAGGAATACTACTTGCTCTTTTTTTGGTTTATGAAAGATACTAGACTTACAATCATTTTTTACAATTACAAAGAGATGTTAATGAAAAATAAATTAGAAGCTAAAACGCTATATATGATAGCGCATTTTTTGAAACCAAATTCTCTCACAGGCTTTTGTATTTTTTCATAATAATTTCTTATACTGATATATTGGCTCTTTATTATTTGTTTGGAAAAAGTAAGAAATTTTTAAAAGAAGTATACAAAAAATAATTTATGGAATTGATCTGTGAAAATACAGTTTTTTCTATAGTTGGAATGACTCTAGCTATTTATTAAATATCTCAGGGCTAAGTAATCCACTTTTCTCATTACATCTAGGTACTTACCTCTGTCATATCTATGTCTGTAGTAATAAAATATTGATGTATTATATATATATAAAAGACACCTAATTATTATTTTTATTATCGCTAGACTATATATAGATTTACAATTTTTAAAATAAAAAATTCGTACAAATTTATACCTCGAACAGAAAAAAATTTCATAGACTTTTCAATTGAAACCAAAATAATGATATCAAATCCTTACAAAATAAATAATATGAAAATGTTTTAAAAACATCCTAAGCCGACCAGACAGCTTTTGCAACCAAAAGAATTTCTACTAAATAAAAAAACAAAACAAAGATTCCTATTTATCTAAAAATTATTATTTAATTTTGCTCTATTGCCAATGTTTTGCAATCATGCATTCTTTTAAGCATTTAGGCCACTACTCGATTGAAAATTAATTTAATAATGATGTATGAAATTCTTTTTCTATTTTATTTACCCCAAATTATAATATACTACAGATATATTACCAAATATAAAATTATGGAAAATGGTGGAAGAAAAAAGTGCCGTATAATATTAAAAAGCATATTTGAAGTAATATACTGCATTCCCTTTTTGGCAACTATAAGTCTATTAATTTTTATTGGCCCAGCACATAGCGAAGCTTTTCCGTTTGTGAGAAAAACTCAAGATTTGTGGGTTAATGATTTATTTCCTTCTTTATATTCTCTACTAGTTAAATAAATATTTGCGACCTTTTTTATGTTTAGCATTCCGGATGTAAATTATTTCATTTTATTTTTCTACTTAAAAAAACTTAATTTTTATCTTTTTTATTCATATACTAGACTATTGAGTGTATAAAAACAAATATAGAATGCATTACTTTTACTTACAGAAGCGAAATTTATAGACAATAATTATTATCAGACTCTTCCAAAATTACTTACATGTTGACAATTGGAAAAATATGCTTTTATATCTATTCATTTTTAAACTTTTTATATATTGTAGATTTAATTTGGTAGAATCACTATAAAAATGAACTTAGTCAAAATGGTATTGAAAATAAAGCGAATTATGTTTAATAAGATGAGTAAGAAATGTTTAAATAAGTAAAAAGTATTTTGTAGGATTCTTAAAATAATTCGGAATAAAAATTTCATTTTTCAAAATTTGAATTTAATACTAATTCAGAATTAAGTGAATAAAAATCTTAAATAAAAATTATTAATAATAATTATAGATTTTAAGAAAAATTATGATATTTGAAAGTATAATAATATTAAATTTAAAATCATATAACAAATAATATAAAATAAATTTCTAAACTACAAAAATATATAAGTATAAATAAAGATACATTTTTATTTAAAAAAAAGTTTCCTCTTCTTTATGATAAAATTATTTACAAAGATTTCTGAATGTTTTTATTCATTTTGCAACTTCTCTTAAATAATATCCTAATGTTTAATTTGAGAATATATTATTAAATATAATAAATCATTACTATTTAATAATATTAATTATAACTAACCTTATTGATTATAAAAAAATTTAGTGACTTATTATAATTTATATTAGTTTTATTTTATAAAAATATTTACTGTTTTAATATAGGTTATATATATTAATATAATAAATATTTATTTTTATTATACTATAATATTTAAATATTTTTAGCAATCTTTTTGTAAATGCCATAAACACAGATTAACTCTTAAAAATATGTTAATTCACTTTGAACATGAAAAATCTTGGACGGAGGATAAATTTTTTGACAAACTCTTCATTCCTCACTTCAACAATGATCATAAGGTAATAAGCTCCGTACAAAAAAGACTAAACTTTAGACTAATCCATAGGTTACTAGATTCAACTAATAAGATTCTATTAAAAGAAGAGATACCAACCATCAAGGAATCTAATTCATTACTCTGATTGATACATTTATTACTTATTATTTTTAAATATATAATATAACTTTGTTGTTGCTTATATTATATTTCATTTATAGTGTATGTCATTTAAACGGTAAAAAAAAAAAAAAAAAAAAATATTTAAATATATTTAATTTTTATTTATTTATATATATGTAAATATCTCTTTATATCACATTAATTTGATATCGAGTAGTGATTATAATCGAGGAAATTGTAAAGTTTATAATCACTAAGGAAATATTTCATAATCACTAAATAAACTATATCATAATCACTAGCCTTTAAAATAAAATATTAAATATTATTAAAATCAAAATATTAGCAGTTTAAATAAAGAAGTTAAGTTTGTTTGATTTTTAAATGCTTTTCTAAAATATAATTTTCTGTAAACTCTAAAAAAAATTTAATATCAGATCCTCCTGTCTTTTTTCATGCCTTACCAAATATTTCTTTATTTACTTTATCATATGTCCTAAGCATTTACATTTTGAGGAGCAGGATAAATTTTTTATCGTTTAATTTCCCTTCATCGTCACTGCTTACCGTAATTTTTTGAGCATCTAATTTCGGCTCTTCTTGATTTTAATTATAGAACACTAGTATCTCCATACTTTTTTCTTTTGTTTTAGATTTTATAGAGATATTGTGTTCAGGAAGCTAAATACTTTCTCTTCCCTTAAATTCATTGTTGCTTTCTATTTCTAGCTCTTCTCTACTTTCATCATTTCTCTATGTTTTAGTGTTGGAAGGACTGTCTGTATTTTAATTTTCAAGAGCCACTGGGTTTATATTTATTTTAAGAGTTTCTACTTATTTCAAATCTTCACCCCTCCTGCCATCATTTTCTTTTCATTTTTGTTATTTAGCAATAAATATTAAATTTTATAATTTAAAAATCTTAATATTATTATTTTTACTTAAGTCTAATTTATTTTTAATTTTAAATTCTTCAGAAAATTAAGATTTAATTTTTAAACTTTTCACCCTTTTTCTTATGGGATATGAATCACTATTAGTATTATTAGAGTCTTAACTTGAAGATTTTTAATTTTCATCTTTAATTTTTAAATCTGAATTACTAAGAGCAGGCATAATTTTAGACAATTTTTAAAACGTTTCATTTAAATCTGTGACTTCCTCATTTTCTAATTAAAAAATAAAATAAAGTTAATAACTGTTTATATTTATTTCATAATTTTTTATTTATTACTTACTATTTCTTAAATACTACTATTGGATTATAACATTTTATTTATTAAAGACTTGTAGTAAAGAGACTAATGATTTTTCTAAGCCAATCCATGCTGCAAAGGTTTTTATACTAACTTCCACTTTCGGAACTTTTTTTATGCTGTCCTTTTGTGGAGAGTCTGGCTACTGATTCATGTTATTTGTGATTTTTATTGGAGTGGGCTTCAATTTATTAAAATTGAACTTTATTGGGGGTAGAACTTTTACTCATATTAGTTGGGTTTATACTCCTTAACGTGTCAAATAGTCTTCAAATTTGCGATTTTTACTCTTTATTTCATTGATTTAGGAGATGTAAATTGTAGAGTTTTACTATTAGGACTATTCAAATGTGGAAATTACTTTGAGCATGGCTTATATTAAAACCACTCTAGTTAAAATGTTTTGACTACTAAGCTAAATGCTATATTTGACTTAACGGGAGAATAGGAGTTGATTTTCGTTTCTAAACATCGACAGAAAATCTCTTATTAATAACTGCATTATTATTTCCATTAATAGAACTATTTTATTTAGTCAATCGATTTTAATGGGGGGCTAAAATTCTAAAGGAATCTTTTTTTTGAGAACTCTTCAACTCCTTTCTTTGTAAATTTCAGGAGTCAATACTACTCTGTTGTTTTATTTATTAAAATTATAATGAGTTGATTGATAATAAACTAAACTAAATTTCTATTTATTTATTACATTTTCTAGTTTTAGGATACGGGGACTACTTTTTCTCTGTTTTATTTTTTACTACTATAATAATGCATTTTATTACTGACTCCACTGATATAACTTTGAGTGTTTTCAGAGTCATTTTCTTCCTCCATAATCACATAATCTTCTTAATTGTTAGAGGCTTAGGAGTCTTCATCATAATCATATTCTTCATCATCATATTCATTGGTCAGGTCTATGGAAGAAGGGTCATTCAAAAGCCATTCTTACTCTTTAATCTACGATTAGTTGTTATTGAAGAAAGTAAGTCCTTTTTGTGAATAAAAATTATACCATAATTTAAATCACAAAATCCTTCATTTTTTAATATATAATAAAATGTTACCTCTTTCAACATTAATGAGATCATTCCACAATTAATTCTTTTTATCTTATTTTCTTGAGAAAGAAGGAGACCGGTCCTAATTATCGTTTTTCAAGTTGTATTCACCTATTATCTTGTATTGATTTGCTACATAGAGGATCAAAGAACATGTTTGAAAATCATGTAAATAGGACCCACAACTGTAACATTTTGCACCGATCTAATTATATGATATGTTAACTTTGCAATTATATGAGTATTTTTTTTATTTAAAAATATAAAAATAATACCTTTTCATAATCTGAATTATAAATTATTTATTCTTTAATTTGACAGAAATATTCGTAATCTTCTTTAAAATCTTGTATTAATTGTAAAAAATAATTTCTCTTTATAACTAACATTTTCGTAAACTCACAACTTTTTACTTAATAGGGCTCATATATCCCTGAGAAAAAGGAATAATGATTGAAAAAATCACATCTAGTCAAAGTTCTAAGTGTGTTTTTTTCTTTCTCCTTTTCTTTTTTTTTTATTACTTAATAAAATTCGACAGATCCCTATACACAAATAATAATAGTTAAAAGAAAATAGTATTAAATATATTTATTTGTTTACAGTTTCAATAAAATAAAGACTCTAGTTTTCTAAATCTTATCTTACTACTTATTCAGGTTGGATTATCACCTCTTTAATTATTTTGACACAGCTGTGCACGAATTTTTCACTGAAAACTGGTTTGAAAATGGGGCTATTTTTTAAATCTATTTTATTGGCTTGGAACGACAAATTTTTTTTTGTTCAAAAGACAAATCACCTATTATTTATTACTCTAACTGACTATTATTTTTGAGTTACTCTTTCCAAAAATAATCTAAATATTCTCTCACTTTGAATTATACGTCAAAAGAGATTTTCTTCTTCTTCATTTATTCGTTACTTTTGATTTTATCAAAAATAAATATTAAATTAAAATACGAAAGATAAATTTCATATATTTCATTGCATGCAATCTCTTTTTATTTACCCGATAATCATGAGACATATCTTGAGATATGATTCCAATCAAATTTATTGCGTATGCAAATAAACCACATGTAAACAAAACAGTTAAAATACATAAATATGTTTCTTCATCATTTACAGGAGAAATATCTCCAAAACCGACAGTGCACATACTTATTTTAAAGATAGATATGTTTTAATTATTCATTATTTTAATAATAAAATTCAACTATTATCCAATTACATGAAGACTACGTAATAATAGGCATAAAGATATTAGGTAAACAAATCTCCTGCAACTATTTAGGGCTTTTTCATCCAATTGTCTCCACCTTTATTGTTTACTTCTTATCCCAAGAATATCCATAAACAAGAAAATATGTGACGAAATAACCAATATTACTCTCATTGTCCGTTTAGGAAAATAATGTTGAAATATGAAAATTTTGCTATATTTAATTTGAGAAAATTTTATTTTTATAATATTCTGCGTTAAAAATGTAGTAGTAATAGTATGTATAAAAATAGGACAAATAATATCTTTAATAATTTAAAGAATAAATTTCAAATTAAAAACAATGCTGAAAGACACTAAAATTTAGAAAACAGAGAATAGAAGCTTTGAAAAGCAATAACTAATGTTATGGGAAATTTTATAGAAAATCAAAAATATTTACATCAATATTTGATTCACTTAAAGCTAAACAAAAATATAGATTTATAATAAGCAATTATAGTGTTCAACATGATTTCAAAAAATTTCAACTATTAATAAGAGTAATAAGTATTGAAAAAAAAATTAATTAAAAATGAACTATGTGAGTATATGTTCCAAGGATACTAAGGGAACCTCGTAGATATTAAAACAAAGGCGGATTTTTATAATAATAAATCATTTTATGAAAATGTACATGTACTTTGAAGGAAAAGAACTGGCTTAACAGTAGATGAGGGCAGAAGACATAGAAATTGCAGAAATAAAATGCCCCACCTTTCAGTCTTCAAAAACAGAGAATTTATTTTCACTAACTTAAAAGAAACTTATTACACCTTCTTAAATCTAGACTTTGAAGAACATTTTATCGCTATGATTTGACTTCCTCTCCAGTTTTATGAGAAATTTCTATGAAAAGTAAATTCCCAAGAAGCGAAATTTAAGCTTATGAAATATGCAATCAACAGCTTTAAAAGGTGTAATGTCAACAGAATTTGTTTTTTTTGCTTATTATAAATATACTATTGATAAATTGAACAAAATGCATCTGCATTTTAACTTGCATTTTGTGTAAGAGTCTAAGTTAAAACTGAAAAAGACGAACATTATACCAAATATTTTTGATTAGAAATTAACGAATAGTGAATTGGAAAGTATGATTTTAATGATACTAACACTTGAAGAGAATTATTCAAAAGAAAAATGAAAAAATAAAATTAGTGCGAATCTGACCAATAAAAGTTTAGTTTTCTAATTACAGACGCCTATAAATCGGAGGAACAGAGACTTAACATGATAGAAACACTTGGATGAATTGACTATATTAAATCATTGTTGTAATAGTGCATTAACTTATTATTATTAAATTATATTTTAATTTAAATAATAATAACAAGCTTCTTTACTCAAACTTCACGAAGTCAATTGATAAGATGTACGAATTTAAAAGTTAGAAACCCAACCTCATTTAAACTCTTTTGATGGAAAAACAACTAATATTTAAATGATGTTATGGCTCAAAATGGTAACTAATCTGAAACTCGAAAACATCAAATCAAGGTTTTTGTAATTAGATTTTAGTTGATAAAATAAAATATAAAGAAAATGCTGGAGTTATAGAAAGCTAGTCCAAAACTTGGAAAGAATTCTGTGATGGTAGATGTGAAGTATTGAATTTATCTAGAATAGAAACACCATATTGAATGCAAAATTGACCTTGCCTTGAACTACTTTTTTGTGCAAAGAATGGACAATAAACCCAAATACTGATTTTAAATTTCCTATCAGGAAAAAAGATCAAAGAATTAATTATACATAGGATTCATATGAAAGTAAACAAACAT
Organism: Miamiensis avidus; assembly: GCA_037039885.1. NCBI lineage: Eukaryota > Ciliophora > Oligohymenophorea > Philasterida > Glauconematidae > Miamiensis > Miamiensis avidus. Next base: position 827,325 of record JAWVGU010000013.1, on the reverse strand, counting down.
GTTCATTAGAAATCAGTGTAATCTTTAGAAATAGCAATTGAGGAAGTGACTCCTCGAATACAGTTGTTGTACTAAAAGATGGATTAACACACTATAGAGACCCAAAAAGATTATATGAGTAAGGACAATGAGATTTTGAAATAAAAATTTGTAGTAAATATGCGACATCAATAACTATATAAAAATGAAAAAAATATTTAACAACAACATCCCGAATTATTCTTATAAAATTGAAAATATTTATATGGGCTTATAACTCAACTAATTATCTAAATTTTTAAGGAAAAACGAACATAACAACAATACAAATGTATTTAAAGCAGGAATTCGAGGAACTTAGTCAAGTACTACACCCGATCTGCACCTTTCCTACTATTAAGTTTCTTTTCTGCAGCATTCGAAATCAATGAAGCTTAAGCCTCTAAACGAATGCATAATAATCCGTTTTTCTCAATGATTATTCGAAAAAAAAGAAAAAAAATTATGTTCTTTCTCTGTGTTGCTATTCTATTCTAATCCCGCTGCCTAAGCAGACGCAAACTGCTTAATATGGACTCAATTTTTAATTAATGAAACATGCTCTAAATATTTATTTTCATAAATGTCGAAGAGTTGTAAATTTTCTCTTTTATCCTACCACAAATAGTTTGATATTATCTAGAACAGTTCAAGAATTTGAATAAATATAAACAAATTATGCTTAAAAATAACATAGTTTCCAACTATAATTTTTACCACGAGTTTTTGTTTTACTACATTTATTATTCAGTGTATTGCAGATAATCATATTTTAAAATATTTTTATGTTTTTTTTAAGAATCCACATAATTTTTTTGATAATATTTTAAAAATGATAGAATCTAATTTTACTAAATGAATATAATAAAAATGCTATAGATTAAAATAAATTAATAATAATTTATAATAGTTTTTGTAGAAATCTAAAATAAGAATAACAAATAAAATTTAAACAATTTATTTTATATATTATAATATTATAAATAATTATAAAAATATTTTCGTAAAAGAATGTATTTAATTTTTGAAAATTAATTTATATAAGATGTATATAAATATGTAATAATCCCTAATAATAATTTAGAGATAAAATCAACAAAATATTATAAATATTTCTTATATTTAAGATATATAAATGAAAAAATAAAAATTGATATACTAAATAAAGTGTTAAATTTTTAATTTAATAAAATATAAAGTAAACAAAGCTTATCAAATATATATTTATTAATAAATTAAATCAATTTTTTAAATTGATTTTCCAAATTAAGTGAATCCTTCCAAACCAATATTATTATCACTATTAAAAATAATTAATTATCAGTATTACATTTTATTTATAATTATTTAATAATGATGGAGTATAATAAATATAGGAAGTAAATGAAAAAAAAATAAAAGTAAAATTAACGAAATTATTTAATTTTTTAATTTGCGAATGTTTGACATTTTATGGTTTCGACATTTGTAGAAATTAAATAAGCAATAGAAAAGCAATTATTAATTATAATATAATAATAATTTAGAAATAATATCTTCATAAATTTTAAAACAAAAAAACAATCAATATTTTTTAATTATGAAATTAATAAAACAAAGGAAGAAATATTTGCTATTTCTTTGAAGCTGAAAATTCAATTATAAATATAATTATCTCCATTTAAAAAAAATATTACTTTAAGCAAATGTTTAAAGAAGTGAGGTTTGTAAGTTTTTCAAGTGATTTGCCAAATTAAGTGCACCCTTCATTACCAATATTATTTTCACTATTAAAATAATTAATTTTCAGTTTTACATTTTATTTATAATTATTTAATAATAATCGAGTATAATAAGTATTGGAAGTAAATGATTATTTAAAAAACAAAAGTAAAATTGAAGAAATTAATTCATTTTTAAATTTGCTATTGTTTGATAGTTTCAAGATTTGTAGAATTTAAATAAGCAATATAAAAGCAATTATTAATTATAATATGATAATAATTTAGAAATAATATCTTCACAAATTTTAAAACAAAAAAACCTACAACATTTTTTAATTATGAAATTAATAAAACAAAGGAAGAAATATTAGCTATTTCTTTGAAGCTGAAAATTCAATTATAAATATAATTTTCTCCATTTAAAAAAAATAATACCTTAAACTAATGTATAAATAAGTGAGGTGTGTAATATTTTCTAGTGATTTTCCAAATTAAGTGCATCCTTTCTAATTAATTTTATTATCACTATTAAAAATAATTAATTTTCAGTTTTACATATTATTTATGATTATTTAATATTGATGGAGTAAATATTGGAAGTAAATAATTATTAAAAAAAATAAAGTAAAATTGACGAAATTATTTCATTTTTAAATTTATATACGAATTTTTGACCTTTTATGGTTTCGAGATTTGTAGAAATAAAATATGCAATAGAAAATAAATTATTAATTATAACACAATAATAAATTAGAAATAATATACTCACAAGTTTTTAAAAAAAAACATTCAATATTTTTTAATTATAAAATTAATAAAGCAAAGTAAGAAAAATTTGATATTTTTTTGAAGCTGAAATTTCTATATTAAATATAATTTTATCCATTTAAAAATAAATAGTACCTTAAACTAATGTTTAAAGAAGTGAGGTTTGTAAGTTTTTCAAGTGATTTGCCAAATTAAGTGCATCCTTCATCACCAATATTATTAGCACTATTAAAAATAATTAATTTTAAGTTTTACATTTTATTTAATAATGATAGAGTATAATAAATATTGGAAGTAAATGATTATTTAAAAAAATAAAAATAAAATTGATGACATTTTTTCATTTTTAAATTTTCGAATATTTAACCTTACATGGTTACGAGATTTGTAAAATTTAAATATGCAATTTAAAAGCATTTATTAATTATAATATGATAAAAATTTAGAAATAATATCTTCATAAATTTTAAAACAAAAAAACATTCAATATTTTTTAATTATGAAATTAATAAAACAAAGGAAGAAATATTTGCTATTTCTTTGAAGCTGAAACTTCCATAATAAAAATAATTTTATCCATTTAAAAATAAATAATACCGTAATTCAATGTCTAAATAAGTGAGGTGTGTAATATTTTCTAGTGATTTTCCAAATTAAGTGCATCCTTCATCACCAATATTATTACCACTAATAAAAATAATTAATTTTCAGTTAACATTTTATTTATAATTATTTAATAATAATCGAGTATAATAAGTATTGGAAGTAAATGATTATTTTAAAAAACAAAAGTAAAATTGAAGAAATTAATTCATTTTTAAATTTGCGAATATTAACCTTTTTTGGTTCCGAGATTTGTAGAATTCAAATATACAATATAAAAGAATTTATTAATTATAATATGATAATAATTTAGAAATAATATCCTCACAATTTTTAGAATAAAACATTCAATATTTTTAATTATGAAATTAATAAAACAAAGGAAGAAAAATTTGCTATTTCTTTGATGCTGAAATTTACATCATAAATATAATTTTTTCTATAATAAAAAAAATATTACATTAAATTAACGTTTAAAGAAGTTAGGTTTGTAAGTTTTTCAAGTGATTTTCCAAATTAAGTGCATCCTTCATCACGAATTTTATTACCACTATTAAAAATAATTAATTTTCAGTTTAACATTTTATTTATAATTATTTAATAATGAAGGAGTATAATAAATATTGGAAGTAAATGATTATTTTAAAAAATAAAAGTAAAATTGATGAAATTATTTCATTTTTAAATTTGCGAATGTTTGACGTTTTATGGTAACGAGATTTGTAGAAATTAAATATGCAATATAAAAAAAAAATATAAATTATAATATGGTAATAATTTAATAATAATATCCTCACAAATTTTTAAAAAAAACATTCATTATTTTTTAATTATGAAATTAATAAAACATAGGAAGAAATATTTGATATTTCTTTGAAGCTGAAATTTCAATTATAAATATAATTATCTACATTTAAAAAAAAAAATAGTACCATAAATCAATGTTTAAAGAAATGATGTTTGTAAGATTTTCAAGTTATTTTCCAAATTAAGTGCATCCTTCCTAACCAATATTATTAACACTATTAAAAATAATTAATTTTCAGTTTTACATATTATTTATAATTATTTAATAGTGTAGGAGAAAAATAAATAGAGGGGAAGTAAATGATTTTAAAAAACAAAAGTAAAATTGAAGAAATTAATTCATTTTTAAATTTGCTATTGTTTGATGGTTTCAAGATTTGTAGAATTTAAATAAGCAATATAAAAGCAATTATTAATTATAATATGATAATAATTTAGAAATTATATCTTCACAAATTTTAAAACAAAAAAACATTCAATATTTTTTAATTATGAAATTAATAAAACAAAGGAAAAAATATTAGCTATTTCTTTGAAGGTGAAAATTCAATTATAAATATAATTTTCTCCATTTAAAAAAAATAATACCTTAAACTAATGTATAAATAAGTGAGGTGTGTAAGTTTTACAAGTGATTTTCCAAATTAAATGCATCCTTCCTGACCAATATTATTTTCACTATTAAAAATAATTAATTTTCAGTTTTACATTTTATTTATAATTATTTAATAATGATCGAGTATAATAAATATTTGAAGTAAATGATTATTTTAAAAAACAAAAGTAAAATTGAAGAAATTAAATCATTTTAAATTTGCGAATGTTTGACCTATTATTGTTTCGACATTTGTAGAAATTAAATATGCAATAGAAAAGCAATTATTTATTATAATATGATAATAATTTCGAAATAATATCCTCACAAATTTTAAAATACAAATACATTATGAAATTAATAAAACAAAGATAAAAAAATTTGCTATTTCTTAGAATCTGAAATTTCTTTAATAACTATAATTTTCTCAATATTAATTAAAATAGTACCATAAATCAATGTTTAAAATAGTGAGGTTAGTATGATTTTCAAGTGATTTTCCAAATTAAGTGCATCCTTCCTAAGCATATTATTTTCCCTATTAAAAATAATTAATTTTCAGTTTTACATTTAATTTATAAAAAATAAAGTAAAATTGACGAAATTATTTCATTTTTAAATTTGCGAATATTTAACCTTTTATGGTTCTGAGATTTGAGAATTTAAATATGCAATTGAAAATCATTTATTAATTATAATATTATAATAATTTAGAAATATTATCCTAACAAATTTTAAAAAAAAAATTCAATATTTTTTAATTTTGAAATTAATTAAACATAGGAAGAAAAATTTGCTATTTCTTTGACGCTGAAATTTACATCATAAATATAATTTTTTCCATTTAAAAAAATAATACCTTAAACTAATGTTTAAAGAAGTGAGGTGTGTAAGTTTTTCAAGTGATTTTCCCAATTAAGTGCATCCTTCCAAACCAATTTTATTTTCCCTATTAAAAATAATTAATTTTTTAGTTTTACATTTTATTTATAATTATTAAATAATGATTGAGTATAATAAATATAGGAAGTTTATGATATTAAAAAATAAAAGTAAAATTGACAAATTTATTTCATTTTTAAATTTGTGAATTTTTGACCTTTTATGGTTTCGATATTTGTAGAAATTAAATATGCAATAGAAAAGCAATTATTAATTATAATATGATAATAATTTAAAAATAATATCTTCACAAATTTTAAAATAAAAAAACATTCAATATTTTATAATTATAAAATTAATAAAACAAACGAAGAAATATTTATTATTCCATAATAAATATAATTTTCTACATATTATTAAAAATTGTACCTTAAATCATTGTTTAAACAAGTAAGATTTGTAAGTTTTTCAAGTGATTTTCCAAATTAAATGCATCCTTCCTGACCAATATTATTTTCACTATTAAAAATAATTAATTTTCAGTTTTACATTTTATTTATAATTATTTAATAATGATCGAGTATAATAAATATTGGAAGTAAATGTTTATATAAAAAAATAAAAGTAAAATTAACAAAATTATTTCATTTATAAATTTGCGAATGTTTGACCTTTTATGGTTTCGACATTTGTAGAAATTAAATTTGCAATAGAAAAGCAATTATTTACTATAATATGATAATAATTTAGAAATATTATCTTCACAAATTTTAAAATAAAAATACATTCAATATTGTTTAATTTTGAAATTAATAAAACAAATATAAAAAATTTGCTATTTCTTTGAAGCTGAAAATTCAATTATAAATATAATCTTCTCCATTTAAAAAAAAATAATACCTTAAACTAATGTTTAAAGAGGTGAGGTTTGTAAGTATTTAAAGTGATTTTCCCAATTAAGTGCATCCTTCATCACCAATTTTATTTTCCCTATTAAAAATAATTAATTTTTTAGTTTTATATTTTATTTATAATTATATAATAATGATGTAGTATAGGTAGTACATTATTTTAAATAATAAAAATAAAATTTACGAAATTATTTCATTTTTAAATTTGTGAATGTTTGACCTTTTATGGTTTCGACATTTGTAGAAATGAAATATGAAATAGAAAAGAAATTATTAATTATAATATGATAATAATTTTGAAATAATATTCTCACAAATTTAAAAAAAACCATTCAATATTTTTTAATTATGAAATTAATTAAACAAAGGAAGAAAAATTTGCTATTTCTTTGACGCTGAAATTTACATCATAAATATAATTTTTTCTATAATAACAAAAATATTACATTAAATTAACGTTTAAAGAAGTTAGGTTTGTAAATTTCTCTAGTGATTTTCCAAATTAAGTGCATCCTTCCTATCCAATATTATTTTCCCTATTAAAAATAATTAATTTTCATTTTTACATTTTATTAATAATTATTTAATAAAGAAATAGTATAATAAATATTGAAAGTAAATGATTTTAAAAAATAATGTAAAATTGACAAAATTATTTCATTATTAAATTTGCGAATGTTTGACCTTTTATGGTTTTGAGATTTGTATTTATTAAATATACAATAGAAAAGCAAATAAAAATTATAACATGATAATAATTTCGGAATAATATCCTTACAAATTTTAAAATAAAATAATATTCAATATTTTTTAATTATGAAATTAATAAAACAAAGGAAAAAATATTAGCTATTTCTTTGAAGCTGAAATTTCCTTAATAACTATCATTTTCTCAATATTAATAAAAATAATACCATAAATCAATGTTTAAAGAAGTGAGGTTAGTAAGTTTTTCAAGTGATTTTCCAAATTAAGTGCATCCTTCCTAACCAATATTATTTCTCCTATTAATAATAATTAATTATCAGTTTTTCATTTTATTTATAATTATTTAATAATGATCGAGTATAATAAATATTGGAAGTAAATAATTATTTAAAAAATAAAAGTAAAATTGACTAAATTATTTCATATTTAAATTTCCGAATGTTTGACTTTTTATGGTTACGAGATTTGTAGAAATTAAATATGCAATAGAAAACCATTTATTTATTATAAAATGATAATAATTTAGAATTATTATCCTCACAAATTTTAAAATAAAAATACATTCAATATTGTTTAATTATTAAATTAACAAAACAAAGAAATAAAAATTTGCTATTTCTTTGAAGCTAAAATTTCCATAATAAAAATAATTTTCTCCATTTAAAAATAAATAGTACCGTAAATTAATGTTTAAAGAAATGAGGTTTATAAGATTTTAAAATGATTTTCCAAATTAAGTGCATCCTTCCTATCCAATATTATTTTCCCTATTAAAAATAATTAATTTTCATTTTTACATTTTATTAATAATTATTTAATAAAGAAAGAGTATAATAAATATTGAAAGTAAATGATTTTAAAAAATAATGTAAAATTGACCAAATTATTTCATTATTAAATTTGCGAATGTTTGACCTTTTATGGTTTCGACATTTGTAGAAATTAAATTTGCAATAGAAATACAATTATTAATTATAATATGATAATAATTTAGAAATAATATCCTCACAAATTTTAAAATAATAAAACATTCAATATTTTTTAATTATGAAATTAATAAAACAAAGGAAGAAAAATTTGCTATATCTTTGTAGCTGAAATTTCCATAATAAATATAATTTTCTCCATATTAATAAAATTGTACCTTAAATCAATGTTTAAAGAAGTAAGATTTGTAAGTATTTCAAGTGATTTTCCAAATTAAGTGCAACCTTCACAACCAATATTATTTTCCCTATTAAAAATAATTAATTTTCAGTTTTACATTTTATTTATAATTGTTTAATAATGATGGAGTATAATAAATAGGTGCAGTAAATGATTTTAAACAATAAAAGTAAAATTGACGAAATTATTTCATTTTTAAATTTTCGAATGTTTGACTTTTTATGGTTTCGACATTTGTAGAAATTAAATATGCAATAGAAAAGCAATTATTTATAATAATATGATAATAATTTAGAAATAATATCCTCACAAATTTTAAAATACAAATACATTATGAAATTAATAAAACAAAGAAAGAAAAATTTGCTATTTTTTTGAATCTGAAATTTCCTTATTAAATATAATTTTCTCCATATTAATAAAAATAGTACCATAAATCAATGTTTAAAGAAGTGAGGTTTGTAAGTTTTTCAAGTGATTTTCCAAATTAACTGCATCCTTCATCACCAATATTATTATTACTATTAAAAATAATTAATTTTCAGTTTTACATTTAATTTATAATTATATAATAATGATGCAGTATAATAAATTTTAGAAGTAAATGTTTATATTAAAAAATATAAGTAAAATTAACGAAATTATTTCATTTTTAATTTTGCGAATTTTTGATATTTTATTGTTTCGAGATTTGTAGAAATTAAATATGTAATAGATAAGCAATTAAAATTATAATATGATAATAATTTAGAAATAATATCCTTACAAATTTTAAAATAAAACAACATTCAATATTGTTTAATTATGAAATTAAATTAACAAAGTAATAAAAATTTGCTATTTCTTTGAACCTTAAATTTTCATAATAAATATAATTTTCTCTATTTAAAAATAAATAGTACTGTAAATTAACGTTTAAATAAGTGAGATTTGTAAGATTATAAAATAATTTTCCAAATTAAGTGCATCCTTCATCACCAATATTATTTCTCCTATTAAAAATAATTAATTTTCAGTTTAACATTTTATTTATAATTATTTAATAATGATCGAGTATAATAAATATTGGAAGTAAATGATTATTTAAAAAAATAAAAGTAAAATTGACTAAATTATTTCATATTTAAATTTGCGAATGTTTGACCTTTTATAGTTTCGAGATTTTATAGAAATTAAATATGCAATAGAAAAGAAATTATTAATTATAACATGATAATAATTTATAAATAATATCTTCACAAATTTTAAAATAAAAAAAACATTCAATATTTTATAATTATGAAATTAATAAAACAAAGGTAGAAAAATTTGGTATATCTTTCAAGCTGAAATTTCTATATTAAATATAATTTTATCTACTTAAAAAAATTAGTACCATAAATTAACGTTTAAAGAAGTGAGGTTTGTAAGATTTTAAAATGATTTTACAAATTAAGTGCATCCTTCACCACCAATATAATTATCACTATTAAAAATAATTAATTTTCAGTTTTACATTTTATTTATAATTATTTAATAAAGATGGAGTATAATTAATTTTGGAAGTAAATGTTTATATAAAAAACTAAAAGTAAAATTAACAAAATTATTTCATTTTTAAATTTGTGAATATTTAACCTTTTATGGTTCTGAGATTTGTAGAATTTAAATATGCAATTGAAAAGCATTTATTAATTATAATATGATAATAATTTAGAAATAATATCTTCACAAATTTTAAAACAAAAAAACATTCAATATTTTTTAATTATGAAATTAATAAAACAAAGTAAGAAATATTTGCTATTTCTTTGAAGCTGAAATTTCCATAATAAAAATAATTTTCTCCATATTAATCAAAATTGTACCTTAAATCAATGTTTAAAGAAGTAAGATTTGTAAGTTTTTCAAGTGATTTTACAAATTAAGTGCTATTTCCACTTCCAATATTATTTTCCCTATTAAAAATAATTAATTTTCAGTTTTTCATTTTATTTATAATTATTTAATAATGATGGAGTATAATAAATATTGGAAGTAAATGATTATTTTAAAAAATAAAATAATATTGACGAAATTATTTCATTTTTAAATTTGCGAATGTTTGACCTTTTTTGGTTTCGAGATTTGTATAAATTAAATATGCAATAGAAAAGCAATTATTTATTATAATATGATAATAATTTACTAATAATATCTTCACAAATTTTAAAATAAATAAACATTCATTATTTTTTAATTATGAAATTAATAAAACAATGGAAGAAATATTTGATATTTCTATGAAGCTGAAATTTCAATTATAAATATAATTTTCTAAATTTAATAAAAAAATAGTACCATAATTAAATGTTTAAAGAAGTTAAGTTTGTAAGTTTCTCAAGTGATTTTCCAAATTAAGTGCATCCTTTATAACCAATTTTATTAGCACTATTAAAAAGAATTAATTTTCTGTTTTACATTTTATTTATAATTATTTAATAATGATGGACTATATTAAATATTGGAAGTAAATGATTATTTTAAAAAATAAAATAATATTGACGAAATTATTTCATTTTTTAATTTGCGAATGTTTGACCTTTTATGGTTTCAAGATTTCTAATATTTCAATGATAATAATACATATATTTTTATTTTATAATCATTATTTATTAATCATACATTTTAAAATTTATTTATTAAAAAACATTAAAAATTATGTTATAATATACTATTACATATTTTTTAAGAATAATATTAATTCTTATAATATTAATTTTTCAGATTAAAAAACCATAATATCCAATATTACAATATATTATATTTGATTATATCTAATATTTACTTTAAGTTGATGGTTATTTCATTAGCTAATAATAACTCATTTATTTATTATATTTTTCTTAATTCTTATTTAATGTATTTTGGCACATATTTTTCATATATTTATTAAACCATATATTTATTTTTTATCCTTTCATTTTTTACTTTTATTGTAACAAATAATTATTTCTAAGCCACTAATTCTTATTATATATTTAAGATATACTATTATTTTTATTATTATATTCATCATAATATTACTAGTATTTTCTATTAATTTATGCTTTATATTTATTTATTTTTTAGTGTGTCTTTTGATTGATTGAATGTTCGTTTTTTTTATTTGCTTAATAAATTTTTTATTTTTTTTATTTATTTGTTTGTTTGTTTGTTTGTTTGTTTGATTGTTTGATTAGATTTTATTTATTTTTTAATTAATTATTAATCACTTCAAATACGATATATTATATTTTTAATATTTAAATAAAATTAATATGACTTATCTATTGTTAATCTTATTATTGAAATATTTTATTATATTTTATTTATATATATCATATGCTTTAATAACTAATACATTACGCTACGCTGCTCAACTTAAATAAGTCTTAATCATACAAATTTGATTAGCATTAATATATCACAATTTTTTATTAAATATTTTAATATAGCAAAATTAAATAAATATTTTCAAATTATTTTATATATATATATTATAAATAGTATTGATTTTTCAAGGTAGCCTGATTGTTTTCAACAATTGAGTCTATTTGTAAACAATTGATTAGATTATTAAAATATTAATTAAGTGATAACCTCTTTATAAAATACACTAAATCAAATACTATATAATCATTTAAAAAATTAGTTTGTATTCTCAACAAATTATAATAAAACTAAACAAATACTTTTATATTTAAATTATTAAAAAATAGCGCTAAATTGGAAATAAATTAATTTCAAAATTTTTTTTGAATCTTTGCTATATTATCATTTAATAGAAGTTTATTAAACTTATTGAAATATTTCATATGATTTTTTTCTCTACTTTTTTTTTTTTTGTTTCTGGGGATTTAGTTTTATTATTGCTAATCACTTGGAAAATATCTTCTTCGATAATAATTTTTTATAATTAATAATATTTTGATTCAGGATATTATCTTTGATTGTTCATCTTCACTTTTTAACTTCTTTTGCTGATTAATATATTGCTATTAGCAGCTGAATTCGCCATATTAAAATTTATAATTATATTTTATTATTTAATTTATTTACTTATACAATAATATTCAAGTATCAAGTTACAGTTATAAATTCACGTTGTTATTATAGATTTATATAAATATGAAATATAAATGTTTTACTAGAATTTTTTTTTAAAACAGTTCAGATATATTTAATTCGCACTTTCCTTTTTTATCTAATTTTCCAAATCTTCGAAGAATATATCCTTCTTTTTGGCACTTAAATTTAAGCTTAATCCATCTAAAAGAAAAAAATATATCCTTCGGAAAATTTAAATATAAAATTATGGGAAAATTGGTATATAAAGCATCTTATTCACAATTTTCTGATATTAGAACAGTTTCTAAAATTTATTTGGCTAAAAATTTGACTTTTAGAATAATAAAATATTTATAATGTTTTAGAAATCTTCAAAGTTAATAAATTCATAAAACTCTTAGTTAAATCTTTTTCTGATTCTTTATAAATTTTTTCATTTCATTAATATTCTATATCTTTAATCTATTCAATGATAAATTTCATTATTTTAAAAAACTCATTTTTTTAGGCTATCAAACTCTTTCAAATTGAATTCACAGTATATGTGCAATATATATGAAGAAGGGAAGGGTATATAGAAACCTTACCAGGAATTGATTCTCAAAGCTAATATATTTTTTTGGATCCTTAATCGTCCCGAAAATTGTTAAATACAATTCTATTGATTTTATTGTCATTTTGACAAAGAAATTTTCAAACTTGTTATATTAATAATAAGTAGATGATTTTGGTTTTTTAAAGTTTACCTTATTATTTTAAAAATTGAGTCTATTTTTTCTAAAATTGATTAAATTATTTTATTTTTTATAAATCATAATCTTATTATATAATATATTAAATAAAATACTATATAATTATTTCCAAAATTAGCTTAAATTTTCAGAAATTAATAGTAAACATTAGTATTTCACTAAATTTCAAATTTTAATAAAATAATTTGAAGAATTTTTTTCTAAAATGGCCTATATATTTTTTCTACAAAAGATATACCTCTATACAGGCACTTCTCTTTTTTTTACATGATAAAATCTTAATGCTATATACTTATAGGCTGAGCTTAGCACCACATTTGGAGTAATTTGGCTTTAACTGTATATATATATGGGTAAGCTATATTCTGTAAGATTAATCTTGAATCGAAATTAATTTCCTAATAAAGTCCAAATATTATTGCTCTACCAGTGGTTAAGTAGTGACTTTGTTTAACACTGCTTAAACCAAGACCTACAAAACCATCAAAAGCGTTTGCTTTATCACTGGAAATCATCTATTAGAGACAGTTGAATCTCCTGGTAATATTGATTGATGTCCTATGCAAAATTACATTATATTATATTACTCTACCCCCGAAATTATCTTATCATTCTCATATAATTAGAAATTCACTATTCCTCCTTTCCTATTGTTAGGTTTAGAATAGAGAGTCTTTGTAAGTTTTTAAAAGCTATAAATAAATTTTTACTTATTATAATCTAATCTTTTTTGGCCTAATCTGCATTTAAAGAGTTCTTTTATACAATTTTAAGAAATAATTTAACTCTGTGTTTAATTTATAAATTATAATCTTTTTTAAAGGTTGTTTAAATCGTAAGAAAAATATATATTATTAATATAAAATGATTATATATAAAAAAATTACATTTAATTTTACTTTATATATTTAAAGTTATACAAATATTAATAAAAATTGTATTATTTTTTTTTTAATATAATAGGATTCTGGGATCACTAATTTAGTGGTTCAAAAATTATTAGATCATTTAATAACTTTTAATCCTTATTAGTTTTTGCATATACGTAATACATATATGAAAATTAATTGGTTTGATTAATTATTAATATTATTTAATTCTATTAAATTAATTTAATAAATTATAAATAGATAAAAATGAATAATAAAATTTAAGAATAATAAATTCAAAAAATTAATCAATTAATATAAAAAAATACTTGATTTTTCAATTATTTAAAATTTAAAAAAAAGGAATTGGAAGGCCTATAAAATTCAAGATAGATATTAACTTTTAAACATTTTAAGGAAATTTTTAAAGCAGACAATAATTTTTTTTAATCAATTATTTCAAGGTATTTTGATTAAGAAAAAACGAATAATATAAAATATAGAATAATAGATGGTAAAATACAACTGTAATATTAAACATATGATGAGTAGTTAAAAAAGAAAATTAAATAATTTTCTTGAGGAAAAATTTAACATTTAAAAATCCATTTCTACTTGATATTGAAAAATATGATGGTGTATCTTTATTTTCTAAAATATTATTTTGAAAAACTAGATAAAATTTATTATTTTTATTGTTGTATTTCTATATATAATAAATATTATATATAGCAGCTAAGCCTATAAAACTATAAGAATTTTTAGCAATATGTGTGATCATAATTGCTATGCATTTTTCATTTGAACAGTTCTTTGGAATTATGGGTATTTTTGATGATACTTTGTTATCACTTTAATAAACTAAATGATCTTTTGGAAATGAATTAGGGAAATATTATGAAATAATTACATAAACTATATAAAAACTTAGAAATAAATATTGAATGAAGTCTTTATATATAAATAATGTTTAAGAATTGATTTACTTTTATAATCGAATTTTTAAAATATAGTTACCAACTATTGATCAATAATTAAAATTAAATTTATAACGAATATTTTAAAAAAATATATATTTTAAATGATGTTGTAGATTAATATGAAAACATTAATATTATTGAAATGATGAAATTTAATAAGACTATAAATAATATCTTTCATTCATTTTTATTTATTATAATAATATAATAAACTTTATAAAGACCAACTTTATTATAATTTTCTTATCATCAAATTGTAGAATAATTCATGCTTAAGTAGAAAAAACATTTATGATCATAAATATATCACTGCTGACATAATATAAATTAATTATATTTTTTAATAATATTAGTAAGATATCCTTTTAATAAAAATAGAATTATATTTAAACAAATAGCTATATACTATTATACTAAAACTACAATCAATAGATTTATAATAAAATAAAGTTATTTTAAAATATTCGCTGTATTATAAATGTTAAAATAAACGAATTATTAAAAGTATATTACATATATCAAATCATGGAATACATTATATTATATATATCTAATCCTGGAATTTATAAGATATATTAATTTTATATGAAATCACAATTAAATAATTTTTGGGTTTTTTTTAATAAATAAAAATAGAGAGCCTACTTGTAAAACTGAATGAAAAATGATATTGAAATAATTTTATTTTATTTTAAATTAATAGAAATCTAATAATATTAGGTATAATTATAAAAATGTTTATTTAATTCTATTTATGCCACCTATTAATATTTTATTTTTTATGGTATATATGACATTTTTAGATAGTAAAATCACTCTTCAAAATAAGAATTATAAATTCAACAAATATAAAAAGTGTTAGTAAAAATAAATGTAGTAAAATATTATATACAATAAAATAATAGATAAACTATTAAAATTATTTAAGCTCGTTTTATTTTGGGGGATATTGATATATTGAAAGCCAATAGTTAATAAGATGGGTCGATAGTCATTATAGAAACTAATCATCGTATAAGTTCATAATAAATTGCTAGCTTCACTAATAAAGAAAATAAGAAAAAATATCACAAAATATTATATACATTAATAAGCATATAAAAAAATAAAAAATGTCATAATAATAATCTACTAACTAAACTATACAGAACAGTTAGGAATAATAAAGAATTGAACAATAAGAAAGAAAGGAACAACTTGAAAGGAACTTTTAATTTGAAACTCCCGTCTAAACCTATACTCGAAATCATTTAAACCCTGGTGCTTTTTCTTTACAAAGTAATAGCACTCACAATACTTCATAATCTAATATTAACCAAGGTTAGCCTCCACTATAAAAGTCTGACAGTTTGGGGTAATTGGATCATAAATAATATCAATAGAATCTAGAAGTTAATTCCCATGTTTAATTTTCTTCCTATGACCATAATAGCAATAGAAGAAAAGATCTCTTAATATTGTTCACTGATTAGAATACTATTTAAAAAATTTCGGAACGATAGGTAGTAATCTTCACCATAATGAATTTTTTAAGAGGGGATTTATTCAACACTGAAAATTAAGAACTAACCAACTTTATAAATTTGGTTTAAAAATATGACAACAACTTTGGAAATATTAATAATGATGGTGAATTTGAAGATAAGGCCTAACATTAGGCATTCAAAGACTTCGAAAGCATTTTAAAAATCACAAAATAGGATGGAATAATGTTGATTTAAATGGGCAAGTATTACGAATTGGACTCTATAAATGATGAAAGTTAAATCTGTCTTAAAGAATTAAAAATCAAACTTTCTGAAATATTTGAGTTAAATTAAGAAGAAACAGCTAATCTTAGACTTTACTACTCTTAAATTCCTTATGAAAAAGCCAAAAATGTTTTGCTAAGTATATGTATTGGATAACGCTTCAAGGTAAGAATTTAGGATTGTCTAAAATAATTGGCCTACAATAATGTCTGCCTTAAGCAAGAAATCCAGGTTTAATAAAAACAAATGCATGATCATGAATAACTACTTTCGTAGTAAGGCTTGACAGATTTAGGAGATGACAATGATTAAGATTATAGCAGAACCCTAGCTAAAAACTGCAGTTAGTAAATTGATGTAGAATAACTGCAAGTCTCCGTAAGAGATCTAAAGAAAACCTTGCAGTTCATAATAAAAGAAAATAAACTACTAAAAAGTGATTAAATCTAAAAAAACAAAATTATCAGACAGCTGTAAAATGATATGGAAGTTTTAGAACAAGAAAAAGTATTTTTAAAAAGTACAATTCACAAAATGGAAGAAGATAAAACTGATATTGCTTAATTGGTTTAGAAGTTAAATGAAAAATTATCCATTTTATAATGAAGGGTTATCAAAATTTTTATGATATTATTCTTATACTAAACTTATTTTACTAATTCTAAAAAAAAAAAAAATAAATAAATAATAGTATTACTTTTCCTATATTATTATATTTATCAATATATTTATGAATCATTTTTACTATTAAAAATGTGTTGCGATTCTATTTGTCTTATTAATAATAAAAATATCTAAATATCAATTAAAATAATTTATTAATCAGATAAGTAATAATTTTCTAATAAATAAATATATGAATAAGAGGTAATATATATAGTAAAATATTTTTTTGCAAATTAAAATTTAATTTAATAATATAAATAAAAATATTAAGTATTAAGATATGTTGATATAATTTGTTTATTAATTCTTCATTCAACAATGAAATGAATTAGGGAAACTTAGCAATTGCTGAATTATTTGATTATTTAAAAACCAAAGTATTCTTAAACACATCTAATTAATTTTCTCAAACAAAATAAAAATAGATAAAACAAAAAAAAAAGAAATTTGCTAATAAATTAAAATGGACAATCCATTAGAATATGATAATATATAAGGAGATCATGATACTGTTCCAGACAAAGAAACTGGTCCTCTCTAGACTCCTAATAAAACTTCTTAGACAGAAAGGAAACTTTCTGATAAGAGCAGCGGCTAATAAATGCATTAAAGAAGATCAACTCCTATGAAAAATCCTGTCCCTCATAAAATAAGATCCCCTTCAAACTCTTCAAGATAAAAAAAAGTCTTCTGGTAAAAATTTATTTAATTATTATCTTTAATATGTTTACAATAATTTCATTAATAATATAAAACTACTTGTTTTAGGATAAATAGCAAGAGGGAAAAACATCAAATGCTAAAATCATTGAAGAAGCTGAACCAATAGCTGAAGCTTTAGCAAAAGAGGAGGAATAGTCTGGAATAAAAAAATATAGAAAATCAAGTAATATATTATAATGTAATAAAATAGTATTTCATATAAAACTAAGTAATAATATGATCTTTGTTATAAATAGATTGTAAAATGAATGATATTGTCATTGAAGAATTAGAAGATAATTAAGAAAATTATAATTCTCAAACCACTAAGAAATTAGATGTCATAATATAAATTTAAAACTTAGAAAATGAATAATAAAATATGGAAATAAAATCTTAAGAATGCTGTGTATTTATTTTAATACATTTAAATTTAGTCTATATATTAAAATTAGCATTTTTTAATAGGATATTTAGAATATAGACTCTAAGAATCTCAAATATTTAGAAATAGGAAAAAAAATTTTTTAGAAAACGAAAGAGAAGATGAAACTAGTTCGTAATCTTCAGAAGAAATTGATAACATTTCAGGTAAAGAAGAAAATTCTAAGAATAAGATAGTTAGGAAGTAACATATAACAATAGTGAAAAAATATTCAGCAGATGAAAAGATAAAAGATAAAGAGATAAAATGTTAAAGACTTCAAGGTATTAATCTATCGGATAATTCAATAAATGAAGATTTCAGTGAAAAAGAGTACACATTTAAACAATTATTAATTAAATATAAAAATAAAAAAAAAAAATATTTTTCAATAGGGAACAAACATGTATCAAGAAAAATTAAGAAAAAATGTTATCTAAGAATGTATATAGTTACCAAATTAAATATCATAAAATTAATCTATGATTAGTAATAAAAATAGCTTAAAAACAAAAGTTAAGTTTTCGTAAAGAAGTATTGAAGATGTTATAAATTCTAATGAATAAAAATTAGTATAATTTTAAAATGAAATTAAAGAATTAGATAGTAAAAATTCGATGAAAAAATTCTAAAATATTTAAAAAGTAACTAATAATTAAAAAAATAAAGAAATAGAAAATCCCGAAGAATGTGAACCTTAAATTGTTTACCGATCCGTTAAAAATTCTAAAAATAATTAAAATTTAAAGCCTAAGTGGAAAACTTGCTTTTGAATGTTATTTTATTCTATACATATAGTTTTACAACAATATTTACACTATAATATATGAATATATAGACTTTTATAAATTTTATTTAGAAATAAACTTTTTTTATAAATTAATTTACTAATTTAATAAAATTGAATTAAATAAATAATTACTATAAACATTAAAATTATAAATATAAGAATAAATTTTAAATCTATAATAAAGCAAATTAAAACTTAATAATTAATTATATAGCAAATATTATAAATATTTTTCATTTTTTTACTGCAAATATAATTCCAATTATAGCTCCTACTATAACAAGAAGCAAAGCAACAAGAAATATTATTTTTCTTTGGTTTCCTTTTTATACTTTGTCAGCTTCTCTCATAGTATTAGTAGTTTAAACAGCATTATCTTTAGCCTCTTCTTAGTTATCCACTATATTAACTATCATATTTCCTGAGTCATCTACAACTTTAGCTGTATCTACCATAATATCTTTAATTTGCATAACGTCTTTCTCCAATTTATCTAATTAATCTTATCTTTCCTTCGATAATTCTGCTTCTAAATCGGCTTCTATTTATAAATATTCTTCATTTTCCTATATAATTTATGATAATTTTTGATTTAAAATTTTACTTAAATTTAATATCATAAATCTTAAAAAGATATTACAAATTTAAAATATTAATTCTAATTGCATCGTACATATTAGAAAAAAAAATCTTATAATGAAAATAAAGGAGTATTATAACAACTAAATAATTAATCTTGTACATTAAAAAAATTTAAATGAGTTACCTCAACCACTTCTTAAAGTTAATGTTGGTCATTCTATGAATTTTCCATTAAGTGTCTGTCTTATTCTTTATCAGCTGCTTATATTTAGGAAGCGGTAAGGGTTCCTCTATGGGATCTGTACATAAAACTTTATTTGATCAAATCTTTCATTATACGTTTATATCTTTCCATCTGAGTATTGATGTCTGTTTGGATTTATTTAATCATTTGTTTGTTTTAGTATTATTTTTAACAGTTATTCAATAAAACATGGAGAAGTTCGTTCAATTCTTCTTTCAATTTTTCCATAATTTATCTTTTTTCATTTACTTACTCTTCGCTTGTATTTACTCCTTGGTCAAATTCATTTAATTTAGATCTTAACTCTTATAGTTTGTTTCCTAACAAAGCTTTAACATTGTCTGTTTCTTGTTTGGACAATAGAGGCTGGTTCAAATTTTGCTTTCTTGAATACATTTTTGAATTATTTTATTATTATTACTTTTTTTTTGTATATATTTAATTGTAATTTAATAATTTTATTTAGGGATTGATAAATATAAAGAAACTAAGTTAAGCAAACACTTAGTTAAAAATATCAAAGACCTAATATTTTTAATAAATAAAATTCTTTTAGATAATTAAGTAAATCTAAACTAATTTCTATTTTCTATTTATAATATTTTTTATACGCTGCTTAGAGTTATAATTTTGGTATTGTAGTATTTATTCTTCTATTAAGATTTTTATCATTATATAAAAAAAAAAAATCAAGTAATATGTTTATAAATACTATTTAAAGTATAATACTAATTTTTTGAATATTTGATTAAAATAATTGGAATTGAGTAATAGTATTTATTTATCATTTAAAATTTAATCAGAATTTTTTGCATTTTTTTTTCAAATATAAATAGTAATATTTAATTGTTTGTTTGGAAGTTAATGATGTGTGATAAACCGATCCTTAAAGTTGTTTATATTAATATGGTTATAAGAATAAGAATAAAAATAAAGAATTTTATTAACAAGATCACATATAAAAAACAATAAAATAGAAATGGGAAGTTCTAACTCCGTAAAAACTATATACAGTAGAATTTAAATAACTTAATATTATGTTTTTTTGATTATTAAATGTATGTTTAGAGTGAAGATAGAAGTAATGGCAATGCATAATAAAACGAAAACCAATATCAAAGAATAAATAATGGATAGTAAAATTATTAAAATGGATAATAATAATACAATTAATAAATGGCAAATGACTAATAATCATAAATGCAACAATAGAGAGAGCAAGAGTAAATAAAAAGGTAGATCTATTAATAATAAGGATTATAAACTAGATCCCTATAAATGTCTTATAATTTATTTGGACTTCCTGATATGGATCGAGTAATATTATTATATTTAATTGCAAAATAATTAGTAAATATTCATTTTTTTAGTACTTATATGAAGAATAAAAGCATTTATCTAAAGGAAAAGACATGCCATAAATAAATTTACAGAAAACAGTTGCTATTAAAAATGATATCATTGTGGATAAACTATCATTTAAATTTGTAAACAATAAAATAATATTCTTTATCTTTAATAATACTATTTAATATTTCAAGGTATAATGCTAGAATTAATCGAATATCTAAAATTTGACATTTAAATTTACACTTTTTACTGATACGGCAATCAGTGTTTTTTATGCAGGTTAGGAGGATTTTGACCCTTAAACAAAAATGACTTTACAGTAAAATAGAAATATAATACACTTAAGTATATGAAATCAAATATTCTTTATAATATAAACCATAGAATTAGAAAAGAAGTACCTAATTATTTATAAAACAACTGTTTTAAATTCAATGCTGGTTAAAATTAAGACTATCCTCTGTAATTAGCACCCTTAGACACCAAAGTATTTACTAGGGACTAATTAACAAGAAAGATAAAGAATGATTATTACCCACTAATACTGCGATTTGTAAATTATACAGGTTTACATTATCAAATAATTATTTTTAAATAATTAAACTCGTATTTTTTAGGAAAAAATTGATAAAAGTTAAGAATTTAAAGTTTTGTATATTTATGGAATATTTCATTATGATGAACATTTTAATCTGAAAATAAAAATTTTGAAATAAAAACTTGAGTTAAATGGTTAAGCATATGAGATGAATGAAGTATATGGTATTAATGAAAGTGGAGTCGGTGATTAAAAAGAGTAAATTTAACTAACTTATATAAATTTATATTTTAGAAAATATTATTAATATCCCTTAGAGGAAAGTAAATTAAGGAGTGTGTAATATGCATGAGCGAGGCTGTTGATACAATAATTCTCCCTTGCAAGCATATGTGTCTTTGCATAGATTGCTGTTCTGATTTAAGAAAAAAATCTGAAAAATGTCCTATGTGTAGAGAAGGTATTCATATATATTGATATAAGATTATTTTGATTCTAATAAGTATAATTAATTTTAAATTTAAAAGTTATTGAGTCTTTCATGAAATTGGAAAAATCTTAATTACCAAATTAGCAGTAGCAATAATAATACTAGTAATCATAATATTAGTAATAATGAGATTAAAAAAATAATAGTATTAGATTGCATATTTATTTTTTTTAAATTTATATTTATTAATATATACAATACAAATAATACAGTTCA
This sequence comes from Miamiensis avidus, assembly GCA_037039885.1. Taxonomy (NCBI): domain Eukaryota; phylum Ciliophora; class Oligohymenophorea; order Philasterida; family Glauconematidae; genus Miamiensis; species Miamiensis avidus. The sequence goes on along the minus strand of JAWVGU010000013.1, from coordinate 804,741 downwards.
ATTTAACTAATATATTTTTAAATGTTCATATTTTTTACATAATGGATTAATATATATATATTTGTAATTTTTTTATATATTTTTGATTTAATTATTTAATTATGGATTAATAAATATACTGGTTTGCTATGGAATAAAGACCTTAAAAAATTATTAAGTCTTCAATAATTAAATTCAAAACACCTATTAAGATTTTAAATTTCACCCATATTGTCAAATTCCTGTAGAATATTCCACTATAATTGATGTTTTTAATTGCTGCAGGCGAAAATGTTTTCATTAATTGTTTTTATACCACTTTATTAAATCATTGGTGATTTTTAAAGGTAATTATAATTTTAATTCAAGCTATTGTTGTTGTTGTTATTATTATTACAGTTGCTATTATTATTATAAGGATAATTTTGTACTGAAAATGCAGAATTCAAATTCCTTCCATTGAGTGCATATTATTCGCATGCTAAACATTAGCTTCCTCCCATTCCTTGGCAGCATCCCATGTAAGATTATTGAGCATCTTTAGCACAGCTATTAAAGAAATAATTCTATTATGCTTGATTATTAGAGGGAATTCCTTATTATTCCATTCCTTCGAATTTATCAAAATTGTTCATGAGTGATTATTATTATTCATATTTTTTATTCTGGGCTTACATCGGCGGCTAAAACACATCACTATGACCTTAATTATTATAGAGGGGAAATTTAAAAAGCTATTTTTCTGCCGAATCTTCGAAGTTGTAGAGATTGGATTAATTTTTCGTACAAGAATTCATTAAGTTGGCTAGATTGTTTTTGGAAACGGTATTGTTAAGGTTATTATAGGCGATATTGTTGTTATTGGAGTTAGAATTTTAAATGTTACATAATAGAGATTTCTTGTCTGAAAGAGAGTAAGAACCAATACTGTTGTTTGATTTCTTTCCCATATCACATAGCTTTTTAAAAAAACAATTTGCCAACTCTTCTTCTGATAAGTCTTCAATATTCATTGCGTTCTTTTCATTACTGCTAAGACTCTAAATTGTTTTTTGGCTGGAAAAGTTTTGGTTGTTGCTGATGTTTGTAGGAACTATTTTATTGTTTGAGTTCGACAGCATGTTTTTGCAACCGCTACTTGGCTAGTTATTCTTATTATTAGAAAATGGCTATCCAAACACTAATTGATTTTTTCCATTGTTTGACAACAATTTTTAGTTTTAATTATTGTTATTGTTGTTGTTATTATTGAATAAATTTTTTGCCATAGGACTATTAGGATTTTAATTTTCATCATTAATAAGTTTAAATTCGCTTTTCTTTTTAATAGGTGTTATGTTATAATATTAATTATTATTGCTGTTGTTATTCATATAGCTATTTTAATATGTATATCCAGGATGAGAGTAATTTTAATAGTTTGGGTATTATTGATAATAGAGTTATTACTAGTATTGTCGGTTTTATAATTAGTTCTGATTTGTTATGTCTTATAATACAAATTCTGGATATTGAGTTTTTCCTTTATGGTATTGGCAATTGACACAATTTTTATACCTTGCATTCGAATAGACCTAATTCAAATGAGGATCCATTTATGGAACATCTTTTTTGGAACAATTATAAATTGGGGGGACATATTTTTTATTTTGAATATCTTCATTTTATATTTGTTGGTCTTCTTTTTCTCTATATTCTTCTTCCATTTTCATTTTTTCTGATTAGATTTTTTTTTATTCTCTCTTTTCGATATCTTTTAGTATGTTTTTTTCTATAAAGTAAAAATGAGAATTTTTAAAATTTAATAACTTAATGTTAATATGAATTTTTTATATTTAAAATGTAAAATTTAATTACATATTTTTTCCCATTTTACGGATAACTCACTTACAGATAAATTTTTAAGATTTAAATCTGGATGTAATTTTTCCATTTCATCATAAAGGTTTACTTATTTGTCTTCTACTATTCCATTATAGACTTTTTTTTCTTATTTTTAGCATAAATCCCTTAAATGAGAAGGGTCCATATTTTAAGGAATCCCAAATTAAGAAAAATATTATATTTATTAATCTAATGAAATGTCTTCACCAGATAAATGGTTAGGCAAAGGTGGGATGTGCACACTTTTAAATTCTTTTTAAACTAAATTTTAAAGTAACCCTACTTGAGAGTTTTAATTGTGGCTGGCCGTATTTTTTTTTAAATATTCATCTTTTGGTTTACTATTTTTATTACTATCTCACTTACTTATTTTTTATTTTACTTTTTTAATTTATTGCAAAGAATTCTTATTATTTATTAATTATTTTGTCGAGTTTTTATTTAATTTTTTTTCGTAAAAGCAAAATTTCGTTAATTGATTTTACTTAATTTATGGTTATTATAAATTTTTTAACAGAAAAATTCTTTTTCTCATGTGTAAAACATTGTACAGATTAATATAAGTAAGTTCATATCAAAATCGTTAATATATTTTAGTTAAAATACTTTAGGATATAATACAATACTTACAAATATAATACTTTTAAAATTAGATTAACTATAAAATAATTATAAAGCTAATAATATCTAAAAGTATATTGATTATTGATTATTCATTTTTAAAAATAAAATCATATATTGAGTATTCTTTTTAAATAATATTGTTTATTTAAAGAATTATTAGTAATAAATAATATATATTAAACTTAAGTAATATTAAGTATGCATATTTATAGAAAAATTTAAATAAACTTAAAGATCTATAAAATTAAATTAAAAAAAAGTAAGCTCAATTAAAGAAATGAATTACACCAAAAAATTATACTATCTAATATGAATATTAAAGTAAAATTTAAAATAAAAATAAAACCCATATAAATCATTCACTTTTACTCAATTATATTAAACTCTTACAAAAACTCTTATTAAATCTTTTCACTCCATTATTCTTTGGATTTTTAACTTCCCAATACTACAATATAAGTATCATTTCTAAGATTGCAGAATGTGTGTCCATTTGAATCATAGAATTTGTGTGAGTTCTTCTAAAGTACAATATCTGCAATCAAATAATTTTTTTAATCAATCATGTATCTGTATCCATCACAGTCTCTCCAGGGAATTATATAAATAGCTAATAGCGGTTCATTTTTTTCGTCAGCCTTTCGAATTTTATCTACAATTAGCTCTGCAGATTATTAAAAAATTTTTTCAACGAAAGGTGGATTTACCTCTAAAATTCCATTTTCTATTTGTATATTATCATCAGAAAATCTCTGAAATTTTCCTAAACTACCGAATTATGTATCGACTTCGAAAATGGAAAAAAATTTCGGTAAGTAAGAATTAATAGGAGAAGCAAATAATTCAGTTTGGCAACAAAGTCTTTATTGAAGAAACTTCATCACTGCTGGCGGACAAGCAAGTTGGTGTCCCAGTGAGTTTAAAAAATTGTAATTGAAAAGCAATTCAAATAAATAGAAATTCTTTGATTTTTCTGAGCCCTTGTATTACTTTTATAATTTATAATATGTTTTTTCATTGACTACTATTTAGATTTTATTGCCTTCTATTTCTGTTTTCATAAAATGATTATGTCTATCCCTGTCCATATTCCTATCCTTATTCCTATTATCATAGTCTCTGACCCTCACCATTCTTGATAATGTTTCACATAATTCCTAGTAAAAAATAATACATACTTATAATTATATCAGTTTTTTATAATTTTCGTAAAATTTTACCTCGTTATATAAGGTTTCTTTCTTGAAGTTATTAAATTTATCATAAATTCCTGCCAAGTGATCAATAATTTTTTATTGAATAATGTATGCATCTTCTTCCTTGCAATTTTTATCCACCATATGCTAATTAAAATAGGGGTCTTTTGGGTCTTATATGCTAGGATTAGGTATAACTGAGTAAATTTGGTTTTCTGATATATTTAAAGCCCTTATTATATACTACCCCCATATTTTAATTGCATAATTTGTAGTTGTAAATGATAATTCATCCATAACAAAATTGAAATAATTCATACATGATTTATAATAATTTAATAATGTATCTAATTAAATTTCTTAGTTTTTATTATAAATTTCTAATTCTATTGATTTATAATATTATTTCTATTGGCTCGAATAGTGTTATTTTTAGTATTTATTATTTTGGTATTAATTATTTCTGTGATTATTTTTCCATTGATTATTTCCATTATTATAAGAATATTTCTCATATGGCTTTTTCTAATTGTGGTTTTTGTTTATTTTTTATCTAAACCAAAAACTTTATTATATTCTCTTCTTTCTTCTGAGCTATCTTTGTCATAGATTTCTTCAGCTAATTTTTAATCAAAATTTATTAGTAAATAGTAAAATAACTTATTACTATTACTCTTTTTGTTTTTTTATTCTTCCATTTTATTTAATGTTTTGAAAATTAATATTTTTAATATAATTTTTATTATTTATTTCTTTTATTCTTTACCTTATAATTAATTATTACTAATAAAGCAAACATAGATAAATAACTTTAATTATTTTCACCATGATACTTTAATTTTATAAGTAAAATATTGTTACTATATGGTATATATATGGCGTAATGTTTGTTAATATATTGAACTAATTACACAAAGAGAATCATAAAAATAAAAAAATAAATAAACATAAAAATATTAAAAAAACGAATTCGAAAAATAAATAAAAAATGTAGTAATAATAATAAAGCCTTTTTTACCCTCAAGCTATTCTTTATAGTAATTATAGTGGTGCAATATCTTATGAAAAAATCCTAGAAAAGATTTTGTAGAAAGAAAATTTAAAATTGAGTACCAATAAAGAAGGGAAACTAATAATCCAAGAAGGAAATAATGATAGATCTTATGAATAACTTAAAGAATTTATTAAAGCACTACGTAAAGAAAAAATAAAGAAAAATACAAGCTATAAATATGAATATTTTGTAATCTCTGGTCTTTTCAAAAAGATAATTCGATCGAAACTCTTCTATAAAGAATATATTGAGCTGATTTATGAAGAATTACAAAAATAAAATATTTTTTATTAACAGATATAGGTAAATCTTTAATAATCTGAGGAATATGATGATGATAAGGATGATGATGAAGATGTCTGCTCCCTAGAAGAAATATTTTCGTGCTTTTCGAATATGAACAATAAATATAAAAACAAAAGTAAGGTATAGATTGAATTATACATCCCTACCTATCACATATAAGAAATGGAAGAGTATTTTAAATGGATTTTCGACTATTTAAAAAAAATCCAGCCCAAAAATTAATATAAGCTATTTAGATAAAACGAAATGGTATAAATTTTGATGATTAATTATAAGTTCTAGGAAAATATAAAGAGATGATGATAAAATATAATCTTTAATATCAATTTGGAACAACTCAATATCCTTTTACTTTCTATGAAGCCAAAAATAAATATTTAGATAATTAAAAAAAAATTTTCCATTAATTAAAAACTAAAGATTGGAAAAGTATGAATAAAGGACCATATATTTTTGGTGGAGGCTATAGATTTTTGGAATTTTTATATGAATTCAAATACAAAAATAGAATCCTCTATAACTAATTTATGGATACGATAAAAGAATGCAATATTTTGTTTATATTAGATATTATAGGAGCTGAGATATATCATAAATATACAATTAAAAAAGAGATACTTGAAGAATTCAAAAAAATTATAACTATTTACATATTTAATCAATCTAGAAAGAATATCACATTAGAAGATTAGTTCAGCTATTTAATAAGAAATAAATAAATTGAAAATGACACTATATAATAACTCATTTAAAATAGCCAATGCTTTATGCCTAATAATCTCATTAATTTTTAAGCTGAAAATATAAACGAAAAATGGATAAATGACTAGAAAAAATGAAAGAAATGGAATATGATTATATATTAGAAAAATAATGGTGGAGGTATTGAACTATAATAAAATGACTACTAAATAAATAACATTAACTATACTACTGTATAAATAGATTAAATTATTTTTTGAATACAAATAACTTTATAATTTTAATAATTGAATATATGAAATGATAAAACTATATTGTATTATTTGAATTGTTAATGTTATTGTAGTTAAGTCTAGATTTTTTTAATTCAAAGCTTCCTAAACATGATTATTACAAAAAATTTTATGTTGTTTATGTATAATTTATGGGAAAATGAAATGAGGTTTGTATATATTTGTAAAAAAAATATATAGCTCTTCTAAACCAAAATACATTTAATCTTTTAAATTAAAATCAAATAAAAATAATGAAATTATTTTCGATTATTAATAACTTTTTAGAATAGCAAAAAAAATAATTAATCATATTACCATAATCGATGAATAAATTTAAATATAAAAATATTGATTTATTATATAATGTTTAACTGATAATAAAAATATTAATTTTTTAAGTATCCAAACATTTTATTTAATTAAATAATATCTAATCTTTGGTAATTTAATGAGAATTAATGTAATTTCTTTTATCCATTAATCAATTAATTTATGAATTGAATACAGTTTTTATTATCATTTAATAATGTGTAAGAATACTAAATAAACTTTATGATCCTTTTTATATAGATGAGATCCTTATTTATTTGTTATTTAAAGATGCCTTCGATGAATTATAGTCTTTTCACATTTTTTTTTTATTGTAAAACTACTGGTAGTTAATTTTCTATCTTTAATCTTATAAACTGTAGATAATTCTATTGTTTAACAATCTAATGAGAATAATCCGAGAGTGTAGGGTCTTAATGTATTCTTTTAATTAAGGATGAAAGACTAAAATTAAGTATCCAGGAGTATTTTAATTTACAATCTTTAGGGTTAATAGTTAGATTAAAAGGTTAAGTATATTGTATTTTCTTGAAAAATTGATTTGATTATATACAATTTTTTACTTTCACTTTATTTAATATCAAGCTTTTATTGTTGTGTTTTTGCAATTATTAGTATTTTTTACATTTGTAAATTGTTTCCCTGTTTATTTTCTTTTGGCAATCATTAAAGAACAAATATATATTATTGTTGCCATTGGTTCTAAATTGAAAATAGTAAAGACTGTGTTAATATAATATTAAATAAATTATGTTTCCTGCAGCAGTAAAACTAGATGTAGTGGTTCAAATATCAGTAATCATATTGATAAGTAATAAAATAAGTTATTTATGCAAAAAAATTGATATTAAAATAAAATTTATCAAAAATAATATATTATTTTGTATAATTATATATATTTTAAAAACTAATAATTTGTCTATATTAAAGCACTAATATTAATTTTTTTTTATATCTATTTTAGTTTAGAATTGTTAATAATAACATATAATCCTAATTAAAATAAATTTGAAAATACTATTAATATGATTTAATAATATTAATAAATGCAAAATTTATTTATATAAAAAACAAAAAAATATTTAAAGCCAAAGATACGAAGAAAAAAGAAAAATGAATTATTAAAAAGTGATACCTTAAAAGAAAGTTTGTGATAATTTAGTGCACAATAATAAGATTCAAATGGACTCAACAGTTGTAGAATCTTCTATTATTACCAAATAAGATACAACAGAAAATTACAGAAAATATAAAAGCTATTCTCTTTAAGGAGATGAATTACTATCGATTGCCAAACATCCCAAAATAGCAGCTTCTACAAAGATATGGGTTCCATCACTTGTAATCTTGAATATAGGTATGTTTGTATACACCAGCATTTCAAATGGAGCTTCTGTTTCCTTTAGATATTCTCTACTGAACATGCATGCTGAGCCTATACCTATTAGTTACTTCAGTATATACGGATCTGCTTAGTAAATGGCACAAGTAAACTTTAGATTTTTAATTTAAATCAATAAATGTATTTCCAAGTAATTTACTTTTATTCACATTTTATGTACTAAAGTATCTAAATTTAATACTTTATTTCTTAATTTATTTTAAAAGCTTACTCCTATTAGCAAATTAATTATAGTCTTGGATAAATTTATTTTTCTAAACAAAGATAGAATACTAATAATTTAAACAAATAATTTTAATAAAATAAATCTATTAAAAAGGCTGGTGTATGGGCATGTGCCATTATTATTCCCTTGATGAGCAGCATTTGGCCTTTTATTAAATTAATAGCAATGCTATTTTCATGGTTTTTACCGCAAAATAAACTCTCCTATAGTAGTAGAGAAAAAATTCTAAAGTGGCTTAATGCATTAGGAAAATGGTCATTTGTTGATTCGTTCTTCATGTTTATGGCAACTGTTGGATTTTAATTTGTTAAATCTTTTAAATATAAAAAATTCGAATTTTCCATAGATATTACTGTAACTCCATTATTAGATTTCTATATATTTGCCAGTGCAACCATTTTATCTCTTATTATTACACATAAAATGGTTTTGGAACATAGAAAAACACTTGAATAAGATGTCAGCCAAATTCCTGAAATCTAAGAAGCACTGAAAATTAAATTCTCTTTAAAAGAATAAAAAGACAATATATACTATGCTAAACTAGTTCCCTATCTGATCATTATTACAATGGGTTTCCATTTATCAGGGTTTTTTACTAGTTGCTTTACTTTTCACTTTAGTGGTTTGGCAGGATGGGTTTTAGGAAATGAAAATAATATTCCGTTTTCTATGTGGGATTTGGGTATATTTTTATATTATATTAATACTTCTTTTTTTAATAATTTATTTGAAATTTTAGGATACCTTCTTCCCTTAAAAACGTATTTCCCCAATGCATTGTAAATCAGACTTTTATAGGCTCTCTTTTTTTTCTTACTTTAATAACCCCCATCATATTTTTGTCTATTTTAATGGTATTTTACACTACGTCTTTGTAACTTAAAACTTAAAAGAAATTATTTACATGGGCCGAAATACTGTATGCTTGGAGTTCTATAGACGTTTTTGTTTTAGTAATCATATCTTCTATGTTTTAGTTAGGGTAAATAAATTTGATATATAAAATACAATATTAAAATAACTATAAACATTATTTTAGTCAATTTGCATCATTTATGATAGGAGACAAGTGTTCTGGTATTGACTAAACATTAAAATTAGTTTTGGAATTATATCCTGATTTAATTAATATTCATGGACATAAAACCTGCTATCATCTCGAAACTTCTTTAAATTTTGGATATGGACTTCTCATTGTTGCTTCTGCTTGCTTTTTTTCCTTGGATTTTTTACCTTAAAAAATATTTAATAGTCTCTAAATTAAAGATTGGAAGATATTGGTGAAAGAAGGGTATCTTTTGCAGTCATTTAAGAGTAGCAAGAGGATTTTGAAATAATAGAGAGTGATAACTCTTCTTGCATTTAAAAATAATTAATAGAAAACTAGTAATAGTGAAATTGATTACGTTTTAAATATAAAAATTAATCTATTATATTTATTATATTATATTTTTAATAATTAAGTGTAATTTTATACTTATTACTATTATTTAAATTATATTAATATCTTTTTATCTTTGTAAAATTCTAAGATTTTTATTATAAGTGTTTATCTAAATTTGATCTATAATGATTTTTATAATTTTAGTTTAAGATAAAATTTAAATATATAATGGTAAATTAATTTTTCAAATTTTTAAATATTATTCCAGAATCAATACTTTGTTTAGAGTGCTGGGAGTTTAGAAAATTGAAAAATTAATAAAATATATAAGGTTTTAATTATAAAATGATGAAATCTAATATAATATAAATGAATAATAGGTTTTATTTGAATTAAATCGTCATAAAATATTATTAAAATATGTTTTTGTTACTTTAATGCGAGTAAAATAAAGTTTTACGAAATTTAATAATATTATATATACAGGTTTAATAATATTTTAGGTACTAATATAATATTATACAACAACAAAAAAATAAAACTAAAGTTAATTTCCCAATAAAACACCCAAAATTGAATAAAAACAATCACTGTTGATAAATGGACGGCTGTGCTAAATTTTTTGAAAAAAAACCTACCTCCTTAACTCATATGGATTCGACTTCTACGATGATAGAATCCAATAAACTTTCAGACAAAGAAGAGTAGCAAAATATCACTATAAATGTAAACATTAATAAATATAATACTGGTGAACCTGGCCTTCTGAATTCATTAGCAACTCACCCAAAAATATCAAACCCTTCAAAAATATTTGTCCCAACCTTTATTATTATTAATATGTTGATGTTTGTATATTGCAATATAGCTGAAGGAGCTAATATTTCTGCAGGATTTTAAACAATGGGGATGTCTATGGATCCCATTACTATCAGTTAATTTTCTTTGTATGGTTCTATAAAAAATATGCTACAGGTAAGAAAAAACAATCATATTAATAAAATTTAAGAAAATTAAGATTTATTTGTGTAAAATAGAAAATAAAATAAAAGAAAATTGTATTTTTTATTTTTTTTAAATAGTACATTATTATTGTCCCATAAACTTATTTTAATAATATTATTAATCAATAATATATATAAAAGTTTGGTAGTCTAATAAAATGTACATTACTTATTAATCAATAATATTGTATTTACTATCGAATTTATATTAACATTATTTATTTTGAAAAGGCAGGAGTTTGGCCTTGTGCAGTTATAATATTTATTTTAAGTGGAATTTGGCCATATATAAAATTAATAGGAATGTTATTTTGCTGGTACTTGCCTTTAGATAAATTGTCTTTTAATAAAAGAGAAAATTTCCTGATTGCTTTGGATGTATTAGGAAAATGGTCGTTGATAGACAGTTTTTTTATGTTTATGTGTACAGTTGGTTTTAGATATGAATTGTAATTGAAAGAAAAAAATATAAGTGCTAATTTAGACATTACCGTTACTCCTTTATTTGATTTTTATGTTTTCGTAGTTGCCACTCTACTTTCCCTTATTTTAACTCATAGTATAATAAAAAGACACAGATTGACAATAGAAGTGGATACTCACTATTGTCCATAAATAAAAAAGGCACTTTAAAAGAAAGCTAAATTACAAATGAAATCTAGAATATATATAAAAGTTGTCCCCTTTTTAATAATACTAAGCATGACTTTGCTAGCATTTGGATATTTTATGAAAAGTTTTACATTTACTTTTAATGGATTAGCAGGTTGGATAGAATAGGGGAAAAATTCTTCAGAGTATTCTTTATGGGACTTAGGTACTTGATATTAAGATTTACAACTATAATAAAAACCTAATTTTTAATATTTAAATTTAGGTTATATGTTCCCACAGAAAACTTATTATCCAAACTCTTTTGGAATACGAATATTACAGGCTTTATATTTCTTTTTAACTCTTTTAATTCCTCTATTTTTTCTTGTTATATTGTTCATTTTATACACCCAGTCTTTAAAGTTATAAATTCAAAAACAATTATTTGGGTGGGCAGAAGTTTTATATGCCTGGAGCTCGGCAGATGTGTTTACATTAACTATAATTTCCTGCATTTTTTAACTCGGGTAAATTAAATAAAAATATTTTATTAATTCAATGATTTAATTAAATCTAACTTAACTTTATTTTTAGCCAATTTTCCACTTTTATGATAGGAGACAATTGTTAATCTATCAATTAAATAATATAAACTATACAGATTATATTTCCTCATCTTATAGATTTAGATGGAAAAAACACTTGTTACGAACTTGATACATCGTTGAATTTAGGTTATGCCCTTTTGGCAGTTTCATCAGTAATATTTTTATTTTTGGGAAATTTTGCATTAAGAAATATATAGCAAGCAATTGAATAGAAATTAGAATAAATAGGATAAAGAAAATTATCTACAGATATAAATGAAAATATTTAATAAAATGATATCAATAACAGTTAGATATAAAATTTAAAAACAGAAAATCAATTGACTAAATAGTTATTATAACATAATACTAATTAATGAAATAAAAAATTATTAATAATTCTATATAAATCAAATTTGAATTTAAAATTAAATTAGTATATACCTTTAATTATATAGTAAATATAAAGAGGAAGAATTATTATTTTCATCAAGAACATTCATCTAATAGAAAATAAAACATTCCTTTAAAAAAATATGACTAAATTTTACAAAAATATTTTCTATATACAAATTTTTAACAATTATTAATATTCTTCGTTGATATAACTTTTTAGAATATAATTATGATAATCAGATTTGAATTATATATTTTGCTCCTTAATACTACTGATATTGATCAAATCCCCCTCCTATTTTAGTTTAAAATAATATTATTTATAAGAATATAGTTTATTTGATTTTCATTTGTTCTAATATAATAATATTATATTAGGTAAATACATTCATTTAGAATTATTATTAAATATTAATTCTTATTTTTTACCTTTATATTTTATATTTGAGAATATATGATGTATTGTTTTTTAAAGAAGTTTTATGTTAACGAAAAATTAATTCGTCATATTATTTATTTTATATGATAGATAATATTATAAAGTATCAATCGTAAAATAAGGAAATACTTAAACTTATAAACTTTACAAAAATATTTATGACCAATACACTATCGGTAATACATACACTAATTCAATAGCATATTTTTTAACAAAAAAATAGATAAATTAAAAAAAAAAAAAAAACTATATTTGTTATAAAATGTATAATATTTAATAAAAAGTAAAATTTATATTATATATATATATTAGATTATTATAAAATAATGTATCTAAATATAGAAGTATATTAATACTAATAAACATGACTATTAAAGATAACTTTGTGTATATGTATACCTGTTTAATAAGGGACTAATATTTAATAATATTATTTCAATATATTAATAATATTTTTAAAGAAGAAAAAAACATAAATAAACTTTACTTAATTAAAACTGCAAAAAATACATATTATCATATTGAAAATCCTAAAAATATAATATTATAAAAAATAAAAAAAGTGTATATGGATAAATTATAAAAGCCTTTACTGTCTCCTTAAAATAAAGGAAAATCTCACTTACAAAATGCATCTACAATGGTGGAATCACAGTATGAATAGCCTGAAGCCTAGAATATTAATAGTTAAGTAGAAAATAATGAACCCGAATAAGATGATGATAAACAAGAGATAGATGAAAGTGAGTGCTCAATCAATTAGCATCCTAAAATAAAAACAAGTGTTAAGATATGGATGCCAGCTCTATTATCTTTAAATATTTTAATGTATATTTATTGTAACATAGCAGTAGGAGCTTCAGTTTAAGTGGGATTCAAAATAATGGGGTTGCATATAGACCCTTATAGTATAAGTAATTTTTCATTGTATGGCTCAGCAAATAGTATGGCCAAGGTAATTTATTAATAATTAAAATATATTAGTATAAGTTATAATTATTTCATTATTGGTATTATTCAATTTTAAAATTAAATCTGAAATTTTATTAACAAAGTATGATTTGTAAATTTGATTTGATATTAAATTTTTTTGTTTTTCATTTTTATTTTACTTTAATATAATTTTATTACTTTTCTTTAAAAAATTATTTGCATAAGTATATATATAATATTATTGAAATTAATCTCTAAACAAATTTTTAAAAAGTGTAATTTATTTTTAGTAATAAAAAGTTTTCTGTGTAGATTCTAACCTCTTATCACATTTAATTTTATACTAATAATACAAATCGTCTATATAATGATGAAATTATTTTTTTTGTTCCTACTTAAATATGAATAAATGATACTAATATCAAACTTTATATATAATTTAATATATTGCAAAAGTCTATAAATATAAACCATATTTTTTGTTTATAAAATAAATAGGCGGGTGTATGGGTTTCTGCCTTGGTAATCACTTTATTTAGTGGAGCACTACCTTATGTGAAATTAATTGCTATGTATTTTTGCTGGTATTTACCATAAGGCTACTTATCTTTTAAAAAAGAGAAAAAATTTTGAATATATTAGATGCCATAGGGAAGTGGTCATTAGTAGATAGTTATTTTATGGTAATGACCATAGTTGGATTCAGATTTATGAAAGATTTTAAAGTTGGGGTTGTAAAAGGGGGCTTTGATATAACAGTCACACCTTTATTTGACTTTTATTGTTTTGTTTCGGCCACTATGCTTTCTTTAATTATGACTCACTTAATGATTCGTTAACACAGATTGACAGTCGAACGTGACTTGAGAGATTTCCCCTAATAAAAGCATAGATGGAAAAGGTATCTAAGATCGGAAGCAAGTCTCAAATATAAAGAAAATTCCTGCCCTATGTTATAATTTTTGGTATAGGATTGAATATAGTTGGATATTTCTTAAATGTCTTCACTTTTACTTTTGAAGGTTTGGCCGGATGGGTTGTAAAGCCTGATAATAGTACACCTTATTCTTTATGGAAACTGGGTAAGTTTTAAACATATAAATATAAGTACATATGAAAGGAAGTAATTCTATTTATCAAATTGTTTTTAGGAGTTATGTTACCATATAAAACTTATGACCCTGATTCAATGGGAATTAGATGGCTATAGATTCTTTATTTTTCATTCACACTTATAATTCCGATTGCCTTTTTAATAGTACTTTTAATTTTCTATACAGTTTCTTTAAAACTCAGAGTGTAAAAAAAACTTTTCGTTTGCGCTGAAATCTTATATGCTTGGAGTTCTATGGATGTTTTTGCTGTGGCAATGCTGTCCATATTGTTTTAACTTGGGTAATTTATTTAAAATAGACATTTTTATTAAAAAAATTGATTGATACTCTTATTTAGAACATTTGCTAAATTCATGATTGGAAACAAATGTTCTGGAATTGATCAAACTTTAAGAACTATATAAATTTGTTCCCTGGTATTATAGACTTGGATGGAAAAAATACCTGCTTCGAACTTTAAACAACCTTAAATTTGGGATCTATTGCCCTTTTATTGGGATCTGTCTTGTTTTTCCTTCTAGGAAGTTCGACCCTGAGGGTTGTATAAAAAGAAATAGAAGAAAAATTAGAAAATATAGGTGAAAGGAAATAATCTGCCATATATAAAACATCTGCTAATATTGAAAATAATGATGAGGAAAAATAAAGTAGAAGGAAAACCTAGAGTGTAGAAGCTTATTAATAGCTTCTTGATAAATAAAATTAAAAAGAATCATAAGACCCTATTAATATGTGATGAAAAGATATTGATAGAAAACCAAATTATTTTGCTTTTATCAGATCTTACTAATTTTAAATATATAATTTAAATGTAAAAGTAAAATTAAAATAAATTTAATATATATTTATTCTATACTATAATTAAAATAGCTTTAATAAATAATAATAATATTATTTATATTATGTTAGTAGTAAATTAAAATTTTAATTATTCTTAAATCTATTACAATTTTTTATTTACTAATCATTGTTAAGAAATAATATATATTAATAGAAATTCCTATATTAACTATTTTAAAATACATTTATCTAAAAAAATATAAATGAAGATTATAAAAATTAAATATATTTTGTGCTTTTTATAGTATTTCCTGTTAATCTAGGGAATTAACATAACATTTACAGAAGATTTAATGATTCCCTTTTCATAGTATTCAGAGTTTGTAAAAAATCAAATAAAAGTCTTAGAGCCAAGGTAATTCTCTAAATAATATTTTATATATTCTTTTAGTTAATACTATAACATTTGCATGTACAGATATAATCCTGGAGATGTTTTAGTAAATTTGGAGTTATTTAAAAAGGACCAAACAGTAACTCAAACTTTTGATGTTTTCCGGTATTCAAATGCAGCAGCAAAAGAATATATCTGCTTTATAAAATCAATGCAGACAAGTTAATGGGATACTTGTACTAAAGTTTACTTATAATCCTGTACCACTTGTAATGATGAATGCATAAGTAATATAAATGTAGAAAGCATGAAATAAAATTAAAGTATGATTTGTTGTCTTGGTTGCAATTAAATTTAATTGAATATGATAAGTGATTCTAATGGAAATTTTAAACCAATAGAAAATGTGTAAGATGATAGTGAAATATATATTATTAATAATTCCTTATTCCCAGGGAAAAGTGTATCAGCAAATAATGATTAAGATAATAATAATAATGACTAATAGGGAGAATAAAATATTTTGTTTAATTTAAATTATACGATTTAAATCTTGCCTAATAATCAATATTATACTTGGACCCTAGCCTTAGCTATAGTTTTAGCTATAGTGCTGATGGTTCTTAGTGCCTGTTTATGCATATTGATATATAAATATAAAAAAGCCAAAGCAAGACACCTTGACATTAATTTAGTGGCTGGAGATGATTATCCATAGAAAAATACTAATCAAGATAAATAAAAATAAAAAAAACACTTAAACTTTTATGATAACTTTTATATAATAAATACATAAATGCAATTTAAAAACTAATGTAAAATTTTTATACACTATTTATATAATAAATTAATTATATCTTTATAAGTTTATATGTTAATATTTTATTTTTAAAATAATAAAACCAATTTTATTATTATATTTAATAATGATAATATATACATTTTTATAAATAAATTAAAAAATATAGCTTAACTAACTTTAAATTTTATTGTTATTATTTCATTCTTCTTCATCAGATAATAGGGATCTTTACTTTTCCTATTTCTAAAGAATATAGCTGTGCTTTTCTATTTTTATAATCTTGTATATTAGTGGAGATATGAATAATATTCCTATCTAAAAAAAATATATATATATCACAAACTATAATATAAAATCGTTTAAAATTATATTTACATTTATAACCATAACTATTATTAGTATAGTAAGCAAAATTTCATTGGCATTCTTTTTCTTTTTATCTTCACTATCAATTTTAAAAGTACATAAAACAATAATTTCTAATACTAATTCACAGAGAGATAAAATTCCATACTTATTTAACAAAATTTAGTATATTCATAATAAAATTATTTTATTAATTTTTACTGCAACTATTAATTCTTCTTTTTTATAAAATATTCCCAAAACCCCACTTATAGAAGATATAATGGCAACTACAGCACTGAATAAATACCATAACTCATAGAATTATTTCATTTGCTGGGAAAGAATGATAAGCTTAATATTTATCCAATAAAATTAATATATTTATATTCTCTTACTTAAGCTACATAAGATTAAGAATATATTCCGTATCCTATGAAACCAGAACTTAGCATGATTAAAAGGAAATTAAATATCGTAAATATATTTATAAAAAGCTCTCTTGTTGGTTTTTTCATTCTCCTGACGTCCAAAATTTTAAAGCCACGCTAATTAGGAAACTCAAATTCATAAATTTCTTACATCATTTAATCGAAAATGTTGATAATATATTTTTTATTATCGGTTTTACAACTAATTTCGTAAAATGGGATTTACCATTAATCAGCTAAAACACCTATAGAATTGAAATTGGTAATTAAAATCAATCTATCTTTTAAATATATTTTTTAATTTTACATCCTTCCGAATAACTAATTACTCGCTTTTCAATATTATCTGCTTTATTTGCTACTAGAACTTAAGGCAAATGCTAACCATTTAATTAAAATAGCTTATCTCTAATTTCTTATACCATCTCGAAAGAATTTCTGTCATCTACAGAATATACTAACATATAACCATTAATTTAGTAAACGTGGTTTTAAGGAACTAGATTGAAGAATTAGTCCTATTTAAAAATTATTTCGATATTTATTAAGTTAAATTATGTAAATAAACAATGGTAAATTACAAATGAAGTCGTATCTTTTACTTCCAATTCTATTTGCTATTTATTATACCTGGATAAAAATAAGAATTTTTAATAAAAAAGTCTATTTTCATCTTCAATTAAATATATAATTGTGTATATTATTTACATCTATAATTTTTTCATTCCTTCCATGTTATTATGAAGAAATTTTTAAGTCGGGAAATGATCTAAATAATATCTGGAAAGTAGAGATGTTTTCCCAACATCAAAATATCCAAATATGATAATTTTTTTCTGAATTCTTTATTCCATCAAAGACTGACTTGTTCTTTCTGATATTAGAGAGTGTCCAGAAAGATGATAGCTTTGATGCCTTATAGACTATTTGCTCATAGAGTTGAATTCCTAATTTTAATTTATTATTTTTTTGATTCTAATTTTAGGTTTTTTTAAATAACTCTAATAATATTTTGATATTATAAATTAATTTTTTTTTTTTTTAAAGCTATTACTATTTTAATATTATATTCATTCCTATTTTAAAGAATTATTAAAACAAATTGTCCAAAAGGTATATTTATTAGACTCCGAAAATTTATTAGCTTAACCTATTTAATTAATTTATTAGATTAATCATCATTAATAATAGTATGGGTATCTTTTAGATTTATCTAGTGCAAAATATAAAACTAAGATTTTTTATTATATTTTTTAATACTTAAATTAGATTATATAAAAATATAATATATATTTGATTGGGGAAATTAGAATCTAAAATTAATTAAACTAAACTCTATAAAAAATATTATAAGTATAATATTATATTTATTTACATCATATAATATTTTTATTTTATTCATAATTACAATATATCATTATTATATAATTGTATAATTTTTTTTATAAATAGTATAAATTCAACATTTTTTTGAATAGGCACAGGGAGCACTTTATTAAACAAATTAGGCAGCTTTGGAATCAAAATAATTTTATTGTTCTATAGTTGAGCTAAGATTTTAATATTCACATTGCATTTTTTAGACATACTCTGCACCATAATTTTTTTCAGCTACTTTCAATAACTATTCCATATTGGTGTCTAATTACATAAGTTCTATCCAATGTCCCATACTAGTTAAGATCTTTCCTCCTGAAGGGTAGTTGAGCAAAACATGACCTGCAGAACCTTTATGGTTTTCAATTTAGCATATTTGACTGTTATTTTAACATTTCTATACCACCTCTTGACTATCAGCCTTATCGACTACAGTCAAAACTTATAAAGTGTATTTATCAGTGTCTGTTTTTGAGAAATCGACAGTATAAAGAATAGTACCCCCTAAGGCATGCACATGACAGTAATTATGTTCACTTAATTCTCCTACTTTTTATAGTTGAGCTGAAGGACAATTTACTAATGTATTTTTGTCGAATTTTAAGTCAAATCCTGATTATATTTCTCCAAGTTTTACAAAGGGATTGGGTCCTAAATATTCTTCTTGCCATTACGCAATTAAGGCTTTCAAGCTAAAGTCTGAAAACATCAAGAAAAACTTGCTTTCAATCAAAATTTTATAGATTTAAAGACTTAGTCATTATTGTTTTAAAAGCCTTCGCTTGAAAATTGGCTACAGCATTCCCAATTAAAGACTACTGATTCAGGATCTACTTTCTTAATATCTGATATTACTTACTATAAAATTGAGGACTCGGAGTTTTCTTCTTAGTTTTAAGTTTCTTTTCCTTCTAAACATTATACTATATCGAATATATCCTTCATACCAGCTTGGTACACTCTTACACTTGTACCTTCTGCTGACTATTGTGGAACTGAAGTAAATAATTAATCGTAAGATTAGCTTTCACATAAAGAAATTATGACAGCAGCTAATTCGTCTGAGGGATCTTCTTTTTATCCTGGATGGGTTACTAATCTTAGAACACTTCCTTATGAGTAGGCACTTGGCGGGAATACACAGCACATTTTTTATAATTATTGACAATCAATTAAATCTTATTATTATTATTCTTAAACCTAGAATTGTTGCATCTATTGTTAATACATATTTCTTTTATTTTAGTTAAATTTTTATTTTTTTATTTTTTTTATTTATTTTATTATTCTATATTTATATAATCTATTTTATCACATTTGGTTTTATTAATGCTATGCCAATATGTAAAGTTGCTATTATAAAAATAAATAGAACACCTTTAAAAACTGATAAATACTGTACGATACATTGATAAAACCTAATTCAATACACTAAGAAGTGATAGTTAAGGGAATTAATGATGTTGAAATAATAAACTGATTAAATATGAAAATAAAAATTGTAAATATAAACAATATAAGTGAAAATCACTTAAAATCATACTGTATAATTTTATAAATTTATTAATATCTTTATTAAAAATAATAGCATAATTTAATATATTAAAATAAGTTTATTAAAAAATTAATAAATTAGTGCATAAATAAATTTAATATTTTTAACAAGAGAAATATAATAATAATAAAAAATATATAAGAAAATAATCTATAGTTAAAATTATATTTTAACTAAATAAAATATTTATTATATGTAATCAATTTATTATTTTAACATTCAATAATTTATTACATTTTAAGTGTAATCTAATATTATTATAATCAAACTAGGTATTATATTATTTACACAATTTATTAAGTATTGATAGACATATAAATATACACATAACGAAAATAATAAAATAATATCAACCAATATTTTTTAAAACACATTCCATAGATAGACAGATATAATCATACATATATTATAAATGAGTTCAATATTTTTAGAAAAAGTAAAGTAAAATTTGGCGCTATTGATAATTAAGGAAGAATTTGGAGAAGAAGCTAAATTAGTCTTAGAAGGCATATTTGATTCATAAGCATTTCCTACTTTGGACAGAATTATGAGTTATCCCTAAATAGTTAAAAAGGAAAATGCACGTGATATAATAATTTTGTTGATTAAAAATGGAATTTTGAAGTCTTAAATATATAAGGAATCTGAGAGGATTGATATGTAGGGGAAAATACTATATTAGCCTGATTACACCCACATATTCGGATATATGAGACATATTTAGTATATAAGTCATGTAACTGCTCTTTTCGGATATGAAGCTAAATTAATTATGGAGTATTTTACCTACAATACTTGCGGAACAATTTAAGATTGCATTCAAACAATTTTATAAGAGAATAGTTCAGGTAAAATTTAATAATATATTATCTACATTATAGATTTAGCTTAATTCTGTGTATTTTATAATAAAATAGCAACTTCAGCTGATGATTTAAAGCAATCATTTATAAGACTAGTTAAAAATAATTACTTGACAAGAGATTTAGGAATTGAAAATTAAGAAAATAATTAAACAGAAACTAATAAAGACAACGAAATGAGTATAATACAATAATCTGTTTAATCATAGTCTGCTAATAAGAGCAAATCAGCCTAAAAAAATAAACGAAAGAGTAATATAAAAATTAAAAAATTTATCCATTTTTAATGCTAAAAAATTTAACTTTTTCTTAGAAGGGGCATTGTTAGAGGAAAATGAAGATGGAGATGTTGTTTAAAAAAAACTCTAACTTTCTTCAGACTCTAATTCCTTACTAAAAAAATAGCAAAATGATCTTTAGCAAATGTATTCTAATTAAAATCATAAATTTGGAAGTTCTAATTAGGAACCTGAAATTTTGGCAGGGTTCGGACAAATGATGGAAATTGAAGGAACCAATGATAATTTACTTATTAAAGATATAAAAAATGATTTGTTATATGTATTTTATATAAATAATCGAAAGTTTATACACGATTTTAGAACTAAAGAAATAGGATAAGTAATATAAGGAAAAATAGGAGGAAAACATAAATTAATTGTTTAAGTAAAAAAAATAAATTATTATTTTAAAAAAATAAATATTTTTATTTATTTTATCGACAGACAATGCTTGATAAAAGCCATCGAATTGGTAAATCTAAAGAGTTTAAGAAAACTGAATAGCTTAGTTTGGGGTAAATCATAAATATGCTTCCAACGGAGTTTAGACACATAAAAGAATCAGAAATCAAAGAAGGGCTAGATGCATTGAAATTAGACGGAACCAAATTTATAGTTGCCTAATATATAGATGCAATTACACATTATAGTGTAAATGTCTATAAAATTATGAAAATATATAATTTAGACACATCGCAAAAATTATTGAAAGAAAATATGATGTTAATACAGCAAGAATCTTTAGAGTTTTAAAATAATACAAGTGTTTAGATGAAAAAACTGTAATGAAATTTTATTAATTTACATAACCCATCAATATATTTTTAAATTATAAATTTATAAAAATTAGATTGGAGATCTTTGCTTATTAACAACTGATTTAGTAAGAAAAAGTTTATAAAACTTAGTAAAGGATGGATTTTTAATTTATGATGTAATTTTAGTACATTATTGATATTATTATATAATGTCTACATATGTTTATTTTTTTATTTCAAGACTGCCTATGAAAAAGATAAGTAAAACTCAGCTATCTAAGCATATTAATATAATAAGCAGGATGTTTCATTAAAAATATAAGAATTTTACTATTAGGTACATTTTCATCTTTAAATATAAATATAGAAATTATAGTGGGATTAGTATTAATTAAATCTTAAAAAAGGCAATTTTCAATCTGAAAGTAAAATTGTAAAAAGCTTATGAAGATAGTGAAGAGATAGAAGAAAGCATAAATAGAAAAGAAAGACTTAAAGAATGGTATAAAGTAATTAAAATGATAAAAACATTAGAAATAGCTATATTAGAATTAGATTCTGCCCTTTTGTGCTTTTCAGAATATTGATATTTAAATTAATATATTAATCTTATTAAATTATATTCAAATTTGAGGATATATGTCAAACTACATATTGATATTTCAAATTTAAAACTTTTACAGTATTTAAAAATATATGAATTTTTATATTTTATAAAATATAAATAACAATCATTTGGCTATTTTTTAAAATTAGTCTTTAAATACTCTGAAAGATTCTTCATTAAATCCATGTTAAAGTCCTTCGAAAATCTCCCATCTGATTCTATATATTATTAAAAATTAAATTAATTTTTTTATTTAATATTTTTTATTTAATTAAATGTTACTCATGATTATTTGTATTTAAGCATTCTTTATAAGATAATTCGCACCTTTTCCATGGCAAAAGAACATCGTCTTTACCATGAGAAATCATCATTTTAATTTTTTAGTTCTTTTCATGGGGCTAAGTAATAGGGAAAGCGAATCCAGAAAATACAAATATTCCTCCTAAAGGTTGGTCGAATTGTAATCCTGCGTGCAAGGCCATGCAAGCTCCTTAACTAAATCCTCCAATCATTACGTTTTCACTTTTGTTTTTCAATGTGGCGACTTCTTCTTATAATACATAATTTATGGTTTTAGCTGAGTCAATTATTTCATCAACTCCAATTACATTTTTAAAGTTTTAATTAGTAACTTCAAAGTCTTTAAAATCAAACCAACTAGTCATCTGTTTAATAAAAGAAACAATTATGATTTTTTGGCATTTTCAAAAATTTTTATTAGCTATAGTCATACTATATACAAAAAATTAATTATTAATTATTTTCTTACTTGCATTTGAAAATTGACAGTAACTTTTCTAATGGGAGCAGTCAACAAAACAACCTTGGTGGTAGGAGAAACGGGATTCATTGGGCTATTAAATATGTCTAAGTATCCATTAGCTGTATCACCTAACCCTGCATAAAAAATAATTTTAATTTTTTATAGATAAGATTCTTAAAATCTCTGAAAAAAACAATGGTAATAAATAAACTCTTCAGAAAAAAATTCCCTTATTTTTATATAAATACTCTTTAATAAATAAGATATTACCGTGCATAAATATTAAAGTATGGGTGTGTTCCCCTTTGGGAATCAAATATAGGTGTTCTCCTTTGGTTCCTTTTTTTTCTATTTTATAGTTTCCTCCTTACATAGCCTCTAGTTACTATTCTTCTGATTCTTCAATTCCAAAGATATTGTTTTTGACAGCTGTATATACTTAAGAAAAACAAGAAAACATAAGATAATTCCACTGTTATTTTCAATAAAAAAACACTTAATTCCAAATATAAAAACTGAAGTTAATAGATATTTTTTGAAAATAATTACTTTACTATTTAATATTATATAAATCGTTTTTATAGAGATAAAATTTCAACTCAATTGAAATAACTATTACTTAAGACATTTATAAAATATTTTTTTATTACAAAAATTTATAGTTTCTAAGATTAAATTAAATTTAGATAAATTCTATTAATTTTAAAAATAAAATTAATAATGCTTGAACGAGAAAACAGTAAAATATTTATCTTGTGATATATTTCGAATTTTTTTAACTTTTCCTATATAATAATTCAATTATGGAATAAAAATACATTTTAAAGCAATCATATATCTTTTATGGTTTAAATTTTAACTTTAGAAATAAATATTGGAATATTTTACTTTGATTTACAATAAAAAATACATTTTAATTTATATTTTATTTTAGTCTCAACAATTATATAGCTTTATATAAATATTTATAAGAAAAACAAATTATCAGTTAATTCTTTGCTAACAAAAATGAAAAAAGTATTATCACTTAGTATAAAAAGTAAATGCTTTAATCTATAAAAAGAACGAATTTTTTATTTCATATTATTATTTGATATTCTTCAAAGTTAGATTAATTTTAATGTACAATTGTTTGTATGGCTTATCAACTTTATTATATTTAATTAACTAATAAATAAGAACTTATATATTAAATAAAAGAAAATAAAAGCTACTTTTATAATATACACTTTTTGAAACTTAGATTTTAATGGAATCAAATCTAGGAAGTTTATAAAAACTATCATCATAAACATCCATTTAAATGGATTCCTAGCTTTTGAATTCTTAATCAGTTGCGCCTAGGAATTCATTAAGAGTGCAGTCATTAATGAATATTTCTAAACAAAATAGAAGAAAAGGCAAGTTTGGGACTTAAATAGTCAATTCAAAGTAAAATTAATAAACCAATTATTATAAAATAACTGCAGTATTTTTATTGATTTTGTTCTCATATTTTATATGAAAGTTTGGTGTATTTTTATTATCAAGTCAAAAATTACCATAGTTCCTTTTTTTTTATTTAAAAAATTCTAAATTTCTGCACTGAACTAAGAATTATTTAAAAAACATCTTTAAAATAAGAAACTTCAAACTAAAAATTACTTAAATATATTAATAATTTAGATGCGATAATATATTTTATTTAAAATTACCAAATATCTTAAATTATAGCTATTCCTATTTAATATAGTGTTTCTTTTAATACATAAAAAAATGTCGAATTTTAATAAGTCGATAATGGAAGTGCAGTCTAAATAAATATACAATAATAAAGGGCCTCTTAGTCGAACGATGGAAAAAGCAATAGGAAAAAAACTCATATAATATTACAAGAAATACAAGAGTAGAGAAGAGACAGTTTAAACTAGGTAATGAAAAAGCAAAAGGAGTAAGAAGAACATAAAGACTAAATATAAAAAAGATGGCTCATGGCCTAACGAGCTATTCCTAAACCAATGAGTTTGATTAAAACAATGATACTAGCTAGCAAAGAAGATCAGATTGTAAAATTACTAAAAAAACCGAACAGATCTTTACAAGATGTGGAAGAACTTACTAAATTAACTGCACATTTAGAATATTTTAGACACTTGAATAGTAATGAAGCATATGTAAATTTTCTAAAATTTTATTGTTATTTCTTTGTATATTTATAAAATAAGGTTATGGGTATAATAAAAAATAATTAGCTTTAATGATTTACTGAAAATTATAGATATTTATTAATTAATAATCAGTAACAAATTATAGAATATAAAAATTTAATTTTAGGTAAAAAATAATTTGAGCTTCAAAATATGTAAAAATTTGAAATTTGAATATTTTTCAAAAGGGAAAGTAATTTTTTACCGGAAATAGCCAGCAAATAAATTTTACATGGTAATTAAGGGGAGTGCATTAGTATTAATATAAAAAGAGAAGTAAATGATGATAGAAGAAACTAATAAATAAATTCAGTAAAAAAAGTGGTTCAAAGACTAGAATGTACTTAGAAGAATGTGCATTATAAAGTTGTTTCAAAGAATATCATAAAAGATATTTATAATAATGGTTTTTATAAAAATGATGAAAAATAAAAGATGCAAAATTCTTCAAAGAACAAAGAGCGTTAAGTCAGTCAACTTAACACGAACACTACAAAAAAAAGGAAGTTAAATGCTTACAACTTAGATTTTAACATATTTTACTAAGTAAGAAAAGAAATATTAGATTAAACTGGAGTCGATCTATTATACCTAGTAAACTAATTAAATACAATAATTTTTCAAATATATGGATAATTTTTACTGTAAAAAATGTGATATTTTAAATATAATAGGAAAATCTGTAAAATTTTTTTAAAAATAATTTGTTTATTTGCTATGTGGGCACCAAAATACCAAGTGGGGGAGTTTTCGGAGAAAGAGGATTAGATGCAAATAGTACGCGGGCTGCTACAGTAATAGCTAATGAAGGTGAATATTTTATTATCAGTAAAATTTAAAAAAATAAAGAAAATTTATAATCTTAAATATATAGATTGCTTTTTGGCTAGTTTATCAAAAGCTTAATACAAATAAAATTTAGAAGAAATTTCAAGAAAAAAAATGGAAAAGAAAATAGATTTTCTAAAACCCATACTAAATGGAAAGTAATCATAATATAGATATATTTAATTTAAATTTCAAAATAATAATTTTATTACATAGTAAAGAACTGAGTACAGAAAAAATGTCTAAAATTAATTTCATCTTTTAAGCACAAAAATATTAAATAGGATAATAAATTTTATAAGAAGGATAGGAATTTTCTGGATTTTATTTAATAAAAAAAGGAGATATTGAATTAGTAAAAAATAAATCATAACCTCAATAATGTTCGCAATAAAATACACCATAGCAATTGAGCCATATATACCCAGAGATTTAAATGCAAAGATTAGCTCTTTTAGGAAGTGGAGAATTCTTTGGTGAAGAATGCATTTATGAAAAAGAAGAAAGGGCTTCATATTCAGCAATTGTCAAATCAAACAAATGCACTGTTTTCTATATTTCCAAACACTATTTTAACAACTTCATATCAGCGTAAGAGAACTAAGATATCTCAACAATTTTAAGAGGAAAGCATCTACTAAAGAAATAGTTTCTCAATAAGTAGCTAAAAGTGCAGTAAAAGTTACATAGTTAAATAATATCAGATATGAAAGCCAAACAAGAAGAAAAAATGCAAATAAAAATGTCTTTAAAAGAACTAATTGACCATGAAAATAGTTCAGAAATAATTCGAATTAAAAACCAAAATGAATATCAAAAATCTCCCCCATTACAGGAATAGCATGAGAAAAATTAAAAAGAAGACCACTCGCTGATGATGGACCATATTAGTTAAAAACCAATACCTCAATTTTCCAGCAAACTTATTTAAAATGTAAAGGCTAATGAATAAATTATGAAAAAAATAGATCCGGGCAAGAAGAACAACTACGATTTTTACATGTAAATGAGAGATATCTTGTTCACTGAAAAAGAATTGAAATATTTGTCAAAAATGAAAAATGCCACTTTTAAAGAAGTCAGTCCTGCATAAAATTAAAAAGGGAAAGATTGTTGTTAGCACTCAGTTTTAGCAAACAAGAATGATACGCTAAATAGTATCGATAACAGTCAAAATAAAACTTTTTACTTGCAAAAGATATAAAATATGATCAAACTAAATAATAAGGGTCATTAAAAATAGAAAATAATTCTAGACGAAGAGCAACAGCTTACGAGAAAAAGCAGTATGATCAGTTCCCCTATAACGATGAATAATTGCAATTTTACAAATGCATTTAATTCATTTAAAGAAAATAAATCATAATTTTTCGGCAATGGAAAAGAAGAAAAAGATAAAAATAGTAATTCCGACCAGTCTATTGAAAATAACTTGTAATCACAACATTTTGGAAGAATTAGCAGTTTTATGAACCAAACGCATCAAAATTAAATTCCTAAGAAATCTTCATCTTTCTATTCTAATTCCCAAAATAAAGCAACTACTACTAATAATAATAATAACAGCACAGTGATGCTAAAAGCCAAGTCATCTTATTCTAGAAAAAGAGAAATTGAAAAATACAAAAAAAAGCTATATGAAAATGTTCCATCTTATAATCATATAGCTAATAGCAATTTCGATTAGGAAGATGATCAATAAAATAAAAGAGACTCAAGCTAATAAAAAAGCATATCGTATGCTCCAAAGCATTTTTAAAACTCTTTTATTCATATCAAAGATTCAGAATAAATTACAAAACCTGTAAATTAATCTTAAAAAGCATTTTAAATTAGGACTTAATCTTGTTAAAATATTGCAAATGTTGGATAAAATTAAAATACTCAACATAATAAAAGTTTTCAAAAACTTCAATAATTTTATTAAATTAAAAACTCTGCCACTTCCATCGTTGATATTAGTAGTAGAAAAAGTTCATAAAATCTGTATAGAACTTTAAAGTGCTAGCCCTAGGATAATAATAGCAGAGTTAAGTTTATCAGTTTGCCTCCAAGTCCTAAAAATACATTTCAAGAAACTGCTGATAATAGCAATGAATTTAACCATACCTAGAGTTCAGGTTAGTATTTCAAAACATTTAATTTTTAATTTAATGAAATAAACAAAGATTAAAATAGAGGATTTAAATAGGATAAATTTAGAGAAAAGCAAAAGTCCCTGATTCTTATACGAGTTAATAACAAAAAAAATAATATTTCATTTGAAAAAAAACTCTAAAAACCTATGTCTAATCAAATTTAGTATAGATCAGCTATGTAAAAATCTGATAATAATATGCATAAAACCTAGCATTATTTCTAAGGACTAGATGAAAGTGATAATAATCACAATACCTCTCAGTAGTAGATTAGAGAAAAATCCTCTACATCTATAAAATATAATTTCTAATAAGATGGTAAGTAAAGTGTGAATAATATGGCTTTTGTTAAAAAAAGATTAGATTTTAGAACTTCAATTGATTATAGTAATTCAAGAACTGGGAAAATTGGGGCAAACTAAACATTTGGGTAAAAAAACATAATATCGTAATTCCACTCATTGATGTCATCACCTGCCCGCTCCCCTTCTTAAAGTTTTATTATTAATAATAATTTAAGTAAATCTGGATAGAATAATATCAAGACAAAATTACCTACTTAGTCTTTAATAAATTCTATTGATACTAGTAGAATAAAAAATATATAAAAATATTAAGAAAAAAATTCCTCTGAAAGTTAATGAATAAAATGATGAACTTATTAAAATCTATATAAATTATTTTAATTTATATTTTTAATCAAATTAATATGTATATGATTATATATTCCTATTTTAAAAAACATATAATTATATTTTATTTTGTTGTAGTATTTACAAATATTTTATAACAAGTATCTTATTATAATTTAAACTTTTGCAGCTCTTTTCTTTGATGTGCATATACATCCACGTAACAAATATATTTTAATTAAACTTTCTAATTCAAGCTGGTTTTGTAAGTAGTATTAATATTAGATAAATTAAATGTATATGAGTTAACCATTACATTTTAATAAAATTATTTATTAATAATAAAATATATTAAATATTATTTAAATAACTAAATTAATAAATAGGAATATATCCACAAATGAAAATTAGTATTTTATCACTTCTTATCGTCATTTTAGCCATTATAACTGTGAAATGTGCAGATCTAGCTGGTGAAAATAATCATGCCAAATATCCTGGAATAGATACTTGCGTAGATGTTTGTGAAAAGAAATCAAAAGAAATGTGTGGAGACGGAGAAGATTGCAATGTAAGTGTTAAAACAGTTAATGAATGTATAGAAAAAATTGTGAATAGCTAAAAGATTAAGAAAATCAGGACAGCTGCTTAAAGAAATGCGTTAATGGTAACAATATGATAAAATTAAATTATATAATATACTTATGTATAAATCGAAAATTTTCCTACAGAGCATGGACATGCTGGAATTGTTTTTTATAATACTTGTATTGACGAATGTGTTGACTCGGCTGATAAAGATGAATTAAAGGCTTTGCAAAAATAATAAATGGAAGAAGACCCTGAATATAAATCCTTACTAGATGAATGGGAAAAATTATTATAAGATGGAGAGGTAGATTAAGAATTCTTGAAAGAATTTTTGAATGATTATGAAGGAGGAATTTTAAAAGATATCTTACCTACCAATATAGATAAATATGGAGAAGAACTCTTAAAAGAAGGTTTGAAGGAAGAAGCAGAAGAAGAGTTCATTACCTAAAAAAGTATTTCTTCAGATAAAAAAGATGATTTGTGATATATTTAATAATTAGAAAATTACCAAATTCAAATATAGTGTTACATTCTTTTTTTCTTTATATATTTAATAAAATGCCATTTTTAACTTACACTTTACTTTATAAAAAACATATTTAATTAATAATAATTTATATATATTTATTTTTTCACATTTGTAAAAAAATTTTTACACATAAAATAATTTTACTTATCAACACTAATTATACTAATTAATTGACCGGAAAATTATTTAATATAAAAAGTTGGCTCTATTTTAATTATAAATTAAATCACTAGTATTTCATAACTTGGCATTCTTAAAAAATTAATAAATAAACAAATAAATAAATATACTCCAATGGAGCAAAAAAATTAAGTTTGCCATTGCAAAGGATAAGTATCCTATAGTAGTTTTATAGATTGCTGCATGTGCAAGAATAAGATGCATACTATCTGTAATGACATATAAGTAATAGAAAAAATTATCTACTTTTTATAAATTTTGCTTATATTATAATTTTTATTATTCATTTTTAACAAATATCATTCAAATTTATTTAAGGCTGACGATCCTTATTATGATTTATAATGCTATAAGTGTAGAATAAAGAATTTTGATCCTTTTCTTAGAATTAAAGAATTTGTATTTAAACCAATAGTAATACTAGAATAATAATAAAGATAAGCATTTTAAATTCACCTACATAATTATCAATAATATATGAAAGATCTAAAAAATCCAAATTCAAATATAAAATTAATGATTTATTGCTTAAGATTGTAATAGTATGAAAATAAGAAATAACTAGAATTATATTTGTGGCCTAGTGATAATATATGCATTAATTTTAATAAAGAACTAGTTAAATATTCTCCTAGTTATTATTCGGAGATCGAATCTTAAAATATATATGTTGAAAATTAAATTACTATAGAGGTAAATACACTTAAAAATAGCTTTATTTTGTTATTTTAAAAATTACATACTTACAAAAAGTTAGGAGAAAAATTACCTAGTAAATCATTGATTTAGCTTATTATTGTTGAAAAATAAGATATTTAGCATATAGTAAATTAAATGATAGAAACTTAAGTTGCAAAGGAAGATGATATGAAAAAAAATATTAGAATGATTAATGGTACCATATTTTATTTTTAAAGTTGTTTAATAAAATTTTAATAATTTTTTTAGGTGTGGAAGTGAAGATATTGAATAAAACCTTAAGGTAAGAGATCCTATATCATTTGAATTATTTAATATTCCAGTTCGGGGGAAATCCTGTACCCATATACAATGCTTTGATTTATTTTCATATTTATCTGTTTATTCTCGCAGTTTTTAAGGATCAAGATGGTAAATTAAATAATTTCTTTTTTTTAAAATTTTTTGACAATACTTAATAGGGTATGTCCTTTCTGTCCAAATAAATAGTAAGTTTATGTCTATAATTTAGAGATTGATCCAATTTTATACAAGATGTTAGAAGAAATTAAAACAAAACTAAGTGGAGAAATATTGTAATAAGTAGATTCCATTACTATAGATTCAAATTTAAATTATAAACATACTCCTAATATTTTAAAATTAATTGAAGAATAGGAAAAAATGCAGGAAGGTAAAAAATAAAAAATAAAAAAAAAATATTTTAAATAATTTTAATTTTTGTTAATAGAATTATAAGGAGAAAAATAAAATAATTCGAACCAACAGGACTAAGATATTTTTTAAACGTCTTTATCTAATAATGTGCAACAATTAATAGAATTTCTAAAAACTAAAATATCAGGATAATAATAAGATAATTTAAATATTAATAGTGATAATATCGAAGAATAAAAAGCGGCTTATAAAAAGTGCTTTAAAATTTTATCTAAAGAATAGTATTTATAAGTTAACTAGTTAACATGTAAATAAGTTTACTATTATAGAGCATTTTTTAAATAGTTTTTTTTCTACCAATTTATTTTTTTAAATATTAGGTATGGAAAAAGCATAATTTTTATTAAATTTTTATATACCTGACAAATAAGTAGATATAGGTTATTTATATAAGTAAAGCTAAAAAGTTTAAGTTGGAAAAGATAAAAAAATGAAAGATATAAATTAAATATTTGGAAAAATATATGACTTTTCATTTAATTACATTATCACTAAATTTATTCTAATAGCTACGTAATTAATTTATATGTAAAATATGCATTAAAATATTATTACTTTTTTCCATTATTAATAGTTAAGACATTGATTCTCTTATTAGTACATCTGTGTATATAGTACAGTTTTGCTAAAAAGGAAAGCAGGGATCTTATATATAATTAATATAACTCTTTATTGCATACAGCTATTTGATTTCCGAAGATGAAGAATTTTAAAAATAATATAATATTAAAATTTCTGTAAAAAGAGGTAATTAATTGTATATATACGAATTTTTATCTACTTTATAAATAAGCAAAATTGTTATTTTATATAAGGGATTAAAGGCTTTTTATTAGGACATTTGATAAATAAATTTTGTTAGTTATTAAAGGTTACAGATTTAAATTTGATCTGTCAGATGGTTTATTATGTAAAATAAATAGTACCTGAATTAGTTTTACCACTAAATACAATGAAAAGCTAAAATGTCCCTTTTAATTCAATTCATTTTATATCTTAGGGTATAATTTTAAATTATTTATTTAGATTATATATTACCTTAATCTCTTATAGTTTCAAGTTTGTTTTCTGACTAAGAAGATTGGATTTTATTTATAACCAAAATATACAACCCACCTTCTAATCATATAAAAAATTAACAACACATAGAGAATTTTACATAATTCTTAGCATTTCTTAAAGCAGTGGTAAATGACGTATACTAATGTTAATAAAAACAGATTAACTTAAATGAACTCTTTGAAAAATTAATAAAAGAATATGATATAGAATAATATATTGAATATGACAAATTTTTAAATTAAAACTTAAATAAATACTTTGAATGAATAAATATAATATATCAATATTTATATATATATATGAATTGACGAAAGTTAATAAACAAAGAGCTTTTTGTTGAATCTACAATTTTAATTTTTATTATTCCAACAAATTTTATCAGAAGCAATGCAAATAACTAGAAATTGATAAGTTAATTTCGATCATAAATAATACATTTAAATGATGAGTTAAAAATAACATTAATATTATAAACTTATTCTACAAAAATAAAAAATAAAAGAAAAAATATTAAATATTAGAAAATATTAGACATTTTTTATGAAAAAAAATCTCATATTATAAGTATATAAGATGGAGTAGTTACACTATATTCCTTTCATATATATGGTGATTTCTTCAATAGCCTTTGTAGGAATGAATATGGCTGTAAAATAACTAAATAAAAATCTTCACATTCTACAAATTGTATTTTATATGCATATTTTTAGATTATGTGCTACCACCGGATTTTTAAAGTTATGTGGAATTAAAGTAAAAATATGTTTGGTATTTATTTTAATAATTGCCATTTTTTTTTATCTTAGTCTTATTATAATACGTAAGTTCTAAAACTATTGGGTTTGAGATCTTTGGTAGGAACATCTTGTATGCTAATGGCTTTCACAGCAGTAACATTGATTTCAATAAGTGATTCAACAATGTTAATTTAAACCAATCCTATATGGGGAGTGTTTATGGCTAGCCATTATTTAAAAGAAAAAATAAACTCTAAATAATTTACGAATATCATAGTAAGCTTTATCGGAATAATAATGGTTGTTAAACCTCAATTTTTATTTTAATATATTCTACCTGACAAAGTTAATAAATCTGGAAATTAATAATAACACTAGACATCTTATGATTATCAGTTACTGGGTTCATTATTATCTTTGGGTAGTTCTTTAGGAATAGCTGCAATCATGGTTATATTAAGGAAGTTATCGTCAATGCAAGTTCATAATGCTATATAATTATAATATATGTCTGTAGCAGGTTCTATTGCTTCAGCTATTTTACTTATAGAGTATAATATTGTAGATATTGGATAATTTAACAATTTTTCAATAGAAATGGTGATAAATATATTTTTACTTGGAACGTTCGCCTGGATTGGTTAATTTTTATAAAGTCGTGCCCTAACCTTTGATAAAGTTGCTAATATTGCTCCATTATGCTATTTATAAGTTATTTTTGCCTATATCGTTGATATTTTCATATTTTAAAACACTATATCATATACTTCTGTAGCAGGAAGTGCTCTTATTATTTGTTCAAGTATAAGTTTAATTTTGATGAAAAGAAAATCTAATACTAATACCATTTGTGTTTAAAGTTCAAAAGTTAATGAAATTAAATGATTTCAATAATATAATTTATTATCTTAATTTTACTTTCATATATTTATATAAATAAAAAATCATAAAATATTTATATTTTCAATACAAATTTTATAAGACTACCAATTAATTGTAATTTTACATATTAATTTTAGAAATTATTGTATATAATAATTTTATTAAATGAATATTGTATGGAAGGTGTAATAAACTTAAGTATTTACAAATTATTAAAAAAATAATACTAATTAACCTTTAAATTATAAGAAAAATTAATAAGCCATAATCAATCATTAAATTAGCTAATATTTTTTTATTAAATTAATAGTATTATATTTATAATCAGACCTTTTTATATTAATATTTAGAAATATTTATAAATCAATAATTTTTAAGAAATTGATTTCAGATTATAATTTAAACTAGAATTTAACCCATATTTAGATGTATGAAATATATATCAAATAATAATTAATAAATAAAAATCTAAAATAAAAAAAAAAATATTTAATGAAAAATAATTTTAGTTAATTTGTCGTAAAAGTAGAAAAATATAAACAAATTCCTCTTATCTACATAGTTATTTCTTCTATAGCATTTGTAAGTATGAATATTTCTGTAAAAAAATTGAGCAAAGATTTTCACATCTTTTAAATAGCATTTTTTACACATATTTTTAGAGCTTGCTCTTCAATGGTATTTCTAAAATTATGTGGAATTAGAGTAAAAAATCATTTAATATACTTAAAATTATTAAAATACATTTATAATTTTTTCTATAATAGTCTTACTATGATATAAAAATTATGAAATTGCTAGGAGTTAGGTCTATAGTAGGAATAGTTTGTATGTTCATGGCATTTACAGCGGTTAAATTAATTCCAATCAGTGAATCAACTATGCTGGTATAAACTAGCCCCATATGGGGAGCCTTTATGGCAAATTATTATTTAAAAGAGCGAATAACATCTCATTAAATTATAAATATAATGGTCAGCTTTCTTGGAATAATATTAATCATAAAACCGGAGTTTTTATTCAAATATGTAATTTCAGGTGCTTAATCTGAATAAAAATAATAATTTTAATAAGAAGTATCCTACAATAATTAGCTAATAGGATCACTTTTATCTCTTGGTGATTCATTCGGTATGGCTGCCATAATGGTAATATTAAGAAAATTATCAACTTTAAAGATTAATAATGCAGTACAACTATAATATATGTCGATAGTGGGCAGTATAGTATCTTCTTTGCTATTAATAGTTTTTAATATTGTAGATCTAGGACAATTTAGTAAATTTACTGGAAAAAATATATTTAATATAATTATGCTTGGATCTTCTGCGTGGATTGCTTAATTTTTTCACAGCAGGGCCTTCACTTTCGATAATGTAGCTAATATTGCTCCATTATGCTACTTATAAGTCATTTTTGCTTATGTCATCGATATCTGTTTATTTTAATATTCTATTTCTTTTCTCTCTATAGCTGGTAGTACACTTATTATTGGTTCAAGTATAAGTTTGTTACTACTTAAAAAAAAATCTGAAATAAAGAATATGAAAATATAAAAATTGAATGAAATTAAATGAAAGAAAAAAAAAAAAATTTATGATATTAAAACAATTAAATATTATATATTTTATTTATAGTTCATTTAAAAAAACCTCTAAACTAATATAAACTATTTTCTCAAATAACAATAAATTATTTATGAACAAATCAACAGATACTTAATATTTTATTTTATTAAATAAAAAATCTAATAATAACAATTCAAAAAAAATATATTTTTATAAATAGGTAAACTATATCAAAATAATAAAATAGAAAAATGATTTCTAATAATTAACATCCTTAATTTGGGGACATTATAAGTTATTAATAAGAAATAATATTTTAAATTTCGGACGAATAGCATAAAAGATAAGGGTACCAACAAATTGGAAAATTTCGTTTTTCAAGAAAACAACATGAAACAAGATTTATTAATTTAAAATTAAAGAGTAATAATTCTAAAAACTATGTAGTAAAGCCACTTAATTTAACTATCTAATCAAATGATTTTGAGGAAAAGTCAATAGCTATTTACATGTTTAATAGCTAAATGGCTTCTGTTAAAGTATTAAAATGAAATAATTTTAAAACATTGCCTTATGTTAACATTTTTATAATAGGGAGATTTATTTCAGGCTGTAATTACTTTAGACAATGATCCTACTATGGTTTTGAAATAAAGAATTCCTATAAAAATTTCAAATAATATTGATTTTAATGAACATAACTATGAGAGTCATCAATCAGCATTTAGTGAATAGGCATTATTTAATGCAAATATATCACCTATCAATAATAACTCTAATTTATATTAAACTAAAAAAAAAACGTTCAATTTTCAGATTAAGCCTCAGAAAAAGGATCAACTGAATTCTTATTTTAATCAATGGCTCCTCACGACTCACAAATAAAATAATAGCCTATAAATCATAGCTCTACTACGATAGATGCAAGAAAATAAAATGATAATCCTTATAGTAACTTTTAAGCTTAATCTTAAATTCAGTAAAACAAAAATGAAACATAATAAAAATAGTAGTATTTTTCACAAATAAGATCCAATTAATAAAGTCTTGAAAATAATATGTCTAAATAGAATATTTCAAATAATCAAGAATTTAATAGGTAAAAAACAGATTCAGAATAAATTGCACAATAGCTGATGGGACTTGCACCTCCTTTGCTTAAAAAAGATGATATTTAAAACAATGAAAACACTTAACGTAAATAATAAGATAGTTAAATGAAGATACAGCAAACTTAAAATATGCAAAATAATAATTTATAATTTAATTAAGAAAATATTTAAGAAGATATAAATGCTTCTTAATCAAGTTAGCAGGTGGAAAATCGAATTACTTTTTCGCATATAATAAACAGGCCCCTATAGTCTCAAAATTCTGGATCATAAGTAAATGGAAATAATGTAGATAATTCTCAAATATCAGGAAAATTTGGTACTGCCACTGATTTAAAAAATAACAACTCAAATGTCAGTAATAACCACAACAGTAATATCCATAATGAAAAGACCCACTCAAATGGTAAAAGCTAGTTATAATTTTAGAGTCCAAGTCTGCTAGATAGTGATATCATGAAAGCATAAAGTGCTGGGAAAAAAGCAAATTTTGATTAACTTAATATTTAGGGGGAATAACATGATGTAGGCTAATAATAATAAGACTAGTTTTTCTAAACTCAAGATAAAAATGATAAATACAACCCTTATAGTTAAATGGGTAAAGATAAATTTGATTAATAACCAAATGCATAAGAGCAAAAGGATGAACATTCTAAAACGTAAGTCACTTTTGCAAAAACTCAATAAATTAAAAGCTACAAGTAAGAAGCCACTCATTTTTCTGAAGAATAACAGTATTAAATGTATTAAACCTTAGTTCGAAGAATTTAAAATGATAAAATTGAGTTGGAACACTTAGTTTAAGAAAAAGAGAAATTAACTCAGCAAATAGACTTACTCAAATCTAATAAGGATCTACAAGACTTCGTAAGGCTGTAAGAAAATCAAGAAAAGAGCTCTAATAAAAATGTCATACCCACTTCTGTAGACACAGGGTTTACTTTTATGCATACATTATTGGTAGCTCTTATTAGTATGTTTATTGGAATATGCATATCAGGATGAGAATAATTATTATATTAAATTTAAATGTCTAATTTTGTATAAATAATTAAATATTAAATTAATCCTTTTATGTTATTGTAGTTTTAAAAAGAAATATAAGTTATTTATTATGTCATATATATGTATATATATATCAACTAAATTCAATTTGGAATTAAAAGTTATTTCTTTTATTATCAAATAAATTATCTAGTATTTATAATTAGATGTATAGGATGTAAAAGTTTAATTTCATGGGTTTACCTTTGTAAAGAGAATGCTATATATATAATTAGTTTTAAAGTTTTAAAATTATACTGGAAATGAGTTAAGCATTTTTTTTTAAACATTCAATTTAAAGAAAGTAAATAGTTTTATAATTATTAAAGTAAAAAAAAATTTCAGAATACAAAATTGCTATAATTATTTGCTTAGTTATTATATTCACACAATTAATTATTACAAAAAAAAAAAAAAAATAAACAAAGGAAATTAAAGAAAGCAATACACAAAACTAAAGAATTAATAAATTAATTAATTAGATTATTTAATAATTTATCATATTATTATTAAATAAAAACCTAAAACAAGACAGGTAATAAAAATATAAATACATATATTAATGAAAACTTCAATAATAACTCCTTAAAAACATAATTTTCGCTTGTCTTATACTAGAGATAATTCAAAAAGCGCTCATAGGCAACAGTAAGAAAATTATAATGCCGAATTACCATATAATTATATATCTGCAAATTAGTCAAATTAATTTTAATTTACTGTATAACATAATCGAAACCATAGCAATGCAATAAAAGAGAGAGGTTCAAAATCAGATGCCCTTTATCAATAAATTAAAAGAAATTCAGTTAATGATTTAGAATAATATTATTATACTGGCGGAACATCAAGGATTTTAGGATAAGATCATGTTAATAATAAGGAATACATTGGTTCTCAAGGTCCCAACAATATGGTAACTCATTCTCAAGATTTTGGATAATCATATACTCCAAAATAAAACCAGCGATAGAGCTTTGAATTCACAAGCCAGGGCTAAAGATAAATAAAGCCCTAGCAAAGACCATCTTCAGGGGTTCAGAAAGCGAGTGGAAGAAAAATTTTAACAAGAAATGCATCCTTGAGATTGTAAAAAAATCCCAGTTATTCTCTTTAATAGTAAAATAGTTAAGTAGGTAATTTGTAACAACAACAACAAAACCAATAATAATAGCGGTTTAACTCTCCCTAGTCATTAAATTTTCACAATTCCATAACACAGCAAAGTATGCAAAAATAAATATAATAATAGCAGCAACAATAACAAATGTAATAATAGCATTAACAGGGATAGGTGCAATAAATCCCATAAAATTAATGATTTCTTCTAAGGATTAGCAACTTAATAGTTTATAAAC
Organism: Miamiensis avidus; assembly: GCA_037039885.1. NCBI lineage: Eukaryota > Ciliophora > Oligohymenophorea > Philasterida > Glauconematidae > Miamiensis > Miamiensis avidus. The sequence goes on along the minus strand of JAWVGU010000013.1, from coordinate 765,080 downwards.
TTCTATTCCCATCGATATGAGAAGCACAATGTAAACAAGTAATAATGCTCATTAGTCTCCATACAACAAGTACTAGGCTTAATTTTAAAATTTTAATAATGGAATTAATAGCGATAGGCCCTAAATGCAAAACGATTCAGGGCTTTTTGGAAATAATAATATTAATAATTTAAATGCCAATAATATGAATTATAGTAATTTTAGTACAAATTTTCATGCCAATTAAAGTGGATCTGCCAGTCCAGAACATCAATTTTAAAATATTTAAGGATAATTTATTTAATAATATAATTTATAATAGAGAAATCCTTCTTTTTAGGGGTATTTTTCATAATATAGTTATGGAAATAATGGATTGTAACAATAAAAAATAATTTAAAAATGAAGTCTAATGATAATTTATTAAATAATTCCTTGCAATAAAATAATAATTTTATCAATAGACAGTTAAATAATTTTATGGGATAATAATAACAGTAAAGTAGAAGTAATTAAAATAGTGATAGAGATTTAAATAATAAGTAGTAATTACCAAATGGATAATTAAGTTAATTTAATAAAAGGGCTCCTTCTTCTCCATTAAACATTTTTCAACAAATAGAAAATTTAATAATAATAATCAAATTTAAAATTCAAACATAAATAATTTTTAATATAACAATGAATATTATGATTTTCCATTAGAAGATCATATAGATTAAACCATACATACAGTGCTATCCCCTAAATCTTAAAATATTCAGGGACGAGGACAATAAGCTTAAATGGCTTTGTAGGAAAAAATTAAAGAATAATAATAATAAAATTAATTATAAATGCTCAAACATAGTCAAGACTTTTTTCAATACAATTGCGAAAAAATTAAGTCATTGGAATAAAAAATATATAATAAACTATAAATTTCCACTAATAATGCCAATATGATAAATTTAGATTCTAATGGGAACATTTATCATCACAACGATTAGAGATAATAATAGTTGGCAAATAATTTACATAATTTTAATCCCTCATAAAGCAGTATTAATTAAAATTTGGACCAAATTATTTCGTAAAATTTAACTTAGCAACAAAACATTTAAAAAAGAAAAGCCAAAATAAATTACTAAAAAGCCTAAAGTTAGGGCAATTTATAAATTCAAACCCAGTCGCTTTAAAATTTCCGAGTTAATTAATAATCACAGTAAAAGTAGTAAATTTAGTAGTAAGAATTAAGTTAATAAAAATAGATGTTTTACTAAACTCTTCCGAATTCTCAATCAGATATACTTTCAGGTTAATAATTGAATTAAAAGTAATAAATATAGTAAAATTCTTAGCCGGTGCTATAATCAGAATCTAGTGACTAAAAGCCAGAAAAAAATAGAGTGAAAATAATAAGCAACACCCTCTTCTATCAAAGAGAAAAAATAGTAATATCAAAATAGTCTGTCCTGAAAAAAAAATAGCCGAGGGCAGAAGGGTTTCAATTCTGTAAATGAAAAATTTTGTAATAACTGAAATTTCTGATTAAAAGTAGGAATCGTAAACAGAGAATCGGGGATAAAATTCTAATCCACAAAGTATAAATATAAGCAATATGAGCAGTAGCAATAGCAGAAATAATATAAATTCTTAAAGAGTTGTTAGAGAAAAGTTGAAGGGCAGTTTGAACTATTATTTGGATTTTGATTAAAATATAATGAGAATGAAATGGATCCCTCTTCAGGATATTAAAACTACTTGGTTCACAATTCTAAAATCGAATCGATTATTTTTAAATATTCAATCACCCAAAACAACTACCAGTAAAAAACAAGTCTTCATCGGAGTATAAATAATAGCAATAACAACAATAATATAAGTGATAGTTTGTAAGAAGAAAATTCGGAAGAAATTAGCGATTTTGTAAATAAATTATTGCAACTAGTGGCCATGGAGATCTCCAAACACATTTATATTGACAGAATTTAATGGAAAATCTGCTTATCATTTAACTAAGATCCGAAGCAGTAAATTTTACCACTTAATATAGAACTTAATGGAACCTAACATAAATTGTTTTTGAAAAAATATGATGATGAAAATTCTGAGTTATTCTTTCAATAAATATAAACACAACAACCAGTATAAGATGAGGAAGAGAAAGTTTAATAAAACAAATAAATTATTGAAAATTAAATAGTATAGAATACAAATAATACAAAAATTGGTTCAGTTAAAAATAATAAGCAGCGAATAATATTAAAAAAGAAAATTACTTCTGTGTAAAAGCCTTAAAATTTAAAATTATAACTTAATAAAAATTCTCAGCAAACTCAATAATAATAATAATCAGAAGTACAATAACGCTAATAACAATAACAAGAGGAAAGTTAATTAATTTTAGCAGAACAAAACAAAATAGAATAAGAATAAGAATAATAAAATAAAAACAACAAGAATAATAATAATAAGAACAATAATAATAAAAATAACAGTAACAATGTCAACAGCAGCAGCAATAAAATAAATCTTCTAATAGCAACAGAGGAAGCAACGACCACAATGAAAATATATTAAGTAAGATAATGATAGTGATAACAACTTTAATAATGTACTAGACGAATTATCAGATTCAAACATAATTAATTTTAGAAATTCCGAAAGAAATTTGAAATATGAATAAGATCTCTCAATATCCTCCGAGACCTAGGGAAATAATGTAAATCGCCATGGTCTCTTCAGTAGCAACACAGTTAATAAATTATCAAATATTGAGTATTAAGAAGACGAATTAGATTAATTATAATCAGGAGCTAATGAAGATAAAATGCCTAGTTTAGACGTTCTAAATAAGGCAATTTACGAAATAGACATAGAAAATTTGTAAAGTGTTGCTAAATCTAACAATTCAATCGATAAGAAAAACCAATTTAAGTTTAATTAGAGTTCTAAAGATTAAGAGGAAATTCACAGTGAGTCAAGCATAAGAAGACCTAAAGAATAATAATAGATGTAATAAAATAAAAATAAAAATAAGCAATCTATTTAAAGAAAAGATTAAGAAGTTATTGAGAAAATGGGAATTTTAAAGAGTAAAAATTAAGGCAATGATGAAATCTATCAATCATAAAGTGAAATCAAAGATGAATAAATGTAAAAAAACTTCACTGAAGAATAGATAGGTATTTAGTAATCCGGGTACGAGAGTGAAGAAGAAGATGAAACATTCTCATAATTAAGCTCAAGTTTAGATGAAACAATAGGTCCCTTGCTCGTTTGCAATAATAATAACAATAATGGAGGAGGGACTCTGTATGAATAGAGGTTGAGAGCTTTGCTATATGAGCACACACTGGCTAACGTTGAGCCTTTACTCACTGGCTTCAACAGCCAAAACTTAATAGATATGAATAATTCTAGCGTATTCAGTCACATAAGTACTCACAGAAGGACGAGTCTAACTTTTGATAGGCATAATACATCTGGATAAATGTACAAGTTTGTCACAGTTACCGATTTAGAAAAAGACGAAGAAGTTTTAAATGTGGAGCCTCTTATTCGGTTGGTTAATAATAATATAGAGGAAGAACACTCAGGATCTGAATAAAGTTTGAAAAACAATAATGATCAAAATGAATAGTAAATTAATGAAAAGGAAGATGGAAGTATTGCATTGAATTACCAAAAATTCTAGTAAGAAAAAAGTGAGGAAAAACAACTATAAAATAACAATAATAATAGTAAAAACCAAGATCAAAATGATGATAATGATGATGAAGATAACAACAACAACATTAAAATTTGTGACATAAATTTATAATAGTAAACAGAAGAAAAAGATTAGTAATAATTGAATGATTAAAAGTCGAGCTAGCCCCCCAAATAACTAGTTGCCAGAATTCAAAATTGGCAATAAATTAATCGCTAATAATCTGATTAATTTTCCCAGATTTCTTCCATAAAACATGACCCTCATGACGATAAAACGACAATACTAATGACTTTTTAAGTTAGTAGAGTCCTGTTTACTCTTAATTAAACTTTCTGTAAAAAAGGAAGATCATTTGATGTTAGATAATAGCTAGGTGAAGCAATCTGATATGAGTTCTTCTTAGTTAGAAGATTCAAAAGAATTTAGATTAAAAATGAAAAAAATCAGGTAGAGTCCTTCTAGATTGTCAAGACCGTATATTATTAAAGTAACTCAGCCAGAAAGCAACAACTAATCACAAGAAAATATATCAGAGAAAAATTGAAAAAATAATAATCTTAATTACTCTTAAAAAAAAGCAATGCTAGATATACATTAAAATTAGCTAGTATACTCCCAATAAATTGTAATTTTATATTTTTTACTTCTTCAAAAAGTAGATTTTTGAAGCAAATATATAATAAAATAAATTTTTGCTTAATTTTAATTGATAGATTTCTTGATTAATTTAATTTGATTATGATGATATATATAATTTTAATTAGCATAAATTAAATGTATAAATAAAATAATTTAATATAAATTAATTTCTTTCTTCTTTTAATAATTTTTAAATTAATTAGTTATATTTTATAATATTATTTACAAACTATTATTTAATAAAATTAATTTTACTTTTGATATATTACTGATTACTATATTCTATTTATTGATTTGAAATGATATTAAAAAATATTTGTAATTTCTTTATTTATATTGTTTAAAAAAGTGTAAAGAGAAGAGGATCTAATTACAATTTACAGAATTAATAAATCTAGGTAAGCAAAAGTAAAAATAAGCAAATTTTATAATTATTTAATTTAATAATATGAATAAATGAATATTAAGCTAACCACTGCAAGCATGCAAACGAGAAAACATATATATTAAATCAAAAAAAATAAATAAGTCATTGATTAATTGATTGATTGATTAATTAATTAATTAATTAATCAATTAATATTAAAGCAAAAGATAAAATATATAGTTTTTATTATTAAAAATAAGTAAATACACAAACAAGCTTCCAAAAATCACAAGAAATAATAGATAAATTGAGAAATGATTAGAAAAGCTTTCACAAACATTTTATTTAAAAAATAAAATCAATAATTATGGAGCGTCCCCAAATTTAGTTTTGCATAATAAACTGCTGTTTCATAAGAAGTTAAAAAGTTGAAAAAAGAGCGGATATTCAATAATATAAAGATGGATAATTAGTCACCAGAAATGCCATTATTCTTAAAAAGCAAGAAGATATTGAAGGGTATGTCCTTAATTTAGTTAGAAACTACTTTAGAACAACTAACAAAGCTGGAATCACCTTGGATTCCAATCTTTTGGACCACGGACTTGATTCTCTTGATTCCATTGAATTATCTATGTAAGTTGAAGAAGATTTAGGATATATTATCAGTGCTGAAACTTTACCCGTTTTGAATAAAGTCAAACATTACGTAAATTACATTAAACACGTTGAATAATATAAAGCCTAAAATGGAACTAACCCTTTACAATGAGCGAAAATACCTGCTGTTTTGATAATAATGTTAAACATTAATATCATAACCATATATTTATCTAAAAGAATTATCTGCGATTGTTTGTTTTTTATAATTTAAAGAACATGTTTTATTTTAGAATAGAAAAAATAAAAGTATAATTCATATCTTTATGTAGTGATAAATTTTTAATAATAAGAAATCCAAGCTGTCATATTTTTCCTTTCTTTAAATACATTATCAACTAAAAAAGAAAAAAAAAAAAACTAATTTTTTATTAAAAATAAAACCATCTATAATCTACCTTTATAAAATCCGCTATATTATTAATTGTTTAATTTATTTTCTTTTTTAGAAAATAATATTTTTACTTTAAAGGTAGATAAAGTAACATTTTTCTTTTTTTTTACTTATATTTGTTAAACCGAATACCAATTATATATTAATTTATTATAATATATATGTAATATTTATAAAGATATTATTTAACTAAATAAAATAACAAATTTTTATTTAAAAGTAAAAATATTAATTTAGGTTTAGTAAAAATGGTTTTCTATAATATATCTATTTACATCAATTCATATAAATTTTTAGGACTTAATGACGTCCATAATATAAAACAAATATTAAAAAATTTGCTTAAAAAAATTTAAATATCTTGAAATAGTGTTTATTATATTACAAAAAAAATGCACAAAAATAAAAGAACTTTAATTAACTAACTAAGTTAGACATAAGCAATTTAAAAAGAAAAAAATAACCTTATTAGTGAAATTAATAATAGTTCTTAAATAAACTAATAAAGTAATAATTATTTATTAATACGATACAATACAATACGATACGATTGATAATTGAAGAAAAACTATTTAATACTGAAATTTGAAATAAAAACCAAAAAACTATACTTATAAAGCAAAAAAAAATAAAATGGCCTCATTAGCTATTGATGTAGCGAAAGGAAAAGCATCCGATATAGGAAAATAAGTTAAAAATAAGTTAGGAGTAAATAATTAAAATTTCGAAGTCGACTGGAATGATTTAAATTACCCCCTTGCATAAAAGTTTTCCACTATAGTTTACAAGAATTAGAGTCTGACCAATAATTATTGGTAATATAACCGTTTATTTATACAAAGCTATTATATTAAATCTATATTATTATCTTTTAAATATAATAAGTATTTATTATTGGTACTATAAAAAAACATCACTTATCACTTTTATTTACGAATAAAATGTTTAATATACTTTTGCTTTTACTGATAATAATATATCCTTGCTATTAAAATAAAATATGATTATCATATTTTTTTATTTTCTTAAAGAAATAAACTTATATTAAAAGTTTATTTCAATAGGAGGAAAATAATAATTTTCTGTATTATCACATCCTTAATTCATTAATATAATTATTAATAATTTCTTTTACAACTTATGAAATCAATTTAATGATTATTTTATTAATATTCAATAGAGATTAGTAAGATTCTTGTTCATAACCCATATAGGAGTTTTCATTCTTTCACTCTTGAATTTGACAGCAAATATTATATAAACTGCTACTATCGACGGATAAGGATTGAGAATTTTATATTCTTTCCTTTGGTTATTTTTAGTTAATCCTCTATAGACATTTTGGTTCTATACAGGATATAAAGGTTTAGTAGACCAGACTGAATTTATTGAAGGATGTGGAAGATTCAAAATTGGAGGATTTGTTTTAGTTTTGCTGTATTTCTTTGTTTCTATTGTAGGATTTTGCAATTTTGATGGTTGGATGAGAATAGCTGAATTATTTAAATACAAACATGGAGGAGCCGGGGCTATTTGCTTAGTTGAAAATATTCTCTTATGCTTTATGATAGTTTTCATGATTTTCATTATGTGGAAAGTGCACAAAAAAGCCACTTTTTGATATGAAATAACAATCCTAGTTGTATAATCTATAATATTAATAAAATATTATTAAATTTTGTAATTATAAAAAGCTATATTTTACAATTAATATTTTTTGACTTTCAAGTTGTGATATATATATTTAAGTATGACTAACTAATATGCTTGCGTATTTATATTTTTTTTTTTCAATGAAATATTAAATGTAAAATATTTGTTTTTATCTTTATATCCTTATAAAATATAATTTGTGTGAACAAAAATTTAAATATTATGAAAAAAAGGAATTTTTTAAAATTATCTATACTAAAAAAATAGTTAAATTATTTTTTTTATAATAAAAAAAATTGCATTCCTTTGTTGGAATTATGTAGTTTTTGGAAATTATTTTTAGCGGCTAATAATAATAAGAAAATTAATAATAAGCAAACAAAATCGCAAATAATTATAAACTCTACATAAAATATCACTCATATATATTTAAAAATAATCTAATATATAAATTATAAATTAAAATATAATTAGAAAAAAAATTATTGCTAAAATAAAGGTATTGCTATATAGAAATGGAAACATAAGAGAGATAGTAATTAGAAGAAAAAGAAAAATATATAGAAAATACAGAAACCGAACAAGAATTAAAGGAAAATGGTACAAATAGGAATGAATAGGAGATTGATAAAATAGAGATGGGAGATAGTGTAAATGAAGAAAAAGAGGAGAGCGAGAAAAAGCTTTCTGATAAAAAGCAAATTTTATAGGAAAACTAAAATATGGAAATCGAAATAAACTTGACTTCTAATAATTAGGAAGAAGAGGTAGAAGAAGACAGAGTGTAAAAATAAATAAAAACAGATCAGATAGATAACAAGGGAAATGAATAATAAGTTTATGCCGAAAACGACGAGAGAAAGGGGAATGAAAAAAGTGAATAAAATAATGAAAACGAAGAAAATAATAATATCAACATGGATTAAATAGACGAAACCTCTCAGTAATAAGAGGACATGTAATAATAGTCCCAGATGTAATAGAGTTAAAAGCAAAAAGAAGAACTAGACATGATAACAATGATAGAAATTACACTTGTGGGTGTGGCAAATCCTATTTATCATATCCTGCTTTATACACTCATTTAAAATAAAAGCACCAAGGAAAAGCTCCGGAAGGAACCTCTTTACCTTCAAACCCTGTTAAGGTTAATAATAAAGTGAAGGGCAAAGTAAAAAATTAAATAATTATAATTAATTATTGTAATTCTATATATATGTCTTTTATATAAAAAAGAAGAAAATGGGTAAAATACAAATGAAGGTGATGAAAAAGTTTATGGAAATCCATATGAATCTGATATAATTGAAGATTTATTATGGTTTTTTGATACATTGGGAAAAAATTTCAGAGTGGTAATTATTATTATTCTCAATATTTAAAATTTTTAACAATATAGATAGAGTTGTATATTTTTAATTATTTATAGAATAAAGATGATGAAGGTAATAATTCAGACCAAAAAATACAGCAGATTTTCGATAATAATTGCTTCGATGACTAAACTCTAGAATGGGGAGAAATTCACAAGCATTTTTAAAGTGTTTAGGCGCAGGAGTCAGGGGAAGAGGAGTGTCAAGATCAAATACTTGAATCTGAGGATATAAAACTCACAGAAATTAACAAGATTTTAGCTCACTTCTTATACGAAGCCAGTAAATAAATCAATTAAGAGGGAATGAAAGAACTCATATTTTTTTGCTGCGTTATGAGAAAGGCGTTAAATGAGTACGGATATCAGGCTGCCGGGGAAAATGTTTAATTAAATGTGTCTTCTTAAAAGGCAAATAACAGTGGAGAAAAAAATCAAGAATAGTCAATCAATAATTTGACAGAAAAGCCAGAGTTTTGTAGCCAACCTTTCGGAGAACATATTCCACTTATAAGCAATGACTTTGTGATTGAACTCCTACCTCAGTATATTAAAGATAATTATGCAAACATTGCAGCTCCTTTTCAAATTGTGGGATGTTCTGATATAAAGCTAAAGAATGCCGCGTTTATTTTCAGTCACTTTACAGACTGGCTCTTTATAAACAGATATACGAATACTAAACTTGTGTTTAAAGTAGATGCAGAAAAATAAGAATAGGATGAAGAATAGTAATCATAGCAACCTCCCATCTGTAATGATAACAACAATAAAAATGACAATTCTTAGGAATTGGGAAGTGCTTTAAATGGAGATGAAAATTAAGAAAAACAAGATACAAGTAACAAAAACAACAATGATAGGAGCTAGAAAATCGAAGAAGAGGAATAATAAAAATAGTGAAAATTAATATGTTTATTTAAAGTAATTTCACTTTTTATTGTTAATCTTATTTAATTTGTATTTAATTTAAATTTATTTTTATATTATAATTTATATATTTATGGATAATTTTAAAAACTGCTTAATATTATATTATGAATTAATTCTTTACAAAATTTCATTTAATTAATAATAAAGAAAAAACTTTTATTTAAAAAACTGACTTGCTAATACATATATTTATTTTATATATATATATTTTTTAATGTGCAGTTCATAGATTTTTTATAATAAAACTCTTTATAAAATTAAATTTGTTCATTGCCATTTGAATTCGAATTCTTAGTTGAGAGTTAAAATAATTTCTTTGTCATCAACATTGACAGTGAATTTTCCTCCTATTATAATAAATTATTAATTTCCATTTTGGCACAAAAAATAAACATTGTATATATAGTAAATTATTAATTACCTTAAGCTTCAACTCTTTCTTTTAATTGTGTTTGGTTTTAAGAAGCTAAAATTAAGGAAACAGCGGAACTGCTTTCTCCTGCAGTTTTCTTTTTTTATTTTAAAAAATAAAAATTATTAATCGAAAAAAAGTTTTAAAACATTATTAATTTGTTTATTACTTCTAAGGCTTATTGGTTGAATTTGATAGATTCTTCACAAATAGTTACTTAGAATTGGTTTCCATCGATTTCATAGGCTTAGGATCCATTTTTAACATCAATTAAGTGGGGTTATTTATTAAGCATAGAAACTACGGGTTTTTGATACTGCTGGAAATCATGGATAAGTAACCTTCGAAGGCTTTTCTTAATAAAGCAGAATCTCCTTAGACATCGTAGAAGATCAAAATGTTGTCTTCAGGCTAAAATAATAATTTTTAATAAGATAAATGATTTAAGAAACTAAATAAATGATTATTTTACTTGAACTCCAGAAGTTTTTCTGAGTTTTTAAACAGCAGAGATAAATTCTCTGGCAGCTCCTTTAACTTATAATTCTTCAGATTAGCTGTTATCTAAGAGGATAGCGAAGTCATCTTCTCCTCCTAATTGAAGGTTTTCGGCTAAATCTTGAGTTCTGAAGGTGTTAATATATATTAGTAAATTGATTGATTGATTAATAAATTTGTTACTTGTAAAGATATCCAAAATCGAAATCTTCGACGGCTAAGGTGTGTTTAGCTACTAATTTTTTATTTTTGTCAAATTCTTCAACTTCAATGGTTCCTGTTTTTTCTAATTATTCAACTTTTTCGACAGGAAGGGCGTTCAAAGCTTTAACTAAATCTTGGGTGTATTTTTTTCCCATGTCTTTGAATTTGATGTTCAATTCTTTGTGTTTGGGGAGAGCTTTTCTGCTGACGTAGTTAAGGAAGTTTGTTTGGAATAATACTTTATCAACATTGACTTCTTATTCGATGTATTTCAACAAGGGATTCAAGTGATTGAGCCATTCTTGAGATCCTTGGATAATGGAGAGGGACTGTGTAAATATAAAGAGATAAATAAAAAAAAATTGTTAATTTGAGATAATTCGAATATTATTTTTACTTCAATGGGTTGTTTGTTATTGAGTTTAGCTTTGGAGTTTTGTCTTAAGGTTCTGGCCAAAGTGATGATATTGGACATTCTTCCGACGCTGACTTCGAGTTGTTCATCGATTAAGTCTTTGTTGAATTCGGGGATGTTGACAAAGTGAATTGATTTTTCTAAGTATTTGGAGTCTTCTTTCAAAACTTTCTTCAAGTTGTCGTAGAACATTTCAGTGATGAAGGGGATGAAAGGAGCCAACATGATGATGGTTTTCAAAAGGACGTCGTACAAGACGTTTAAGGAAATTAATTGTTATTGCAATCCTTCATCTCCTTTGATTCTGGGTCTGTTTTTGATATGAATAAATTAAACAAAAAACAAATGTAAATTTAATAGTAAATGATTATCCTGTAAAAAAAATACCTGTTTAATTTGATGTAGGTGTTGGTCAAATCTTCCAAGAATTTGAGCAATTTGGGAATGACGGTGTACATTCTGTAGTGAGTCATTTCTTCTCTGAAGAATTTGATTAAGTTTTGGTTGGCGGCGATGATCCACTTGTCCATGACATTGTTGAGATTTTTGATGTCTCCAGACATGACTTCGTCGAATTTGAAGTTCTTTTCGGTGTCAAGTTCGTATCTGACGATGTTTTGGAACAAGAATCTGTAGGAGTTGTAAATGGGGAGGAAAACGTCCTTGATGACGTTGTTGACTCCCTTTTCTTGGAAGTTCATAGATTCGGCTCTGACCAAGGGGGAGTTGATCAAGTAGAGTCTGATGGCATCGGCTCCGTAGATAGAGACGAGTCCCATGGGGTCGGGGTAGTTCTTTTTACTTTTGGACATTTTCTTTCCGTTTTCAGCCAAGACGATTCCGTTAACGATAAGGTTCTTGTAGGGGGTATCATCTCTGATGGCGGTGGCGATGACGTTCAAGGTGTAGAACCATCCTCTGGTTTGATCTAATCCTTCTCCGATGAAGTCGGCGGGGAATTTCTTGTTGAGTTCTTCGTCGCTGGTGCTGAAGGGCCAGTGTTGCGAGGCGAAGGGCATGGACCCACTTTCGAACCAGCAATCGAAGACTTCTTCAACTCTTCTCAAAACTCCCTTTCCTTTTTGGGAAGGAATGGTCAAGTGGTCGATGTTTTCTCTGTGCAAATCAGTAATGTTTTCGCATCCGGTCAATTTTCTCAATTCTTCAACACTTCCGATGCAAACTATTTCTTCGAAATCTTCACTAACCCACAGGGGAATGGGGTTTCCCCAGAATCTGTTTCTGGAGAAGCACCAATCTTTGGCGTCTTCCAACCAGTTGTTGAATCTCTTTTCTTGGGCGAAAGAGGGAACCCATTTCGATTTTTTGTTGTTGGCCAACAATCTTTCCTTAAGGGAAACTACGTCAATGAACCAGCAGTGAATAGCTTTGTAAATCAAGGGAGTGTCGGATCTCCAGCAGAAGGGATAGTTGTGCTTAATAATTTTATCGGAAATCAATCTCTTTCTTCCCTTCAATTCTTTTCTGATATTCTTGTCGGCGTCTTTCACTTACTGTCCGACGAAGTCAGTAATAATTGAGGTATAACATCCGTCGTTGTCCAAAGGAACGGGAGGGTTATCTGATCCAATTACGTTATATTTCAAACAGACCTGAATATTTGTTATATAATTAATTAATTCACTTTCTTAATCACTTCTAATTTATATTATTTATTGATTTATAAATCGTCATTTTTTACTCTATAATCGTCAGCTCCGAACCCGGGGGCTTGGTGTACAACTCCAGTACCAGCATCATCAGTAACATAAGTGTCACACAAAATTTGGTGAGCTGCAGGATATTCACCAACGAAGTATTTGTATAAGGGTTCATATTTAACTCCTTCTAAGGTTTTTCCTTTGAATTCTTCTTTGATTTCGTATCCATCGGTGGCTTTTCCGTATATTTCAGGTAATCTGGATTTGGCCAAAATGTAGTTGTCTCCAGTTTTTTTGTCTAAAATTTTGACGTAATCGAATTCAGGGTGCACACAAAGGGCCAAGTTACTGGGAAGGGTCCAGGGAGTGGTGGTCCAGGCTACAAATTTGGTGGTGGGATCATCAACTCTAGGGAAAGTGACAATAATGGAAGGGTCATCAACTTCCTTATAGTTTTATTAAGTTTCGAAGTTAGAAAGAACAGTGGTACACCCATTGGAGTAGGGCATAACTCTGCATCCTCTATAAACGAGTCCTTTATTTATAAATATTTTAATGAAAATTAAAATATATCATTCAACTATTCATTTCTTATGTGCTTACCTTTATCAAACATGACCTTGAATACAGCCCAAATTGATTCCATGAAATCGGTGTTCAAAGTTTTGTAATCATTATCGAAATCGATCCATCTTCCGAATCTGCTAACGATTTATCTCCATTCAGTAGAGTATCTCATAACGATAGATCTACATTCAGCATTATATTTATCAATTCCCATCTATTTATTTAATTGTATTATGTTAATCATTTAAAAATATTAAAAATTAAAGATTTTATGTTTCGTGCTTGATATCATTTAAATTTCCACTAAATATTTATTAATTATAAATAATTACATCTAAAACTTGTTGTCTGTTTGTAATTTTAAGTTTCTTATCAATTTCATATTCGACAGGTAAACCATGGCAATCCCATCCGAATCTTCTTTCAACATAGTGTCCTGTTTGACTGGCGTATCTACAAGCAACATCCTATATATATTTTAAATAAATTTTAAATTTGAATTAAGGAGTAGTGAGGGGGATAATAATTATTTTTGTAAATGGTTTTTTAAATTTTGAATAACTGCAAAAATTTATTTCTATTTTTTTATTTTTTTGAAAAATAGATTTGTTTATTTTTAAAATTTTAAATAAAAAATAAAAGTGAAATATAAAATTAAACTATAAATTTTGGTAGTAAATGATTTACTTTAATAGTTCCGGCCAATAAGTTTCCGTAATGAGGTAATCCGGTTGCAAAAGGAGGTCCATCGTAGAAGGTGTAGGGTTTGCAGTCTTTAGTTTTTTCTAATTGTAATTTAAAGGCATCAATTTCCTCCCAGTATTTCAACACTTTTTCTTCTTCTTAAGAGAAGTTAGGTCTTTCAGGAACTTAAAAAGAAGAATATTATTTAAATCAATCATATTTATATTCAATTTCGTTACTATCTTTGAATTCTGTTTTGGTGAACATTCTAAATGCAAGTGGGTTAAAGATTTTTTATTTGATTTGTTAATTTATAATTTTGTGCTTAAAAATAAACATTTGCGCTATTCTATCTATATAATATAACACTAAATAACCCGAAATTAAAATTATAATACTTTTTATTTCATATTTATAGTAAATAAGTATTGTTTAATGTATACAGTCTATCTAAAACTTAATTTCTTTTACATTATAAAACACGTAATTTTCATAATATCCTTAAATAAGAGATACTTTTATAATACCTACTAAATATCAACTATTTATTTTACCCCATACTATATTTAATTAATAAAATTCCATATACTTAGAAATATTGCTTTTTTTATTTAAATAATATGTGATATTAACAAATTAGTTTTTACCATTATTATTCTTTACAAAATTATGAAAAATTAATGAAATAGAATTAAAAAATTATAAAACAAATAGAATTAAAATTTTATAAAACAAATAGAATTAAAATTTTATAAGTTAATAGTTTATTTTTATAAAATTATTAAGTTAAAAATATAGTTTTATTATTTTATACAACATAATGATTGTTTTAAATTTTTTGCATACATATTAATTGATAATTATATAATAAAACTGAAGTGAATAATTACTTATATAATAAGTCAATCAGGGAAAAATTCTATACATAAGTGACTTACATACAAAAATATATTTTTTCTTTTAATATGGATAAAAATATATAATATCAACTCAAATAGAACTCAGTAAATCAGTATATGTAGAGTATTTTTAATAAAAATGCCATTTTTCCTTCCATTTTAATTTTTAAATATATAAAAGAGAAAATTTTATTCTCTTTTAGAAAATTTAAATACATATTTTTGGATTTATATTTTAAAAATAAAGCTTTATGTAAAAACTAAATAAAAATAATAGAATTATTACTTTTAAATTCTCCGTTTATTTATAAATAACATTATTTGCTTAGTTTGTGATGAGCAAATAAATAAAGTATTCACAAAATTTTAAATAATAAATATATAAGTAAACAAAAAATTATATAAATAGCCATGATGTACAGATAAACCTCTTTGGGAATAGCTCTCAAAGAAACTTTAAAAGAATAGAAAATTGATGAAGAAACTCAATAATAAATATGGGATCAGTTCGATAAAATTTTTGAAAAATAATTATCTGAACATCAAATTAAAGGAAGTATAAGTGTAATAAAATTATAAATAGAGTAATAATCTGCTAATAATTTCATTGCTATATAAATTTAAAATAGGGCCAATTGTAACAATATAGGAACATTGAATGCTAGGAAAGCTTTATTACATCTTCTAATGAAGAAGCAAAAACTTCAAAGTAAAAGAGAATGAGGTTAAGTTTGGTAGTAAAAGATCCTAAAATATCACTTGATAATACATCTAATATAAATCTAGCTAATCCTTACTTAAAAATTTATGCAATAGGTATATTAAATCTTTAAACACTCTATATATTAAAATTTTAGTATATTTATTAGATAATAAATAAATCAATAAATTCTTAATTCATTTATTGACTTTTATATTTTATAATTATTCATAGGAGAATAATAAAATGGAAATAAAAAAGCTGAATAAAAGGCTAGAACTGCTAATTAAGGACGAAAAAAAAAATATTGAATAATTATATACATATAAGTAATATACTAAAACAAAATTTTATAAAAATAAAAATTTGTTTTTTATTATATATTAATGTTACTTTAAAAAAGTGTATGATTTCTACAAATATTTTATTTCTCATTTATAATATATTGAAGTATTATAATTATATTATTTTATTGGATAAGATAGGCTTCTAATTTACATACATAAAAATTTAAAATGATACATAAATTAATTATATAATTTAATAGATTAATTAATTAATTTCATTGAGCAAAATAGATTTTTATTTTTATTAACAAATGATTCTTTCTATCAATCTATTTCACTATGGGTTTTATTCAGACTCACATTAACGTTGGAATTTACCTTCGAACCTGACTATTTATTATCTGGCTTAGATATGGAAAAGGAAATTTGTTTGCTTAGTTGCTTTGACTCCTCATCCCCATCCTTTTGTTATTATTCTTCTAGCTCATCATTTACTTTCTACTATTTTGATTCTTCTAGATCCTCTTGAGACAAGAGCTGGTGCATAGATTATTTACGAGATTGGGCTTCTAATTCTCCAACAATGCTCTGGGCAATGTATAAATCAGGGTTTTCTTCCATTTATCTTTTAAGTTTTTTTTCCTTGCTAATTTATTCTTTTCTATTTTCATAGTCATAAATAAACCATCTTTTGAAAAATCTTTCATCGAGTCCTTTGTGCCATTTTTAAGTAGAACTTTTGTATACTCTGTCTTGCGAAGATTCTCCTTATAAAAGCTTTCTTATACTTCACTCTTTTACCTTCCCTCTTCTAATCCTGTAGAAAGTCTAATGTTGGCACTATTATTCATTCTTTTCATGCTCCAGCTATATAAATTGATTCAATTATTTATTTATTAAAAATTTTAACATTCTAAATTATTAAAATACCTAATAAACAAGGGCATTGTTCCTCCTAAAATAACTGTCGTAAAAATTACAAGGAATAAAGTACTACTTTTAAGAACTTGGATCTATATAAGCTAGGGCTTATAATTAGGTAAACTTTAAATAAGAGCAAAGGCAATAGCTCCTCTAATAATTCCAGCGTAACTATTGTTAGTTAAATAGATTTAAATATAATTAAATATTAAATAATAATATTATCTTTTTTATTCTATTTTATTTACCAAATAATTCCTAACTCATATTTATTTAATCTAAAGGTTCCTTTCTTTTTACAGAGGTAGGCAATTAAAGAAGTCCCAAATACACTCGCTGATCTAGCAATAAATAATACAACTATTTAGCACACCACAAATGTCCAAGACCTATATCAAAATATATATTGATTGAGAATTAATTATTCACACTAATATATGATGGCATACCAAGCAATTTCATCTGAATCTCCTTTTGGAGCTTTATTTTCAAAAACTGAAACCCCTAAATAAACATAAAGGAAAGATTCAGCAATAAGAGAAAGGAAGTTAAAAGTAATTCTATTAATTTATAATTAAATACGGTTAAAAATACTTATTAATCAAAGTTGCCAAAATATATTTATTACCCGGTTGTTACTCTTCCCTTAGATGATAAATTATAGAATAAGTAATGACTCATAGAAATTCCTGAAACTAAAATGGCAATAACTCCACTCCATTCCAAAAGTTCAGCTAACATATAGGCAATATATCCAAAAATGAAAACAATACCTGTTTCTATCACAGGATTGTGTGAAATAAATCTCATATATTTTAAAACCATACTTCCTCCAAGTCCTAATTTTTAAATATAAAAACTTATAATTATTAAATTTATTTATTAAATAATTTTATACCTGTTATTAATCCAAATAAAATAGCTCCAATTGCATTCAATAAAAATTCTCCTAAAATTTAAAATATCGTATACCAAAAGAACTCTTTAGGGGATCCTTCAATCGGAAATAGTCTGGAGACTGTTTAAAATAGAATAATAGATACTGAATCATTGACCATTCCCTAAAAATAATTAATATTTATTGCTATTTTATTGCATTTAAATATGAATGATAGAAAAGAAATACTTCTCCGAAAATAACTGAAAACAATTTGGGGTATTTTTCTGGCTTAATCATTGTCAAAGCTGCCACAGAATCTGTAGCACATATAGTTGCACTGTATATTAATATTTATCCGGTGGTAAACTTAATTTCTTATTTAAAATCTGAGTATCTTCGTATCATACCTAAATAATCATTTAAAAATTATTCTTTAATTTAGAGGGTATTTGTAATTCTAATTTAATATCTTTATCTACTGTGTAGTTTAATAAGAATTTTGATTAAAATTATTAGAAAGAATATTATTTTTGGCTATTTAATAAAGAGATAACTACTATAAACTATAAACTATAATTAATTTAGTTTATCTTTACCTGTTTCGTTCATCATTATTGTTAAACCTGAGACAATTCCAAAATTGACTATTGTCCCAACTAAACCGAAAAGAGCTATATAGAAGAAATTCTAAAAGAATCTTCTTTTTTTCAAGTTATATCCTCCTGCAAAGATAATAGGGGGAAGAATAACAAGCATAAACAAATTAGGATTGAATGACATCTAAATTTGATAGGATATGGTATAAAAATGTCATTTTAAATTAAATATTTTAATATTATTATTTACAGCTTATTGATAAAATTCAGGATCAGAAAATACGAATATCACTCCTATTATCATTCCTAATATAATTCCAAATCCTGTTTCATGAATAAATTTTATCTATTTCAAATATTTATAAATAAAGATTGAATTTATTTCTTTGAAATAATTTCGTTAAATGAAGACAAACTATCTTAGTTTATTAATTTGTATTTTTTTTTTAATTACTTCCTTATGTTCAGCAAAAGATCCAAATATCATATAGGCTCCCAAAACCAATAGAGCCATTAACAATGCTCCTATTGATATAATATGGTCTTTTTCTTCACTTGAAGCTAAAATTTATCCTATGTTATCCATTACTAAACTATTTTTGATGATATAAATCTAATTTTTAATATATTTATTAATTTTATTGTTGTTAATTCTTTTTGCTTATTTTTATTTGTAATGATAAGTAAGCAATAAATTTCTTAGCTGATTTATTAAAATTTGATTTGATTAAATAAAAAAAAAAAATATGTACTAATTTTACAATTTTCTAGAAATAATTATACTACTACTTAATAATATGTCTATTTTTATGGTCATTAATTATTCTCTAATATATGACAAAAATTACAGAGATTTTAATAATTTAATTCAATTCAATAGAATAGAATTTTAATTTTTTATCAAACAATTAATTATATAATATTTATTAATTATATATAAGATTTATTCATATAAAAAATTACTAATATATCTTATCAATAAATCCATTATTAGCTGATCTCCTTTATAACAAATATAGCAGTGAGTTATTTATCAATTTGCAAACACAGAGAGAGATAAATATTAATATTTGCGTATATATATCTTAAGAAATAATAAAAGGAATCAAAATTTTCAGAGCAATAACTGCATAGGGGAAAACAACAAAATTTATTTTAAATCCTGTTTTAAATGAGTAGTCAGCTGCAGAATTTTGTGAAATATGGAGATCATTAGTATCTTTCAAATATGACAAAAGCTCCTAAGGTACATATTACAAAATATCGAAAATTTTTACTACACACAAAAATTCCTTCAAATTCATTGCCAAATGATCTAA
This sequence comes from Miamiensis avidus, assembly GCA_037039885.1. Taxonomy (NCBI): domain Eukaryota; phylum Ciliophora; class Oligohymenophorea; order Philasterida; family Glauconematidae; genus Miamiensis; species Miamiensis avidus. Next base: position 745,343 of record JAWVGU010000013.1, on the reverse strand, counting down.
AATTTTACTATTGAGGTTGTTCATTCTGGCTACACAAATATGTTTCACGTTTTCTACAACTAAAAAATGTATTTTATTATATCGATATAAATATAATTATTTATATTAAAATAGTTTATACTTATCTCAGATGCAAACAATACAGTTAATTTCGTAAAAATATCCTCTGCAAATCCCTGTCCACTCATAATAATCATTAAAACGACAAATATTATTTTTTAAGTTCTTCCTCTCAAATCTATATGTGTCTATTAGAAATAGGCTTGATTGTTAAACTTTTTAAAGACTGAACTCTTCAACTTCATAGAATTATTTACAAAAATCATAATAATGAACATATTGATATCCGAATTAAATGTAACATTGTACACAACTATTAGTAGATACACTGTAACTGAATGTATAAATACATAAATAACTCCTGCTATAAAATAAGTAACTGAAATTCCTTTAGAAACATTGCCCCACCACAAATCGAGAATCAAAAACTCTCCAAAACTATACTATATTCTATCTAAAATTTCCAGAGTCATCAATACTCCGTACAGTTTCAAAGTACTTTGCGATTTGATAGCATGGTATCTTTAATAAAATTAAAATATAAATAAATGCTATTATAAATTTTACAGAATAATTAATTACAGCCATGAAATATCAAATGTTCTATTTGTAATGTCGTCATGCATAATAAAAAGAGGAATTGCTACCAAAAAGAAATTCATAATGTATGATTTATCTAATGGAGTAAGGGTTTTTCTAAAGAATATTAAGCTAATTAAAATGTATAATAGTCGAATGGGCAAAACGAAAATTATATTAAGAAAGTTGTCTATTACAATAACCACTAACTTTAAAAATATCTTTCTAATTTTATTGGAATTTTGAAAAGTTATAATCCATCATCATCTTTATCTCTAACAAATTAAAACTAATCTTCCTATCTGTTTAATTTCAAAGGAGTTCCATATCCGTTAGATTACTGTTATTGTTATTATTCTTTTTTATATTATTCACATAATTTAGAGGTTCTTTTAATTTCTGCTTTTAAATCGAGCCAATAAGAGTGCTTTCTTTTTTCCATATTATAAATTCTTATTTTTTTATTAATTGAGAAATAATATATATTGTATATATAGAAATTAAATATGTGGTGGGGATATATTAAAGCTTTAAATTATAAATTACTAGATTATCATAAATTATAAGCATTTTAGCCAAATTTTTTACTTATAATTATCTTAAAAATTTAAATTTATTATTTTTAAATATATATATATAAATTAAAGTAATTAAAAAATAAAAATTAAATAAATTTTTTTAATTAAAGTCATTAATTTGATGTGCAAGACTACTATAGCAATTAATTATCTGATGTGTTGCTTAGTAAGAAATTGTGTTACTACCTTCTATTTACGTTTTGCTAACTATCTCTCTAGTCTCTACCAAATATATATTCTTAAATTGTTTCTCCAATAGTTCTTGATCTATTCCTTGTTAATTCTGAAGGATATTGAGTGTACTCAGCTTCCTTAGCCTTTGAAGAATTTTCTGAATTATATAAACTGCTTTTCGAATTAATTTTTTTGGTATGTAGTTTCCCTTTATCTTAGCTATTTTTTTTTTTTTGCAAAGATTCGATCAATCCTTCAAAACTATTTTCGTTTGAATTTGATTTATTTGTAGTATTATCTAAAGGAATTGTAATTCTTTCAAAAAAACTTTGATTAAAAGAGGTTGCCCCTTCTGCTTATTCATCGTTTTCAAATGCTTAACTTTATTTAGTAAGGATTTTTTAAAATTCCTTTAAAAAATATATAAACAACATAGACCCTAGTACCCCAGCTATATTCGTTATTAACATATCAATAAAGACCCAAAGTGCCTAGGGAAGAGTTTGGCACCCTGAAATAATGCCAATAATTCTAATAATGTGAAAAAGCCAGCAAAAAAATATTATTAAAGGGAAATATAACATGTAGGATAAAATTTCTTTTTATCTCTTTGGTAGAAAGAGCTCTTTTATTATATTTTTGAATTTTGAAATAACATAAAAATTGAAGGAACTTGTCAAAATGTAGGGAATAATTATAAAACATAGCAATTCTACTTTTGCAATAATTTTTTGATTTTGATTTATCTGGCTAAGTAATCCAAGATCTCCAGGCGAAATTGGATCAAGAAAACAAATTTAAGCATTGTTCTCAGTTGAAATTCCATAGGATTTAGTGAGCGCAGGTCTAAAATAATAATAATAATTATTTTTTCTAATATATTTTATAATTTAATAAATTTTAGTTATTTATATTTTTAGTAATTATTCTATTTTAATTTGAATTAATGAAAATATTCGGGCCAATAATAATTCTAATTTTAAGAAAAAATATATATATAAATTATATATATTACACTATTCCTAAAAGTAATGGGAAACAGAGACAACTAATTACATAATATATTGCATTGTGTTTAACTTAATTTTTTTTAATAAATTCAGCATATAAAATCCTACAAATATTAGAAGACACGAAAAATAGGGATACAGAGCAAGCTAGTAAAAATATTCCCTGTAAATTGCATATCCACATATTTAATGAAATGTTTCTGTGCTACTAAAATATATTAGCTCCTAATATTAAAATCTCGACAAAACTGTAAATCAAGTTTTATACGCACAATAACGCTAGTTATATAAATCCGGAACTTCTTAATGCTTAATATTTTTTGAAAACTATTAGAGCGATAATGCTGCCAAAAAATTTATTAATGATAAACTCAATAAAGTAATTTTCCACTCCCAATTTGATTGCATGCAAGGGTTTATTTTTGATCAAAAATTATCTATATTTTAAAATTAATTTCTAATTTTATTTATAACTGAGAGGATTGTAAATTTGTTTTACTTTTTTTTGTTAATTTTTATTTAACTTATAGTAAATTCTTAATACTTTAGAAACTATTTTTATTATGTTAGATTAGCAAATTTAATATACAATACAAATAAATTTTCAATAAGAATTATTAAATAAATTTTTGGAAAAAAAAAGAAAATAATTGAAGAATAATTAATATTTTATTTTTCGATTAATTAATATTCTAGAAATCTTCCAGATATTAATAATAAAAAATTATAAAGTATATCTATGTATTTTTAAGTATATATAATATAAACAATTTCAAGCGGAATCATTAAAATCCTGTGGTATCCATAAAATTAAATTTTTACAGGCAGAAGCTAAAATAAAATATTTAGGGCAAAATTTAACTACTTAGGCCTTTAAAAAGTGTTTATCTTCAAGTTTGTGAACATGTTCCCCCGTTTCTGCCTTCCAAAAATGAATTATTCCATTTTCAGATCCTTTAATACATAAAAGATTATACAAATAAATAAAATGTTTACTATTTAACTGAATTAATTTATTATATACCTGACACTACATAATTACTGCATGGAGTAAAAGAAGCTTCAATTATAGAATTTTCATTTTAATAACTACTTATTTAGGCTAACTATAAATTGTGAAGAAGTTTATTAAAAATTGTTTAATTATTTTAAAAATAAATAAATTTCTTACATCTTTTCCATTGTAGGCATTTAAAATCATTATATAGTTTTCTGCACAAGCACATAATATGTATTTTCCTGAATTACTGAATTTCAATATTTTAATTTCCGAACACCCATATTTCCAATTAGAAAAACACCCATCTTCATAATTTTTAAGATCATATAACGCAATTTTTGTAAAACTTGTTCCCGCTATTGTTTCTTAATATGCTACAGCAACGATTAATCCACAAGGGTCAAAATTTGCGACCTTAGGGAAAAAAAATAATGTTATATTTTATATATTTTAATCTCTATATCTAGTATTGTATTCGAATTACAGGGTTACTATTCTTACTAGATAAATCTAAAATTGCTTCACAACCGGGTTCTTTCGAGTTTAGATCCCACAGCCTCAAAGATTAGTCTTTAGATGTGGTCAAAAACTAGTCATTGGAAGGATTGATTTCCATAGAATTAATTGTATCTGTATGACCCTAAAACATTTTAATCACCTCATTTTCATGTATCGACCAATATAAAATTCTAACTATAAATCAAACATTTTAGATAAAAAATTAGGAAAATTTATCGCAATATAATTCTTACAATCTTTTTTTGTTGCACAAATGACTGCCTCATTATGATGTGTAAATTTTACTGATTCTATTTCCTTTGTATTAAGGTATAAGGTTTTTGTTTTCTTTCCATGTTCAATATCATATATATTCAAACTTTTATCATCACAGGTAACAATTTTTTTCCCATCTTTAGAGAAATCTAAACTGTTAACTTCCTAATTCTATTAATTTATTAAAAAAAATATATGTTACTTTTATTGAACCATGATATGTTTATTAATAAAAAACTTAATGTTTAATTAATGGAAATTATTCTTACATGATCTTTAAAAATTTTTGCTGATTTTAATTTTCTAATTAAATTATCGGTGATTTTTAAATCTTCGTCTTCCATTTTTATGCTAGTTAAAATATGTTCTCAAATCAATAATTTTTAATTTATTTAATTTTGCTGCTATTAATAGTTAGGAGCCAATAATTTAAACTATTATAATAGAAACCCAAAATATGTGATTAATTATTTATTTCAAAGATAAATTAAATAAATAAATGTATTTCAGAAATTTAAAATAATTGAAAATTCTTATTATTTATAATTTAATAAATATAAAAAAATTATTCATTATGATATATTTTTAAAATATTAAAATAATTAAATTTAAATCATTGATATTATAAAGATTTAATTTCTATTTATTTTTTAAGTAAATCTATATTTTTTTCTGATATAGTCCTAGCTAATGATTTTACTAAACTTTGTTGTTTTCCGAACATCTATTTTAGCAATTTTCTTTTCTAAGAATAGGAATCTTAAAGAAATGCTTGCTATTTTTATGATTACTATGCTATTTCTTATATTTTTATTTTTACTACTATTATAAAGAGAATTATTTACTTACTGTTAACTACAGTGCATAGAACCAGCTCCCATTTGTAAGCTACAATTTTAATAATTAGACTTCGGTGATATGATTTAAGATTGGGCATGTATTCCTACTTAGGTTTAAATATTTAATTTGGGTTTTCTTTTGATGCATGGATATTCAGTTAATTGTACATATTATTTCGAATTTTCTTATTATTCTTATATATTATTTAAAATTTCCTAAACTTCTTTTTATTGATTTTAAAATTCTTTTTCTTTTTGAGAATTCTCTTCCTCTTTATTGACTTTAGTAATCAGGTTATCTCTTAGATTGATCTATTTAGGATTATTATCTATTTTATGTCTTGATTATGAATCAGATTTTGGTATTCCTTCATATATATAAGCTCTGGGTGTTTTTGAAAATTCAGAAATGATGCCTTAGTCAGTTTTATTGGTTTCTATTCTTTTTAATGGCTGGGTGTTTATGCTTCAATGCTGTTCCTCTTTTTTTCTCGGTCTTTTTGTAGTTTTATTTTTAGTCTTTTCGGATAATCGTATTATTCTGAGCTATTGATATCGTAAATGATATTTAAATCATTATTGCTTTTGTTTAAGTACCGTAGTATATTTTCTTTTACATTAGTTTGATCTTGAAAGCCTTAAAAGTAAGTTTTTTTAATGTACTTTTCTATATTTTCCACATCTCGCTTTTCCTTGCTGGGAGATTATATTTCAGTTTAAAAGCGAGATTATTTATACTGACTTTGTAGTTTCGGTAACCTTACACTGCTTCCCATATACTTTTGATTTACTTCATCCTTTATATTATTATTAATTGTAGAATATTTATCTGAAGATTCTTTTTGGTAATTAGATTCAACATCTAAAGAATTTAATTTTAAATTTTATTAAGAATTGGAAAAGGCTTAAGATCCAGCGGACACTAAATTTGGTGAAATTTTATTTCCAGACTAAGTAGTATTTCTAGATAAATTAAATTATTGTGAATCTATTAATTAAATTTATTTGTCAAGACTGGAAGAATTATGGGAATGGGGCTATAATCGTTCTGTATTTGAGTTGAATTTCATCTTTTATTTTTTCAATAGGTTTTTGTTTTTTTCTTTTTCATAAAGTTCTGTTTAAATAACAGATTAATAAGAGTGGTCCTAAGTTTGAAAAACTTTTTGAAACTGGGCATTGTAAGTTTCTTAAATTTATTTGTATCCCTGACCGATATTTTCAATTCTTTCGTCAATGATTGTTTATGAATGCAATCCGGTTTATTTTAAAACTGGTATCAATCCTTCTTTATTTATAAAACCAAGGAAATCTTCTCTTTTTATTCTATATAGGGTAACATACTCACTAAATAAAATAAAAAATAAATAAAAAAATAAAACGACTAATATTAAAAAAAAATGAGAATAAACCTGTAGCAAATGGCTTTTACCATCCTTGGAGAACCTTCAAGCAGTCCGCATTCTCCAAACTAAGTATTTTCACTCAATAGGAATAAACTTAGGCTTTTCCACTGCATCTGATCACATTTGTTTTTTTCCTATTCCAGTCTATCTTTATTTGATAAGTACTAGATCTTTTATTTATATGGTCCGGGAGGCACGTGAACGTTGATGGTTTTGGATATTTCTATTTCTCCACTTTTTATAAAATAAATAAAATTAGATTTGTCTCCTTCGTTATAGATGACATGCTTTCTCAGATATGTAACTTCTTATAAAAAGTTTAGAAGTCTTAACATATGCAAATAGGGAACTTATTTAAAGAAATTGAATTGAGTCAAAAACGATATTTTAAGTCCATTCACATAATTTAAATACTAGCTCACTATGAGATTGAACCCCTATTTAGATATTTCGATCAAATATGTATCTTCTTTACACTCCATTGTTGCAGCTCTTGGGGCCGATGTCAGCAAAGCCAGTTCTCCGAAAGATTCTCCTGATTTATATAGTTTCACCATATTTTAATCAGAATTGAAAATTTGGATATATTATTCAGAATCCAACTGTCCTGATATAAGAAATATAAAATGCTATTTATTGCTGATATTAAAAAAAAATAAAAAAATTATATAAATACCAAGACAAGTATTTTAGAGTAGTGTTGACATTTTAGTTGCTATTTTGTGTTTCGTCAGGTGCTATTAGAATCTGATAAATAATTTGCACTGTCTAAGTCTCTGTCTAAGGTTATCCTTTTTTTGCTACTCTTCTTGGTTTATAATTCTTGTTTTATTTCTCTTTAATTTTCTTTATTCCATTTGCTATTCTTTTTATTTCTATTCTTGAGTTTTTTTGATAAAAGTGTATACTTCCCCATGCAAAACTATATAATATTTGTCTCCTATTTCTCCTTAATTAAATATTATGTAATGCTTTTTGACGTAGCGAAGTTTCAAACACTGTTCAAGAACTTTATGGCTTACTTTAGAGAGCATTTGCTTATTTTCTTCCTTACTAAAAAATTCTGTGCTTTCTAAGCCTCTTTTAATAAAGTTTAATTCGAGTAGACCCTTTTTCGGCCTTAAGAGGAAGTTAATTATAAGCTTAAAGAAGAAAAAGAATTATTTTTTTTTTTTTTTATTAAAAAATTTAGTCTATTATTTTTTACTTGTCTATCGATGGGATTGTCAAAAGTAACATTTGTTTTAAGTATGTACTCATCAATTGGATCGGTGAGATTTATGTCCATAAGAGATATGATGGGCCTTCCTTCAGAATCAAGTTTTTTATTTTTAAAACTTATAGTATTCCGTTTTTTCATTTTTCTAAAAAAGCTGACTATTGTTTTGGAGCTTTTTCACCTTAATTAGTGTTTTACTTTTCCTCATTGCCGTCATTATTTTATTCTTAAGAAATTATAAAAATATATTTTAATTAAAGGAATTGTTTTTAGTTTTTGTTTTCATACCTTTCTCTTCCACTGTACTATTCTTTTGTTCATTGCAGTTTTATTATTATTCCTTGTCTGGACAATTAAATTTCTATGGAAAAGGAGAGGGCACGCTCTATAGTTTGAAAAGGGACTAATTAGGACTTTTTTCATCTTAATTTTCAATAACTGTTTCTTATATATTATCTGTTTATACCATATTATTCAGCATTGGATAAATTTTTTTATTTTATTTTTCTTTTTGAGGGTATGTGTTGTGAAAAATATATTTATTAAACTCTTTTAGTGATTGAAGCTAATAATTTCTTTATTATTATAATTAGCGATACTTTTAATAGAAGTATTGAAATTTGATCTATATTACTGTCCCATGATTATAAATAAGAAATTATAATTTATATTACAAAACTAGTTTAAGAAAATGTAAAATAATGTTAGTATACTGGTGATATGAAATTTACAAAAAGTATAGTATAAAGTATTAACTTATCAAACAACAAAAGATAAATAAATAAATAATTATAATATATATTTATAAGGGAAAATTAAATAATATACTTTTTATTATATTATTTATAAATCATATGGAAATTTAATATAGACATAACCAATTAATGAAATGAAATATGATTATATTATTTTACTCATCTAAGTTTATTTTATTTACACTGTTTATATTAAACTAAATACGCCTTAGGTTCTTGATTTTCTTCTTCTTCTATTGCATCATTAATTTCTCGATTTGTAATATTATTTTAAGTTAGATCATTTTAGGTATTATTTTCTGTGGAACGGCTGATTTCTGAATACATATGTTTTCTTGTTAAAAACTCTTTAAAAAAATTTATAATATTTCTTGCTCAGATTTTATTTCCTATTATGAAAGTTATATCATTCCATGATCTAACTTTGAAAAATCTAATTTTTCCAAAATAAATTTGCCATTTTATTAATCAATTGGCAAATTTAAAGTCAAAAGTATTTCTTCCTCTTCTTGATCTGAATTTAAAATTTATTTGTATATATTAATAATAAATATTATTTGTAATAAAATATACCATCTAGTTATACATCAGGTTCTGTCAACAACTATATATTTTATATTTCTTCAACTCTTCCGTTATTTTATAAACCCTCTAATTCTACTTAATGTTATTCTATTTTATCTTTCAAATCTCTTTTTATTCTTCCTTCGTTTCTTCTTCCTCCTCCTCCTCTAAATCTTTATTATTTTCTTAAAATATATTATAATAGTCTTCATTAATACAATCTTAATTTTATAATTAGGTCTATAGTTATTCAATTTGATTGTTCTGTTAATTTCTTGAAGAATAACATATATTATATGCTGAGTCTTCTTTAATTACTTTAAGTTATTAAGAGGCATACATTTATTGATATTTATTTTAATTGCATTTGTAATTCTAATTTTATACCACTTCTCCCTGATTTATTTTAAAGTTAGGCCTTAATTTATTAATTAATTTGTAGTAATGCAAACTTTAAATCCAGTTTTTTCTTTAAAAATCACTTTCACATGCCAGTATCACTTATTCTTGCTTTTTATTGGTAAATTTATTTTTTAGTTTTTATAAAAAAGAAGCTCCTTTATTATTATTACAATTGATTTTTTTTCTTTCCTTAACTTATAACTCTTTATCAGAATTTATAGTGCATTTTTGAATCTAATCGACAAGTCTGGGGGTTAGATGCTCATTTAATTCATAATATTCCGATATGTTTTCCTCTATTTCACCATTTTAATTTTTGGATCTTTCAAGGATAAATATATATGAATCACTGGGCAATAAATCAGATATTTTCTTATTTTCTGTGCCACATTACTATATAATATATTCCTTAAATTTAATTTATTCTTTTTCTTTAATATCATATATCATAAACTAACCCCCTTTTATCATTAAAAATTATTTTTTAAATTTATATTTATTTAAACTAGTGTGGTAATTATTAACACATTGCTTATCTTTGCAATAGGCCAGCTCGACTATAGAGCAAAATTCATGATCTACAATATTTCTATTTGCATACTATGAAGAATTTTAATATTTTTGTAAAGAAATTTAATGCAATATTTCAGCTGCTTCCTCTGATCTTATTAAATAGGTCTTTTTTTTAGGGTATCTACAGCAAATACACAGTGGTCAGAATCATCTTTTTAAGATATTTTTTCTACTTCTTTATTTTTTACTTTATTGGAAGATAACTTTTATAAATGATTTATTGCTATTTGGGGATTATCAAAAGTCTCTATGAATGAACATTTGTATAATTCTAAATTTTCCAATGCTATTTACCTCTACGAATATAAAATATTATATCACTAATATATAGATTTTATATTTTTTATTACCTCTATTTTTGTTGGTTTTATTCCTATGAAAAAATTTTGATCATCAGACAAATAAAAGTATAATTTATTCCATTTATTGCTTTTATTTCTGGATAATCTTTAAAGCCATCCTTTACTTTTAGGTCTATTATTCTTTAAGTATTCTTCAATTTCTATCTCTAACTATCCCTCAGTGTTTTAAATTTAATGTTCAAATTTCTAAATAGTTTCTTAATTTGGATTATTAGATAATTTTGAATAAGATTGATTTTGTTATTCAGAAGATTTAATTAATTATTATTAATTTTCTTTAACTTTATTCAAATCCAAACTGAATTATTTTTTATTTTTACTTAATATTTTTATCTTTTATTTTGCATTTAAATTATATTTTGTTTTTCTTATTATTTATTTATTTTCATCAGTTTTTTTAGATTAGGTATTTGATCCTAACACCTATGAGTCAGTGCAACTTCGATCACTAGGTGGTTGAGTACACTGACTAATTGCATATTATAATTATTGTATATATTCAGGAGTGAGAACATTTTTAATTTTGCTGTGTAAAATTTAATTGAAGAATTCTTCGATAGTCATTTGTTATTTTAACATTTATTTTACACTTAGAACCTCTGGCTTATACATATTCATTATTTTTATTAGCTAAAACTAAATAAAAAATTTTGTATTTAATGTAAGCATATTTATTATTTAATAAAAAATTTAATATTTTATTAATAAAATTACAAAAGTAACATCTTTTTTAAAATACATTCTTGAATAATTAAGTATGTCACGCACGTGTATGACAACTTTATCGTTAGAAAGAACTCTAAATAACTCAACACCCAATTTTAACAGTAATTCAGGAAATATCATTTCTTAAATATTTTCATATTTTAATTCGCAACAAAAATATAGAGCAAACTCTTTAAATTATAATATTTTATTTTGAAATTAAATCTTTAATACTAAACTAAAAATTATTTTACCTTCAAAAGTTATATAGTCATCGTTCTTACATTTAAATTAATTATATATTATTTAAATATCTTTTTAAGAATATACAATATTTAAATTATTAAGTAAATTTTAGATATCTAAAATTGAAATACAATTAATATCCTAAATTTCAGCTATTATAACTAATTTTCTTATAACGTGCAATGAATTCATTACTATTAAATAATAAAATTGTTAATAATATAATATGATAATTATATTTTATATAAATTATTTATAATAATAATATTATTTTTATATTAATTTTAGAAAAAGTATTACATTCCTAGGATTGGTCATGCTCAGAAGGGTGTTGACTGAGTTCAGATGGCGTACTATTTCTTTCAAATTCTATTTCTTCTTATTTCTTTTGATATACTTATTATTCATATCCAAAATTATTAAACATAACATTATAGGTCTTTATGTTTCCTTAATGGCCTTTTTAGAATTACATATTTACATTTTTTATATGTGGCTATATTAAAGTCTTTTTATTATCTGGGTTTTGACTTTTCATTTCTAATGCCTGAATTAAAAGACTTCAGAAATTGATGAATAATTAAATATTTTTTTTTATTTTTCTTTTACTCTATAGTCAATTAAATTATTAATTTTAATATTTTGTGGACTCTTATTTTATAATATAAATTAAATAAATAAAATGACTAATATTACCTCTGGAAAATTTTTTATTTATTTTATTATATATATTTCCCATTAAATATAAAGATAATTGTTTTTTAGTTTCAAGGAGCTTTTTATTATTTTAAATATATGTTATTAATAAATGAGATAGAGAAATAAAACTGAGGTAAAAAATTACTTTGAAAATTAATAATATTTTTACCATTTTTTTTTTTCCTCCAAAAATTACCCAGTGTATTTTATTAAAATAAGAAAAAACATATTTTTATCCATATTTATACGTTTTATTTATACAATAATTTATTTTAAAGTTATTTTTAATATTAAATAGGAATCTAATAATTTAAATATATCTTCTTTTTAAAAATAATAAATGTTTAGAATTTTATTACAATTCATAAATATACTTTAATATTTATAAATAAAATTTCGTAAAAATTGTATCAAAGATTTATAATTGTACTAATATTTAATTTATAAATGAAAAATATAGACTTATTTTTTATATAGTTTTTATAGAAGTTATAAAATTAAACAATTAAAAAGTCTCTATAATTTAAAATAGTAAAATTTTTTCAAGATATTTATTTTTAAACGTGTCATGCTATTATTTTATATGATATCCTTTTAAATAATATATATAACATTAAATGAAAATAATGTGAGTCAGAAAAGGTGGTAAAAATAATTTTGTTTTAATAATACACGTAAAATTAGAGTTAGTTTTTAATAGTAGTGTGATATCAAACATAGAAAATTATTAAAAAAAAGAATAAAAAGTGTTTTTATTATAAAATGAGTTGTCCTAACAATACACCAAAAGAATTAGACTAAGAAATAAAGCATATTTTATTAAAAATTAAGGAATATAAATATTAGCAGCAAAATAGTACGACTCAGCAATTTGATAATTTATTTACAAATGTATTCAGCAATCAATCGTACAAACTATAAAATGTAGTTTTAGATTTATTATAATATGGAGAAGAAGAGGAAATAATATACATAACAATTTTAAACTCAATAAACAGAATACTAAGTTGTAATTATTAATAAAATTGGAAAGTTTTTTAATTAAAATCTCAATTATATTTAATTATATGTAATAGTAAGTTCGTAAACTGAAGAAATTTAAAATTCATGGATAGATAAAAGCCTTATTAGTAAACTGCTTGATATAGTTAAAAGTATCAATGTAAATCCTTCAACAATAGAACTATTTGTCTTAAAAAAATTAGAAGTAAACAATTAATTTAAATGGAAATTATTTAAAGATAATTAAAAATAAACTAAAAAAATATATTTTTATTAATAGTTATTAAAAAATATAGTGAATTTGCCATTAAGCATTGTAGATTTAGATATAATTGAGGAGGTTTTTAATTAGTATACACAGTGTTTTGAAATTCCATCAATCCTAATAAAAGAAATGAGTAAAGACGCTTTAGGAATAACCATAATATCTTAAATTTAAAAATACCAAATAAAATATGGTTAAAACCCTGAAGATGAAACCCTTCGTAAGTTTTATTAAATATTAATTATTAAATTTTATAATATATTTAAACCATAATTAAGTGGAGGCTATACAGATGGTACTTGATTATTTTACAGAAAGGATAGTTTTTAATTTAAATGAATATCAAGTTGAAAAATAAAAATTAACAGATGTTTAAAGAGGTATAGAGTTTCCTCTTCATTCTTTAAACTTGGTAATAAGGTAGTTAGCTAGTCATTAATAATTGAATAAATTTCACCAATGGATAAAAGAGGACTTTCTATTTTTATTGCAAACAGTAAGCTAATAATATTAATTAACTAATATTTGTAATGATCATTAAATTTTAAATAATAGATATCTAAACTAAATCATCCAGTCATATTATCCTAGTGCCTAAATATTATGGAATAAATTATAAAAGCCTATGCTTTAGGGAATTTAGAAGATACCTTTGAAAGTCATATGCTTTACGGATAAATAGTGTTTACCCGACTTAATTCTATTTTACAAAGTATAAAAACAGAGGGAACGTGTAATTTTCACGAATTGCAAGCCTTGCTAAGCTTTTTGGAAAACTTTTTGACTGAAAAAGAAATAATTTTACATCTTTTTAGAAAATCTGATTTTATCATACACAATACTCCCCTCATAAAGAAAACGATGGATATTTTAATCAACTTTTAAAGAATTCCTAATTTGAAGGATAAAGCGTATGGAAAATAAATTTTGCACACTTCTTCCTAAATTTTGGCTAAATTAATAAGTGGAAATAAGATTGAAGACTTAAAATAAAATTAACAACTTCATCAGCAAATTTAGAGCAAAAAAAAATAATATTTATGTTCAAAAAATAAGTTTGACGATTACGTTAATTACTTTAACGAAAAACCTAAAAAAATATTGCAATATATTGGTGATAAAACTAATGTTAAGGTGAATGATTTTTCAGAAAAATAAATTTAAGAAATCTCAAATTTCGTTAGATATCACTATAACCTCTCTCACGAAAAATTTGGAGAAATTTTGGGTGGAACTACAGATTAATGCAAAAAGATTTTAAAACTGTATGTCGAAAGTTTTAACTTCTAAAATGTTACTTTTATTGAAACATAAAGAATATTTTTCAGTAGTTTTTTAATGAAAGGAGGTAAATATTTTAACTTTGATTTTATAAACATTGTTTTTTGAAAGTAATAATTTTAATATATTTATAGAATATTAGATAGTCGAACGAATATTAGAATAATTTAATTAGCACTATTTTGAATAAAATAGCGTAATATATTAGATAAATTATATTATTTTTTTATTCCCTTATTAATTTAATATATTTTTGAAGACTAATCCGAAATTCGAGTTTAAAGACTAAGACTAGCTTTACTAATTTGATATCGCGATAATGATGCTCTAATCTGATTTGCACAATAAGACCAACACTGAAAAGATGAGTTAGGAACAATGGATAAATTAAGGAAGAATTATAAATAATTTCCCCGATAAATTTTTGATTGACTGCTACAAAAGTATAGAATAATAAGAAATAAAAGCATGCAGAAATATATGTACAGATTGCAATTTTTTACCGGTTATCTATAACTATATGCAGTAGAATTTAGAAAAATATAAAAAAATTTATGACGTTGCTTTTTTGGATGAAAATCTTAAAATGGATGAGTCTCAGGAAGTAATGTTGGCCAAGGATTTGCTTAATGATCTTCTATTATAAACTATGTTTGACAACCTAGACTCAATAATACTGAAATATTAGGAACAAAATTCCTAAGACATCACAAAATTCATTGAGGGAATTATTGAATTGTGCTTGGAAAATGAAAAAATTGATAATATTCAATAAATATTTAAAGGGTTCTATAATAAAATAAAATTTGAAGAACTTTTAGAGCAAAATAATAAACCTCAACAAAAGTATGTGAAAAAGGCAGGTTAAATTTAATAGTAACTATTAAAACAAATAGATAACTCTAGAATATTATATCTCTACTCCTGTATGGTAATAAGCAGCAAGGCTTTAAATTATATTTTCGATACTTGTTCTTAAGAAATAGTTTAAATTTTGAATCAAACAATTGGAATCAGATTTTTATTATAAGAATCTTTTTCTAAAAATGCATCAGATTTCTTATAACGAGTTAGATCAGCCAACCAATTTTTTAGATAAAATATCCACACCAATAAATCTTTTGCCGACTTTTTATCAGGGTATTATTTTATTATCTATCTATCTTTTAAAGTTGTTAATATTTGTGTATAATATTTAATGAAAAATTATAATTTAGATTCATTGCTAAAGATGACAGCAGTGACGAAGAATCGGAGTCACAATCTTTAAATTATAGTTTAAATCAAATACAACCCAACAAACTTAATTTCATAAAAAATGTTTACTAAAACAAGGAAATAACTATAGAATTGATTGACTAAACAAAGTAATTAAATTTGATCATACAAAAAAGTTATTTTTAATTTAATTATTTTTAAAATTATAAAACTTTAGATATCTTGATGATGAACGGCTACTAAATCTTATTGGTATATTAATATCAAATTTCGATTAATTAGAAGACATAGAATCTAATAAGGAAGAATTAGGTCACAGATTATATATAATATTGTAAATATTATATGTAAATAAAATGAGAGCCTATTTAATATGGCCTATTATATCTGGACTACTGAACACATGCATTTTGAATTAAAACTTATAAGATAACTAGTTTTAGCCATAATAAATAAAATAAACTGTAGACTAACTAAAAAAAATTTAAGAAAAAAGAAAGGAAAAAAAAAACTATTTAGACAGCTTATTTAAGTATAGTTTGCTTGATATTTGCATAGATTTAGTAACCTAAAGTGAAAATTTATCAAATTATGATTTATTACTAACTCAAAGTCTAAACTTTATTTAAAATTCTTCTCTTGAGGTTGTTGAGCACTACAATATAAATTTGAACAAATAAATAAGCAAATAAAACATATAACCTGGGTAAATTATAAATTATAAAATAAACTATATTAAATTAATTAATAATAAATATTTTATTAGAAACCAAATAATTTATGCAAGGATTTTAAAAATATTTGATACATTTTTAAAGATTTTAGAAAGTAAAAATTTGCAAAAGGTGGAAATTAAAGAAAATTGTGTGCATTTTTCTGAGACTGTTCAGAATTTTATTTCTTAAATTTTGAGTTTAAAAGAAGAAGACTATTATGTAATTATATTTACTTAAACAATCGAATTTTTGGATCGCTTTTTCGATTCTAAAATACTTCAAGTTCTCAATATAGAAGCCACAACAGGAAATATTATCAAGTAAATTAATAAGTATTTTAAATATTATTATTTAATTACATTTTTTTACCTCTTTTAAGTAATCTATTTCAGATAATCGAATCTATAAATGTTTAACAGAGGGAAGTTTAAGGTGATTATAATAAATTTTATAATTTGAATTTAATTATATTAATTATTTGAATTTTTAGATGTTGTAAACCATGAATTGTTGAATATTTTTGACATAATAACGAAAGTTACAAAGTTTTGGTCTGTGAAAAGAATGGAAAATTTAATAAATTTCATTCATAAATTATTGAATTAGTTTCATTATTAGATCCTTGTATAAAATGATATTAAAAACATTCTAACTAGGGTATTGAATGTTAATTAACAATAAATTATATTTTTTTATTAACATTATAATATATGCAGATAAGACTGTACCAATATTAAATTTTGCAACTGAAAAACGAGGGCTTGATATGCACTTTTTACCAATTGTTTTATAAATTATACACCCGATGGATATGCAAAGAGAATTTTTCAGAGTAATTCTGGGTGACATTTTAAAAATGATTTCAGAAATCTATGGATATGTACATAAGTGCTAATTAAAATTCGCCTCCGAAATAATTACAAATAGCATAAGAGATATTATGATATTGCTTGTAGAAAATGGCATTATTGATAGTAATCTTAATCTACTTATTTTTTATATTCAATATAATATTTTTGATTTACAATAATAGAATAAAAGGCCCAAAATGAAGAATGCAGAGAGAAAGTTCTAATTGAGTCTACCATTTAATTTTTACAACAAAATTAAATAAATATATAGATTTAAGATATAGGATTTATAACATAAAATTAAGACAATTAAACAAATTAAGAAAGTGAAAAATCTTTGGAAGAATAAAAAGCTGAATTAGAAACAGAAAAAGTGAAAGAATAATAACATTAATAAACTGAAGAAGTAAATGTATAACATATAGACTAAAAGATTCCTTAATTAGTTTAAGAAGCGGAATAAAACATTTTACAAAAACCAAACCCAGACAATTAAGATATTAATTTAAATTAAGTTACCATAATATCAAATGAATAGCAAAAGTAAGAAAATGAACATAATGGCAATAAAGTTGAATAAAGTTAAAATTAGAATTAATAAGAGACTCATTAGTGTGAAATAGAAGAGTAAAATAAATAAACACTGAATAACACCACTAGCCATAATAAATAAAAGATGATAAAATTAAAATGATAGAAAAATAAATTTCCAATCATTCTAATAATATGGATGAATCATTTTAGATTGAAGAAGCAAGTACAAAAGCAGCTGGTTCTTTATAAGAATCTTCAATTATTTAACCTAATGGGACAGTAACTAACTAATAAGAAAGTTAAAATTGTGAAAAGTTAACACTGATCCAAGAAGAAATTGAAAGATAAAAACTAATATCTTAACAAATAGAATAGTAAAAAATGTAGGTTGAGTCTACAAAAAATAATAAGAAGAATAAAAATTGAATAATAGATGACACAGGAAAATTAAGAACACTAATCTGAATAAAATCCAGAAAAATAATAGAATGAAGAGGACTTAAAACATTCTGAAAAGTCATAAAATGCTAAAAATGAAACTGCTGATATTTAATAAGAATAAACTTATTAAGATAACTTAAGAGAAACTCCATAACAATTGAAAAAAAAAAAGTGATATAAAACAAAAATGAATAATAATAATAATCTAATTAATAAGGATTACAATAATAATAAATTCCCTAGTAATAGTTGACCCTTTAGTAGTAGCATTAATAATTATTAGAATAACAAGAACAGTGCAGAAAATAATTAGAATATTTACAAAAACTTTAACTGCAACAACAACAATAGTAATAATAAATGAATTAATAGTAGTAAATTTAATAATAGAAAAATACTTTAGATTAATAATAATAGGTAATTCTTAATAAATAAGCATAAAATTATGAAAACCATTCCCCAGGGAAGATGAGTATAACTACGAAGAACTGTAAGAATAGTTGAAAAATAATAACTGTTTAGTTCCTCCTTAATTATAAAGGAAATAAGAGAATAAAAACTAGTAATAAATAAAATAACAAGGGAATGAAGAGGCAGCGATAGTTCAAAATTAAAATCCAGATAATAATTAGGGGGAAGGATGTTAGATATTTTGATTGTAATGTGTTAATGATTATATTAGATATTTGGATTTATTATTATAAGTTTATTGATTTAATTATTAGATAATTTTAATTTTATTAATGAGAATATATTATATTCTGATTTTGAAATAAACATGTATTAGTTAGTGAAAATAATTTTATACGTATAACTAATTTATTATTCTGGTTGAAGAGTTCTCAGAATAATGGGAAATTCTTTTTAGATCAAATAATATTAATAATTTTTCAGGAAATTTATATGTTCTATAAGGTAACAATCAACATTGAAAATTAATATTATTTATCATTAAAGGAAACGAAAAAAGAAAAAAAAATTATAAAAATTTAATATTACAATAAAAATAATGTAATTAAAATTCATTTTATCTATTTTTGCAATTTTGGCCATTATTTTAGCATAAGTAAACAGCTAATCTTCCAACCTCACTCAATAATAAAGAATGTAATGCTTAAATACAAAATGTAGCTCAAATTATATTAATTGTATCACTGATCAAGCTTGTGCTGACGTATTAAAAAATTGCCTGATTAGAAATTCTAGAACCGGATTCGATATATACATGTGCTTGGGAGAAGTTAACAGCATCTTCGCTTACAAATTACTCGATTGTGGAAGCAATGTTTGCAAATGATGATAATAATATAATTTTATAGAACTTAATATATATAAATTGAAGGTTTTATTTCTAAATAATAATGATATTACTAAACAAAGGAATTTTTTAGAAAATTAACATGTAATAGATTCTTAAATTTTCTGTTAATTCATATTTTATTTGATTATTAATATTTTATAAATACAAATAGCCATTAATTTAATAGAATATATATTATATTTTTTATTGGGAGGTATATAATTAGAGGCTCTTATTAAATAAATTTACTAACTTTTGCTTAATATATTTAGTTTCTAACATTGTTTACAATATTAAATTATTTTTTTATCAATGTAAATATATCAAAGTTATTCATTTTATTAAAATAAATCAAGATTTGGTTTTGCTACTTTTCTATATTCTTTCATACCAGACTACAAAGATATCATTTAATTCCAATTATAAGGCATCATTAATTAGTCTTATTTGCAAAAAAAAAGCAATTTAAAATTAAGATTTTATAATTTTTTATTCTATAAATATATATTACTTGTTTCTTAATCTTTTGCAAATAATACTCCTAAATCATCTCCAATAGTACTCAAAAATACCCTTGTTGAATCTCCTAATGAAATCTGTTAAATTATTAAAAAAAACCTATATTAAATCCATATTAATTTAAAATAATATTACTATTTTGGCTTTGACTATATCTCCAGGAATATAACATTGTTCAATTGTGACTTTATCTATTTCTGCCTCTCTTATATTTTATTTTCTAATAACTCCTTCTAAATTAGCTTATATAGGCTTATCATCTATTATCATTATTTTAATATGGCACATATCTTCTTTTAATCTGATTACCTAATTGTTATATTATTTTATAGTATAAATTATCATATGGGGAGAGATCTATATTTTTGTTAAATATTGATTACTTTTCCGATTACTATTTATCCAAGTTTTAAGCATGGGGCTTGGTTTTTTACTTTGGACAACACGGAAATAGTATGAACAATATTTCCTTCTTTTTCCTATTATTATGATTATATATCAATAGTTCCACACAAGGAAGAAAACATATTCCCATTTTTTTAATATATACCTTCTCCTATAAGGACATTAGGAGCATTTTAACCTTTAAATATAATCAGTTTTTTTAAGATAATAAAAAATAATACAAAAAATGAATTATTCAAATATTTTAAAATTGCCATTATTATATATAATCATCTCCTTTACCTATAAAATGTCCTGATAATACGAATTACCCTTATAAATCCATTTGTTATTTTAGTAAAAATAGAATTAATAGATTTTTTTAATTATTTGTATGGAAAATTACGGGTTACTTTGATTAATATGTCTAATAATATTTTTTTATATTATTATTAAAACCTGATTCTTTGTGATTCTATATGTTAATTTATTACTTTATATTTAAAAATCTAAAAAGTTTTAAGTATTATTTTAATATTAAATTTGTATTTTTATTATAAATCTTAAAATTCCGTATATAATTTAAAAATTATTTTAAATAAATTTTTAAAAATCTTTGTCAATTTATTTATAAATTATAAATTTTTCTATTGAGAATATGAAATAGCTTCTGAAAATTCCTTCGAATATTTAATTTATTATGTCTAACCTATAATCATAAAAGTCATATAATATAAAATATTTATTAGAAAACAGTGAAAAAACAATAATAATAAAAAATATAAATATACCTCATTTTGATTTTATAAATAGGAAAGATAGGATAGTATAATTGATCTAATTTTTTATGTTAGTCAGTTAGCAATAATTGTATGAACAAAGAATTTTGAGGAGAAATATTAACCGTTAGATTTTCACATTATTAAAAAGATGTATCCTAGGAAAGTTATTTAGAAAAGAAATTATAATAGAAATTTATGAATTTATACACGTGCAGAATAAAAATGAGAAAAATCAAAGTATTACTTTATTACATAAATCAGCTCCTAAAGTAAGATAATTAGAAGATATTATTAATTTGGAAGTAAAAAAAGCTGATGCCTTTATAAGAGAAATATAGAAAAAAACTTTTCCTATAACTCAATATAACGATTTAGAAGTAAAGAAGAGAATATGTAAAACAGTTCCATTTTCTGATCCATAAAGATTTATAAATCCTTTATCGTAATCATATAGAATACGCTATTATTATTTTTAAAATAAAACCATATTTTATTTATAGAACGAGCTATTTATTAAGGAATGGTGATGTAGTGTGTGAAGATTCAATAAATAGTAAAAAATCATCAGGAGTTACTTAATATTCTTAGTTTAAAATAATAGATTATGTTATAAAAAATAATAAAACACAAAATATATCAATTTTTCTCAGTGATAGATAAAGTTTTCCTCACATTAACCCTGACTATATAATAAAAAGATTTGAATCTTTTGGATTATCAAGCTATAAATAATTAGCACGATAGGTTCATGAATTGGAAATTTCGTTTTAATAGGCGCAGAAATTTAATTAGTTAATTGAATAGAATAAAAAACAGGGTTACATCACACTTAGTACAAAAATAATATATTTATATATTATTTTTAATTATTTATTATTAATTTGATATTTTCGCTAATAAGAGAGGTGACGTAGGGAATTTTTGATAAATATAAAGGAAAAGCTGTAAAAATATTGGAATTCGAAATTTGTACATAAGATAGTTTGGCTTCTTTGAAGTCTATTCATTACAGTAAAGAGTTCTTATAAACCAGGGGTGGGGCATAGATGAATTTTAAGAAAAAACAATGGGCGGAAAAGAACTTATAGAAGAAACGTTTCCCCTTAATGAAATTAACAGCATTAGTAGTTTTATGAATCTATCCAATAAAATAGTAGAGATAATTTCTAAATCATAGTTTAACATTCCGTGTGATGATGAAATAAAAGGTGCTATGCTGTGCAAGTGCAACTCTGTATATTTACATACATATATAAGAGATATATATGTCATTAATTCCCAAGTATATATTACCTTCATAATGAAAGACATTCTTGGGTAGTTACTAGTCGATGTTTGAAACCTAATATTTAGTTTAGAAATATATATATTTTATATAACAATATATATAATTAATATTTATATTTTTATAAATTTTAAAACTATATATTTACTTATTTAACATAGTATTTAATTTACTTTATTATTTAATTAAAGGTTTGAATATTCTACAAACCTATATATATGTTAAGAAAATATTTTAAATTCGATATACATCATAAATATAATACTTTTCTGAAAATATATATATTTATTTTATTATAGTAAGTCAGTAAATTTAAAGAATTACATTTTTATAATTAAATTTATTGTAAAAATCTAGAGATAATTAAAATTAATACAGGTAAGTGAAAATAAAATGAAAAAAAATAGTTAGGAGACACCTTTTTAACTTACTGATGAAATTGAGATAGACAATAATGATTCTGAGTAATCACTCCCTAATAATAACCTAAATAAGTATAATGATGAAAATTCTTAATCATAATAGTTATAGTTAAATTAAACGCAGAGTTTTGATGATATCCTTACTAAAATAGGATTTGGAAAATACACCATAGGGATATTTATTTTAATGGGATTAATTGGGATGACTGATGGTGTAAAATAAAATCTTTATAAATTTTTTTAATATTATATAGAAATAAAATTAATAATAAAGTTAATATAAAAAAAGGCTGAAGCTTAAAATTTATCATTAGTATTACCAATAATGGAATAGAAGAAGGTATGGGGAATAAGCGTAATAATAAATATAATAATTTCTATTTGTTTACCAAATAATAGAAATCTTTATACTTGTATTTAGGATAACGATGAAGGAATATTGGGATCTTGCGTGTTTGGAGGATATTTTTTGGGTTCTTTTCTTTCTGGAAAAGTAAAAAAGTGATTTATTTTTGTAATCAAATTATTCTTTTTAAAACATAATATTAGAATTTAATTAATGCTAAATTAGTACAGAATATACTAAAATACAATTTGTATCTATATGAAATGCAAAATTTAAACGTATTGCCATTATTTATTTTAATTATATATTTATAGTTAGCTGATTCTTATGGAAGGAAACTTACTATATAATATTCCTCAATTTTACTTTTATATTTTCCTTGGCTTCTAGTTTTTCTCCTATTTTTGTTGTATTTATCATCATAAGATCGTAAAAAAATACAAATTTGTAATATAAAAATAAAATACACATTTTAAAAATTAGAATATTTGGAATACTTGTTGGATTTATAGTTCCTATATCTTTCACAATATTAGCAGAAAACGTTCCTACGAAATAAAGAGGAGCATTATTGGTATGTATAGGAGTATTTTATACATTGGGAGAATTGTTGACTTGTTTATTATCTCTGATTACAATGAAAAATTTGAAAGAAGGTAAGATAATAAACACATTATTTATGTATATTTAATACCAATACTAATAGGAAACTGGAGACTTATGTTAGCTTTAAATAGTATTCCTGCTTTTTTTTAATGATAGGTTCATTTATAATACTGCAAGAAAGTCCGCGATTTCTTTCAATTAAAGGAAAATATGAGTAAAAATTGGTGAATTTATTATAAAGTATAACAAACAATCATTTTTATTTTTTCTATTATAATTAAAAAGTGAGACATTTTAAATTATGAACAAAATAGCTAAATACAATAGCAGTTCTTATAGAGTTACTGATAGTGCGAATGATATGCATGATATAAAGAAATGGGCAGAAGAGTCAAATGATATAATATTAGATAAAGGAGACTTTAAATCGCTATTTTAAGGGAAATTTAAGTATGTAACTCCGATTATATGGTACAATTGGTTTGTTTCTTCTTTTGTTTATTTTGGAATTACATTTATTTTGCCCTTAACTTTGGCGGATGGAGAAAGTACGGGGAAGGAAGACTTGTGGACGATAACAGTTTCTGCTTTGGGGGAATTGCCCACTTTGTTTGTTGTGGCTGTTGCTGTCCATATTCCATACTTGTAAACAAAAAGAATTATTTTTTAATATTTAACTAATTATAAATAACACATCAAGGGGAAGGAAAAATACGTGGGGAATATCTTATGGATTGGGCTTTTTAGCTCTTTTACTTGTTTATTTTGAAGTTTCATTTACTTTTTTTATAGCTGTATCAAAATTAGCATTAGATATGGCCTTTACCCTCTCCTATGAATATACAGGTATTTTATTTCATTCATTTAATAATTTAACCAACTATATATTTAATGATGTTATTTGATTAGGTGAAATTTATCCTACGAGACACAGAGCTAAAGGATTGGGGATGGCTGGAGCTTATAGTAGAATTGGAGGTATTTTAATGCCTTGGGTCGGAATCTATATATCTAAAATTGGAAAATACTTACCGTATTTAATATTTGGAATTACTTCTTTAATAGGTATATAATAAAATATTTATATTTTTTGTTTATCACATTTATATTTTTATTTTTAGCTTCGATAATTACATTTATTCTACCCTTTGAAACTAGAAATCAGTAATTGGACAGATTTTAGTGAAAAACGAATAACTTATAAGTCTATTGTATACTAATAAATAAATTTACAATAAATAAATAGATATTTAATATATTTATATATTTCATTTGATTTAATTTATATATTAATAAATTAATAATACAAATACTTCATTTTAGTTGATAATAATAAATAAATACATTAATAAAAAAAATAGAAAGAAAAAGAAAAAAATACTGTAGTTTCAAAATCATTCTGACTTGTTATTAGTATTAAATATAAAACTTTTTTCAAAAGCATCTTTTAACTAACTAACTAAATCCTTTTTCTTGTTTTCAGGTTCTTTTGCAAAAATTGGCTTTTTATCTGTTATACTTTCTGTTTTTTTACCAATTTATTCTTTTTCCAAAGTATTTAGGACGTGCTATTTTTAATACTACTATGAAATGCTTGGTTCCTTTTGCACAGTATTCTATATGTATTAATTTTATTGCGGCGAACCTAAAGGAGTCCTTCCAAACGTAATAGCGGAGTTATTTCCTGGAGAACCTTGCCGTATGTTTCGTTAGGTAGGACTCTAACTCCTGTTTCCTGGCCGGGCTAGCGAACTGGGAAGTGAAAACTTTTACAGATTACTTCCCTCTACAGTTCGGATTCCCAATCCTCCATTGCTATTTTAAACTTGAGCTTTGACTGAAAGAATTTGGGGAGAAAATTATTTTTATTCAGTTCTTATTAGATTTTGATTTCCAAAGTTAGCAGTTTCTCTGACAATTTGAGGCGATATTTGCAAATGGGATTATTATAGTTATTATTATTATTCTATTTGCGTTTTCATTGTTGGAGAAACAGATCTCTAAGACTTCAGCGGCGTTCCATTCACAATAATTTATCCACTAGGTGGAATTCCCTAAGGGTAAGATGTTGTCGTATATACAGTTTTATACTGCTGAAATTGCTGGGGATTTTTTATAGAACTCTCCAGTCCAGAAGTGTTATTGGTAATAATTTTGACTGGTTATTTTTGTTACAAGTTAATAACCTATTTCTAAATGGGAGTGTACTGTACCTGCCTTTAAAAATTCGCAATTTACTTATTTGTTTGTTGGTAATGCTCATTTTATTACAGCTATATTAGTTAGTGTGGATTTATTGGTCGTTGGGGGAAGAACTACTTCTACCGCCATTGGCCATATTATTAGAAATTGTTATTGGGTGGTTTATATTTCCCCTGGTAATTATCGGAATAGGTTTTTCTCCTGATTAAGTTACGAAAACAATTTATTACGCAATCATTTCTGAAAATGACTTTAATTTTTCTTCATTTACGTGCAATGAAATTTCAGAATTTTGAATTTGATCAATTTTCCTGTCCAAATTCCTAATATCTTACTAATTGGACTGGAAAATGCCATCGTTATAAAATTTAATAAGATATTTTAAACACTTCTGCTGATTTGCCAAATTCACAAGATATTAATCGAAAAAAACTTCTTTTTCTTAATTTTATTCCTTTATCTTCGCTAATTGATCGATTTAGTCATTAATTACTGAGTTTGCCTTATCTTACAATAGGATTTAATTTTTTCGAAAGCTGTTTCAATTTGCTAATGCAAACTCTACTTAATGTCATTCATTTTTTGATCGAGTTCATTAATAACATGCTATTTATTCATTATTAGTAAATCAACATTTTCTTGTTTTTATTAATAGTAGGTATGGCATAAATTTACCTGAAAAATATTTTTTTAAAACCATAAAATAAAGAAAAAAATATATTTTTTATATATTTCTACTAAATTTGTATACTTAACTAATTGTTTTCTCGTAAATAGAGTCAATAGTGTCGATTTCCCCATATGTATTCTTTTGTCTATGTTCCTATATGTGAACTTTTACACACTATGGACATAAAGGTAACAAGCACTATAAGTCGCTACAAAAATTTGTTATGTAATATGATTGATGATAGATGCAACTAACAGTCGGATAATTATTCATATCTATTTAATTTCCATTGGGAATATGTTCACAACTCATTAAAAATAAATAATTTTTATTTCTTATTTTTTGATTATTCTATTTTTTATCTGAATTACGTTATAATAATTATATAATAGGTATTTGATTAATTTATAGAAAAATAATAATATATTAATGACTAATTTTTTATAAAGATGTAATAGCATTTAGGTTATTATAGAAATAAATATTAACAAATTTTGTTAAAATATTTTTATTAAATCATTTTTAGATTTCAGAAATAGAATCATTATCTTCTTTGTAAATTATATACTCAATAAAATGTTTAATTACGTTTTGTTTTAATCCCTCTTTCATTTAGAAATAATAAACGTAATTAAAAGAAAATTAGTTTAAATATACTTTTATTTATTATTTTTTTTATGCTTTTAATACTTAAAAGAAGGGAAATATAAAAATTAATATATATAAATTTTAGTATATTATAAATAATTTTAATTCACGTTAATTTTTTTTTATTTATATAATATTTTTATAGAAATAAAAGTAATTACACAAATCAAAATTATAAAGACTTTTCAATAATTTTATATTATTCATAAACATTACTCTTAGTTCTATTATTTATAATCCTAATTTTCTTAGCTAAGTTATTGAAGTACAGAGAATGTATTTTTAATATCTGATAGTGTTTACATCATGAATTTATGAGTAATATTCTTTCTTTATTTGGACGTATTATAACATAATGAGCAATAATTCTTATTATTATTAGCAATACAATGTTGACACTAATTTAGTGAGCTATTACGTGTATCCTATGTACTTTAACTAAACGTAGAACTAATATTATTATATTTATTAAATGGCAATTTGACATTTTATTTATTTTTATAAATAGGGTAGGGGTTCATCATCTGCAAGTTATTATTTTTAATTCTTTTCATTGATTTTGTCGTTTACGCTCTCGGCAGCAAATTATTAATTGAATTCAGCTGCTATAATTAGTAATTTAGTTGTTATTTATTACTACTACTATTTTTTTCTCCTCATTATTTCGAATAGGACTCAGTTGAGCAGTTTACAAATGGCTCCAATTTTTAAAATTACTTCCTCCGTTACTGGGGTTATGATAGTGAGTATTATACGACTAAATAAAATCAGAATTACTTTTTTGTGTCCCTTCCTATTCCCTGATTGTGAAGTCATCGGCTTTTACTTCGTATAAGATTTGAAAACCAGAGTCTTTTCCTCGTCAATTTAAATGAATTTCGTGTTTCTTTCAGGCAACTGTTGCGAAACTAATTTATGGCGGGATATGGTGTGAGAGCCTAATTCGCTTCTGTGGGGTACCTGCTGGCTCGAGGGCTGTGTGGTGCTTTGGTAATAGCTGTTCGAGTTATAAGTTTGTTACGGGTTTTTAGCGTTTAGCATATTTGATTACTAATACTATCTATGGGTAGTGGTTTCTGAAATATCGGAAGACTATTTTTTCTTATTTTTTTTGGCCACAGAAACCAAAGAAGCGAGAACGGCTGGATCAGTTTCTTTTTCTTTATTAAATTTTTATTCTTCTTCTTCTCCTTCCCCTTCTGGATCTTGCTTGTGTTGCTATTAAATCTAATTCGGTAAATTACTCTAAGACATCAATTTGAGGCGATGAAGCGATTTAATTCTCGTTGCGAATTAGAGAGATTGCTAGGTCCTTTTCTTAACTTCTTCAATATAAGTCGAGCGCCGGTCTTTTTCCTGTTGAAGTTACTCTTCTTTCAAGTCCCTGTCCTCCTGCTGGAACATATTGATTTCTTTTTTGACTGGATTTCTCATTATTTCCTGCTGGTCTTTCATTTCCCGCACGAAATCAGTTTCAATGCTTGTTTTCGTAAACAGAAGGTAACAGGTGTCGCATACCTTCGTTTCGTGGTCGAGCCAGCTCTGATTTTACTTCAATTTCATGTACTTTTTGTCGTCCAAAGCGCCCCAGACCTTTGTGATAAGGGCTGGTACCTTGTACAAAGAGTAGTCAGTTTTCTTTTGTTCTTCTTCTATAAATTTCCTTAGTTCTTACTACTCAATGTGTTTCAAAATTTTATTAGTCAACAACTTTTGTTGCGGAGGCTTCTTCTCCTGCTCCACATTTTCCATCATCTCCTTCATTTCGTCCGGTAAAATTGTCATTTCATTGTTATACGCCCCTTTGTCGAAAGACTGAATTATGTTTCGAAATGTAATGCCGTACAAGTAGGGAGCTTCTAGTTCGCAATTTGAACAATTTTTCGGAAATTGGTTTAGTAACTCATCTACAAACCCTCCATCTACATTGACTGTTCCCAGTTTAGACGATATTGTTTTGTATTGCGGCTTCATGACTAAAATCGGGGACAGAATCCGGGATTCTTTATGGAAAAAAATTTGATCTTAGTTTTATTGATTAATTGATTTTTTATTAGAATTTACTCTTCTGCTCCACTTAGTCGTTTTTAGTTTTAACATGAGTGCAGAATAGAAACCAGAGTCTGTTGTTTTGGTCCAGTTTAAAATACAAAACCATTCTGCTTATTATTATCAACCCCCCTGTAATATCCTGAACATGTCGCACTATATTTTGGCACAATTATTCGATGTCCTGTGTAATTGTAGGACTCAGCACTGAGTCCTGCAATAATAGGTGCTCTGGTCCTTCAAACGTGCATAAACGTTCATTTAGGGGTATCTTTAATACATAAATTTAAATAATTTATTATATATTATAAATATTTGTCTATACTACCTTTTTATCTGAAATTACGTGAATATTCGTCCTTCGATTAATCAAATAAAATTAAGGAGACCAGTTTACCTTATTAAAGATATTTACTTAAATATTATTTAAAACAACTAAATTCTGTTTTACCTTTATAATTGAGTTGTGATTGTCTTTAGAAATTACAAATTTTTGTAATATTGCATTTAGATGCTTCTCTCTTCGAAATAAAAAGAAATCCAGATCTTATTTTTCTAAATGCTCTATTTCTACAATTTCTTTATTAGGTTCTCCTTCATTTATTACATTTGCTGCATATCAGATTTTTCAATACAAGCTATATAGGATGCAGCTACATTTTCTGGACAATCACTTTTACCAAGAATTCTCAAAAAAAAAAATAAAATATTGCCATTTTATTAATATAGTAATTATATTTTTTTTTACAAATTTATTTCTATTAGAAAATATAACAACGAAATCAGGAATAAAATATACGACAGTTAAAAACAACAAAAATAGAAAATTTAATATATTTTTTTCAATTTCCAAAAAACACTGATTTACACAATGGTTTAGTCTTTTATATTTATATCGTTTTTTATCAGAATATTGGGGGTTTATTTATCTATAAATTATATATACTTGCTGATGTCTTCGTTTTTAATTGATTCCTTGGTTTTTCTTATAATTTGACCCTGGCTATTTGTAAAATACCAAAAATATGGCTTAGACCACCTATAAATGACAGTGTCAAGACAAAATAGTCCAGGACACGATTCTAAAGTGGTTGGATTTTTTTCCATAAATGAAACAGTAGCCACTCTGTACTAGTTGACACTTTCATTAATTGTTTTAATTAAGGGTCTTTTTATATAAAAATATATTAATATATTTATTCAGAATTTATTAATTGAAAAATTATAGAAAAAATAAAACATAAATTAAACATACCAATATATTATAATAATCAATTAACTTATATCTACTTTTGTTAATTATATCATATGTAAATAAATAATTTACTACAATAAATTGTTGTTGATGGTTTCTATTATTTTATTATATAATGTAAATAAATGTAATATTAATATAAAATGTATATATTTTTATTAAGGAAAAATTTTTTATTATAATAATTCAATTATATAAAGAACACGTTCATTTTAACCAAAATAAACCAAAAAATTTTTAAAAAATATCAACAATAACATAATCTCATGTATTATTTATGTTATCATGGTGAATTGTATAAGTGCAAGTTTTAATTTCTGTAATTATTTACCCCTTGGTGGTATCTCCATGCCTCTAATTATTGTTGTGTTTTACTGAAGAATTCTACTATGAATCTAATTTATTCAAAATATTTGGAAGTTCTACTTTTCTTTGCTCCATAATTTTTAACAGTTCTCCATAATCTTAATCGTCATTGTATTATAAATATTGGCTGTCGTTGATTTTATCAATTTTACTATCATATTGCTAATAATTTTCATTATCAGCACAATCATCATTTTATTATATCGTGTCTTTTTTAACTCTTTTCACAATTTTTAAAATTTATTTTCCTTTTGCTTTCACTTACTATTCTTCTTATTGTTATTATTATTACTACTACTATTAATATTATTATTATTCTTGTTACATGTATGCACCTGCATTATTATTTCTAGAATTATGCTCCACTATATCTGATAACTATACTATGGAATGTTCATTATGTAGAGAAATATTTATTTGTTTGTCAATATATTGTTTATTAATTTGATTTTTGCTCATCCTTTCCTTAAAATTAGGAACACTTTTTTCTTGTCTTTTATTAAACTTCTCATCATTGTTGCTAATTATACTATAATTTTAATTGTGATTGCTTTTACTTAAATTGTGTGACTTTTAAACACTGATACTTCTTGTATATTGGTTACTGCTGCTATGATTATCTAATTAGTAATAAAACTATTATTTTCTATTTTAATTTTTGATTTCGTTGTCGTGATCAAAGGTGTGTTCATATAATTAATTACTTCCTTATTTTCTAAGTTTTTAAGTTTTTTTTTATTTATTTCTTACAATTTTTTCGCAATTTCTTTTGGAGTTTAACATATGTCATTATTAATATTGTTGTTGGAGATGGCCTTCGATGCTTGCAAATTATTCGACTACTCATACTAATCTAAATTTGTATAAGATCTCTCGATTTAGGATCTGTTCTTCGCCTTTTCTTGAATTTTTCGTTTGCTTTATTCCATTTTTTAGTGTTTGGGGTATACTGTTACTATAATTGAGAGCTGAAATTATGAGAAATATTATTTATGTTTTTTTTGGTATAGTGTATATCAGGAGTAGTATTGTATATATGATGAGATTTTATTTGTTTTTTTTGTTTTATTTTAAAATATTAGGCATTCTTTGT
This sequence comes from Miamiensis avidus, assembly GCA_037039885.1. Taxonomy (NCBI): domain Eukaryota; phylum Ciliophora; class Oligohymenophorea; order Philasterida; family Glauconematidae; genus Miamiensis; species Miamiensis avidus. Next base: position 713,163 of record JAWVGU010000013.1, on the reverse strand, counting down.
TCGACGACGACACCATTAGGAGATAAATTTACTTTTTTATTGCATTTCAACTAATTTTCTTGTTACTGTAATTAAAATTGCTTTTTATTTTTAATATTGTTGGACAGCTAGCGTTCTCTTTCATTGCCCTGGTTACTGATAAAAATATTTTATTTCAATCTGGCTTTTTCTTCTGAATTTGTTTTGCCCGACTAGCTCTAACTTCCTGGTATTTTTGGCAGTCTTCTATATTGCTCATATTTTAAAATTTTGGAATTTGACAACTGAGCGATGGATTCCGGTTAGTCTGCATATAGATGATGATGATTTTCTAATTAACTTTTATTGCTTTATTTTTTAACATTGGTAATAGCGTCAATTTCTGAATAAAAATCCATGGGATTTTATTATTATTATTGTTGTTTCTTTTAATCAAAATTATGCTACAATAATTTTTCATTTTTCTATTTTTTATTATTTAAATGAGGTGGACTATTCGTCAGTGAAGACATTTTTTCTTTTATATTTGAGTTGTTAAAAGGCGGAAGTTAAGATTTCTTTTACGAGTACTATAGGTGCTGCTATGGCTTAGAGTTGGAGGCAGAGAGAGCCATCGCCTTTCTTTCATAAATCACAGAATCTACATCATTTACGACTCTATTATTAGGTTTTTTAAGTAATTTGCTTTGAGCTGATAAAGATTAAGTATTTTTATGCTTTTATTATATTTATTAATTATCTTTATTCAATTTCTACTCGTTATTGTTATTAGTAAAATTTTAAATGAAATTTGATTATGATAATCGTTTGATGCTGTTGCTATCTTTGAGATTTTTCGATTTCAAATTCGGATTTAGCGTATTTGATTATTCAAAGTATGAACTTAGTTAACTATTTCTGCCTTCCGAAAATTGAAAATTATTGTTGTTGTTGGCACTAACGCTTTAACTACGGTTTACCTTTGTCAGAGAACTTTTGCTCTGTTATTTGTGAAGTTTCGGTTTTTTGACAGACAGGTCAAAACTAAAGTACTGTTCTATTTCGAAAGTTGCTTCGCTAAATTTTGGCCATTTGTATTTGTGTTCCTCTAGATTTTTGAGGGATTTAAGGATTTTTTCTACCGATTGAAGGAACTTCTCTTCATTGGTTTCTTATTTCTTATAACTTTGCAATACCCTTTTCTATAGTACCAAAATCAACCGAAATACTAAATTGTTATAATAATCTTCGTATTGATTATTTGGAAAGCCGGAGTTTATCGGCATTATTGTTGTTTTAACTTTGTGTTTTAATTAATTAACTTTTTATTTACTTTTTTTCCTCTACTTTCTTTAATTATATTATTAAAATAATTAATAGTAAATGATTAATAATTAATTTTATTTAATTTTTAATATTTTTATAATTTACATAATTTTTTTATTACTACACTCAAATAGAAAATAAATTACTTAGAAATATAAATGTTTTTAGATATTCTAATATTTTATATTTTTTGTCTTAACTATTAATTTAATAGTAGTAGTAGATTTTATATATGTAATGAATATTTTCATTATTATCAAAAATATTTATAGTAAATAAATTATTATTTAGAAAATTCATCTTTTCATATAAACAAAATAAAAAATATATATTATTTAATTCAATCATAAGGAGTTATATAACATAAAATACTAATGAAATCAATAAAAGCCTGTTTTCTGAGCCATAATTTGATAGTTTTGTTGTTATGAAGGAACTCTAGATATATCATATGAGCAGCAACAACAACATTCTTTAGATTAGTCCTTTAAAGCATCCATCATTCCAATATTTATTTCATCTTCGGTGAGTAAAAATTGAACCCAATTGTAATCTTTTCGATTTGACCCTGATCCATGCATAATTCTTCTTCTCACCACAGCTATGCCATATTTAGAAAGACATTTATTGCTTTCATCAAGCCATTCCTAAATTTCATTTTCGAAATTTAGTTCTTGTTTTCTAAAGCAGGTGCACATGGGGATAAAAAGTCCGAAAAGAGAGGCTGTTACAATACAACAAATAGAGCTTACTTTTGTTTGGATTTCTGATAAAGTTTTCAAACATTGTTTAATAGCCTCTTGCTATTCAAAAGAAAGTTTAGACAGTTTTTCTTCATCTATCTTTTAACTTACGTGAATTCCTCCTTTCAGAAATCTTGATACATCAAAGCTTACAGTTAATCTATTTTAATGTTAAGGTAGTCTAGCTTGAAGTGCTCCCATTTCTTTTTTAGTTTATTTTTTTATTTTCTCTTTTTCTTTGTTTGAATGATTTTTTTTAATTTAATTTTTGTATTTTATTATCTAAAACTTACTGTTTTTCCTCAAATAGGAGATAACTATTTTAATACGAAATAATTTTCACTTCTAATTAAATCTGAGTGGAAATCAAAAATTTATCAATAAGAAAAAAAAAATATAAAAGTTTATTTTTATTTAAAAAAAATATAAGAAATTATAAGCATTAAAATTCTATACTATAATGTAACAACATTAGAGTTTTATTTATTTTATTTTATTTTATTTTATTTTACTTAAATGCCAAAAAAAAATTTAATATAAAAATTAATAAATAAAATAAAAAATAATTTATAAATTCGAATAAAAATATCAAAATCACTCAAGATTTGAATTTTCATTATCAACTAACTATTATTATTAATACTATTAAGGCACCCTAGATATTTAATAAATGCAGCAACAACAACACTGAGTTGATCGGTCTCTTAAAGCATCATCCACCCCATATTTTATTTCATCTTCTGTGAGCAGAAACTCGATCCAGTTAAATTCTTTCTGGCTTTTTCCTTTAACTATCACAATTCTTCTTCTAACCACACTCATATTGAGCTTTTAAAGTCTAGAATTACTTTCATCTAACCAGTTCTAAATATCTTTTTCAAAATTAATTCCTTGAGTTCTAAAACAGGTGCATAGCGGAACCCAGCAAAAAAGCACTGATGCAATTTATATTCCAAGAAGGCAAGTAATTTTCGTTTTTATTTCTTTTAGTTGGTTTAGACATTCAGTTATCGCCTCTTACTTTTCCTTTGGTAATTGGGAAAATTACTGATATTCATCTTTCATTTAATTAACAACAATTCCTGACTTAAATAGACTTGTAATGCTGAAATACACAGAAATTCTATTTGGACTGTATGGCAATTTAGGATTAAAGTTACCCATTATTTTGTAAAACGAATTTTGGAGTAATTTTGTTTTTGTTTAAATGATTATTTGCGTTTTTTTTTATTTTATAAAATAATTAATTTGAGTTTGTTGATTACTTTTTAATTCAATTAATGAAAATTAAATCTTCGCTTTCCATATTTTATTATATTATGTCTGATATTTTGAATTTTCTCATTATTTAATGGCTTTTAAAACATATAATTCATAGTTTGATATATATATATATTTATACAAATTTTTTCTATATATAAGGATTATAATTAATTAATTAAGTAATTTTATCTATAAATAAATAAGTATTAAATTTTATTTATTCTTTTAATTTTATAATTAAAAGATTAATAATTTAAAATACGAACGAATGGCGCCTATTCATTTTAAAGGGAAATTTCATAAAAATGTTTTTCTACATAGTGGGCAATTTGAAGTGACTGAGAGCCACGTTTTAACACATTGCGAATGAAAATGATGAAGTTCATTGCAAGGTAACTTGACAATTTATTCGTTCATTTAGTAGGTTGTCATGCAGATGGAGCATTCACTTTCCCCCTTTAAAATACCATCTTTGAATTTAATAGTTTTTAAACTGCGCATGAATTTTTATTTTTCTCTTTTCGATAAACAACGCTTAACATACGAATATGCCATAAATGCGAGGAGAAAGGGAGAGCCTTAGAAAAATAGAATTAAAATTAATATTTTAAATTAATATTTATGAGCTTTTTTACCTGCTAACATAAGAATTATAAGGGCATAAATATCATAATATTAAAAAAGAGCAGTAATAGCTATCATTATTATAAGAATAAACTGAGGACGTTCACAATTCGTTAGCGAATTTCTACCAACAAAGGTTTAAAAGGGACTATATTCTTTAAAAAACAAAACTAAAGCCGTTATCAGTAGACAATGAAAAACTATAAAGGACGCCCATCCCAAGTATTTTAATTTTGGCTGCAACTTTTTAATGACATATTTTATTTCCGTGGTCATTAAATGTATTTTCTTTGTTAAATCCGGGTGATTCGAGTCATGGTTCTAGATAAGCGTGTTTTCTTCCTACCCTTCTCCATAGCCAGGGTCCATCTACTGCAAATACTATATTTCTTGTTCCGTATTTTTGTGCACGGAACTTTGCCCCTCTTTAATGAAGATTACTTGGTCCAACTATTCTGCAATTTCAAATAATTATTCATCTGTTTTCTGAACAAAAAATGATAAATAATTTATTTCTACTTTAGCCCCAAATAAAAAAAACTATATAATTTTATATATTTACTATATATTTCACAATCATATACTGATAAATGGCCGCTATCAGTGATTGCACAGTAAAAATTCCTATAATAATTGTTAAATCGTCCATACGGCAATTATTTAAGAAGGAAGTGTGAAAGAAATAGGCCCCGAATATTAATATTTTAAAATTTGAAAGTACTGAATAGCGATATTTTTTATTTTAAATAGTTCTATTGCTTTTTCCATCATTCTCGTTATTTCCTCAAACACTTCTTCTTCTTCAACTTCTTATTCCGATTCCTATTGATACTGTTGTTCTTCCTGATATTGTTATTCTTATAGTTGTAAATCGCTGCTGTCATTATTAACTGTTTGTCGTTGTTACTAATGCTGCTCATTTACTGTTGTTCTTTAACTTTATCTAGAAGATCGGATTCTATTATTAATACCATTGTCTATATTGTTGTTGCTTGACTAGATTTACTGCGCATCCGAAAGTAAATGCTGCTATAAGGTATTAGAACTTTCAGATGAGTGAATCATATCTCTGTTTTTAATTTTACTTTATTTTTATGCGATTTTATAAAATTTTTTACTTAGAGTTTTTGTGTATTAATAAAAAATATTACAAGTATATAGGAAAGAAGAATTTCCAGATTTTTTGATTATTTTTAGTAGAGAATATTTTGTTTATGACAATGAATTATTTACATAGTTTTAGAGGCTTTTAAGATTATATATTAATTTCAATAGTAAGGGCTACAACAATTATATTGCCTTAAAAGTCAAATTTTTACTTAACATTTAAATATTTTTTTCTCAAAATAATATAATTAAATTAAAATTTCATTTACTTTAAAATATAAAAATATTAATTTAATATAATAATACAATTTATTCCTTATTAATAACATTTTATTTTTATAACTAATACTTATATAATATATCATTAAATTTTACTTTTAACTCTTTATAGTTTTTTATTTTTTTTTTAATAATAAAATTAATTTTAATTATAAATGTTCTAACAAAGAAGAAAAAATAGTTAAGATTAAAAATTTTTATTTCTCAATAGCAGTCACTCATGTGAAATTTCCTTGATTTAGCAGTAGAAACTTGATTGCTGAAGTTATTAGAGAAAAAATTGGCCAAATTACTTTAATTATTAGAGCTAAAATTAGAACCACTTTATTAAAACTACTACTATTATTATAATAATTGAGGTTAGAATTAAAGACTTTGATATTGCTGCTAGTTCGTCATCTAATACTACTTATTAATATTATTATTATTGCTACTGTTATTGTTGTTTGGAGGCTACTAATAGAAGCTGCTGGAACTTACAATACTGTGACTTCTCATATTTTTTCTTTATTGAGTCGGATCATTGTTGTAATTTACGTAATTAGAGCTCTGCTAATCCATGGACACATCCGTTTGATTTTCATAGAAATTCGTTCCCGTTGCCGTGGTGGTTGCGAAGCTGGATTTCGGTTGGAAGGTGTTTGAGAAGTATTGCTGGGACTGGGAATGTTACAGTTGCTGCTATTCCCCCTGAGACAAAGTGCTGACCAAGCTGTGGAATTCTTCAGAACGCTACATCATTTTTGTCATTTCCTTCGAACTGATCACTCTTCTGAAAATGTAAACCATGAGTTCCACAGTTTCTTCCGTTGACAACATCTCTGGCGAAAATTACTCAAGAACTGAACTCATTTGACTGCTATTTTGATTTTCTTTGCTTTTTATTATTATTATTCTTCTTCTCGGCCTTCATACTCATAGCCTTCGTTTTTAGATTTTCGTTTTTGTTGCTGCTATACAGTCTGCACAGAATCTGTGAATTTTTAATGCTATTTCTGCTGCTTTCCTCCCGCAGTCACAGTCGCATTAATTTGTTGTTGTCGCTCCAAAGTGAACAAAAACTGCTAGTGATCTTCTTGGATCTGAGAATTTTGGGTAATCAGATTTGAAAATAGCGGCTTTTCAAAAGAAGAAAGTACATCTGATAAATTTTATATTTGCATTTATCTGTTATTTTCCTCTTCCTCCTCCTGATCTTCTTCATCGAAACCCTACTATTGTTGTTGTTGTTGTTGCTATTGTTAGATAAGCATAATTTGCTGTTGAATTTGTTGCTGCTGGTGCTCAAGGGCCTCATTTTTCTACTTGAGAGTCTTGTTGACATTGGAAAGTATTTCATTTTCTTGCTACATGTTTTGCAGTTCCTCTTCTTGTCCTTAAAACTTAGTCATAAAGCTCATTTTCATTTTTTCGAATTCTTCGCTGTGTTCTTACAAGTCGTTCCACACTTGTTAAAATTGTTTTTACTGTTGCTATTTTTTTAATTGGCTTTGTTTGCCTCCGCTGCTATTGCTGTTGCTTATATTCATCGAATTTTTTAGCACTTTTTTAGACCTATTGTTAGGATCTACATTTTCCAAATCGATAAAATCCAAATTGGCCTGCCTTTGAAGTTGATTCTGCAGCTGTTGGTTCTTTTCCTTTAGTTCTTTTTGAACCTGAATGTGTGTTTTCAAGTCGGACTGCTTCTGGCTGCATAATTTTTTCGTCTTTTCCAGTTCTTCTTTCTGGATTTTTGTTTCTTTTTCGTTCTTTTTCAAGTTTTCCTGCAGCGTTTTGTTTTGGTTGAAGAGTTCTCGGTTTTTCTGTTCCTTTTCCTTCAAATTACCAGCAAGTCTTTCACATTTTTCCTCTAAAAGTTTAATCAGTTCTTCATTTTCGCTCCCCGAAAGCTCTCCTCCCTCATTCTTGTGCTTCGTGTGCTCAACCTCCTTATTCAATTCTGCAACCTTTTCCTCTAGTAAAGTAACTTTACCTTGTAATGCCTTCTCGCTTTTCTCGGTCTTTATGAGTTTTTGGCTATTTTTTTCTATTTTTTTTACCTTTTCTTGTATTTCCTTCAAAAAAAACAATTAAAAATATGATTCAAATATATATAGATTGTTAAGTACTTCTTCTAATTGTTCTATTTTTGCAGTTAAATTCTGCTTTTAGGTCGATGATTCCGTTGTTTTGTTCGCTAAATCTTATTAAACTCTGGACAATTTTTCCCCTGTAGCCCTTAATTTTTTCTGCGCACTTTCCAACTGTTATTTGACAGTTCCTTCATCCTTTTGATTTTCATTAATAGTTTATTACATTTCTTCAATTATTGCCTCTTTTTCCTCCAATTTTCGCTTCGTTTCCGACAGCAATTGAGACACTTCTTCTTTCTGCATAATTGATTTAGAAAGATTTAATTTTTACTAATCGAATTCCTGTGCTATTTTAAGATCGCTTTCTTTCAACACCTGGTATTGAGATTCATTCATCTAAATTTTCATTTCATTTTGTTCCAATTCAAATTCTAAATCCTGAACTTTTCTTTGCAATTTCTTAATTTCCAATTCATTTTCCAATTTTTCTGCCGTAAGGGTCTTAACTGTACTGTCATTTACCTGTAATTGCTTTTTGTTTTCCTCCAAATTTCGCTTCTACTTGTCGCAGGATAACTGCAACTCCCTGACAGTCTGATTGGAGCTCATAATTTGCTCATTTTTCTTCGCCATCTCTTGGTTAGCATTTTCCAGACTTTTTTCCATAAATTTTAGCCTGTCTTCCCAAGTTTTGTTGATTTCTTCTAAATACTGCTGGTCGTTTACGTTTTGTGTCTTTTTAGCGAAAAAAATTAATTTTTTTTTTTCTTCAAATTTAAAATATATATATGTGTTACTTCCAACTGCTATTTCAAAAATTGAATTTCTTGTTCCAGGGAAATTACTTGGTTTTGTAACTTTTTAACTTCGTTTTGCGAAATCATCAAATCTTGGTTGGCCTGTCTCTAATTCTAAGAGGTAATTTCCTTTTAGTATTCTATTTCTCTTATTTCCTTTTCGAAGAAAGAAACCTTGCCCTCCAGGTCCTGAATTTTTTTTTCATTTTTTGGACTTCATTTTAAAGTTGAATTTTATCTTCTTCATCAGAAGTTGCAGTACTACACATAAAATAACGCGAATTAATGTTAGATAAAAAAATTCACTTTTTGAAATAAATTTACTTCAAATGTTGTTGCAGGGAGATGTTGGTAAGGGTTTCATTTCTTAAGTCCGAAATTTGCTTTTCGTAATCTTTGTTTTATTCGCGGATGTCATGCATATTTTTAATTTGCATTTTCATTAGCATGTTTTCTTGCTTCAGCGCCTTCATTTCCGAACTTTGTTGGAAGTTTTATTTCTGAATTTGTTTCAAACTCTCTTCCTTCGCCATCAACGTAGCCTTCACTTCGTCAATCTCCCTTTGCTCTGCAATATTGCTATTACATTGCTATTGCTACGAATCCTAGTCCCTATTCTTCTGAGTCGTCGTTGAGTTGAAATTCCTGGTGAAATTATGCAGTTCTCCAAACGACTGATTGGTGTTGTTCAGTCCAATCGCAGAAAGGTTTTGTGTAGCGTGCATATATTCCACGTTGATGATTCTGCTGTCATGGAAAGATCTATTTATTTTTATTCATTTAAAATTTGTCATCAATATTATATAAGTTTAACAACCTTTCGCTTGCTTCATTGTCTTAGTCCTGCTTAAGGTTCTTTTCCGAAGAGGCTCTCTGCACCTTGTTTTTGTTTCCATTGCTGCTATTACTGCTACCAGTGTTGTTTTTCTCTAATTGCTCTATTTTCTACTGGTACTCTTCTTTCAGTTTTGCTATTTATTTTTCATTATTTTTCTTCAGTCTCGTGATTTCGTCTTGAAGTTACTTTCATATTAATAAATAATAAATTAATTAAAAATATGGATAAATTAATTTGAATTACTATGGCAACTTAGTCAGAGTCGTTATTGGAGGTCAATTTTGCAGTTTGGTGTTCATTTATCATATAAATATCGTATTTTTGTTTAAGTTCTGAAATGGTTTCCTAATCATTTTCAATCTGGGCATTAAGATCTTCAATTTTATTCTAAATTTTTCGGAATTAAAATATATAGTCCAAATACTAACAACTTATTAATTATTCTATTTTACTTTGAGTTGTTTGATTGTTTTATTAGTGTCTCCTAACGAACTTTCCTTCGAATCGAGTTTTCCAATCAGATTATTCCTTTCTTCCAATAGATATTCGATTTATGAGTTCAATTGATTCACCCCTTGCTCGTTCTAGTTAATACCTTCTTGATTGATGCGATTCAGCTCTTCGATCTGCTACTCGAATTGGCGCTATTGATTTTGGTAGGAAATGAGCAGAATTTGCTGTTTTTGAATAGTTGCGTGGAGTTCCATAAGTTCTCTTTCAATGGCATCTTCAATAACTTTTTCTTTGTGTTCTAGTTATCTATAAAAAGGAAAAAAATGCTAATTAAATAAAAATAAATGAAAACATTTGATAATATTACTGCATTATACTATTCAATTCCTGTATTTTTTTATCTTTTTTTTCGTTCGCGTATTTTATTTATTTATTTTAATTTTTGGCATTTTCCAAAGCCTTACCTCGCAGCAGTTCCAGAGAAGAGCGATCTTTATGTTTTTCTTGCAAAAAGGTGCACTTTTCTTCCAATTCGGAAATTTTTTGTCCCAGAAATTAATTTTCCTGTTCATATTTTTTGATGGTTTTATCCTTGGTTTTCAACGCACTTTCCAACTCTTAGTTTCGCTTGTGCAAAATGTCCTTTTTGAGTCTTCTTTGCGATTTTTAAATTTCCTGCGCATACCTAACTTATTGCTCTTATTTCGAAAACTCTTCCTGGATTACCATTTACTAATTATAGTTCTGTTACTACGACTGCCTTTGTTGCTGATCTTACACGTTGTAGTTTTACGACTCTTGTGAACTTTACTACTATTTTTAGCCAAATTGCTTCTTTTTTTCCTACTAACTCGAAGAAAAGTTGAAATTCGGAAGATCTTCTTCTTTATCCTCCTCCTCAAACTCCCCTTTGGCTCTATTATTTTTACTCACTTTTTACTGCTGCTACTACTACTACTCTTACTATATTTTCTGATCTAATTCAGACTAGTTTTGATAATTATCTTCTTCCTCTTCATCCTCATTGTCTAAAAAGGCAGGATTCAAATTTTGACGAATTGTGGTATTTTGCTGCAATTGCTACTATTCATTGATGTTGTAACGGTTTTTATCTTACCCTTTTTTTGAATATTTTATTAGGTTATTTTGGTGTTTTTAATGCTGAAATTCTGAATTTTCTGTGTCTACTTCATTTAGTTCCTCCATTATATCACTTTAAGGATTTTGGTAATTTAGACTTGACATTCTTAGTTTAGATTCATTTGGTGTTGACGTGCCCAAAGATTACAAAGCAAAATTAAGAGAAACGGAGTGTTCATTGTTAGAAAACTCCATGGAAGGGGCAATGACCTAATAATATTATTTGATAAAAAAAAATAAAAATAAATAATTTTATCAGTTTTTTTTTTTACTTCTGGAAAAATGTGCTGGTGAATTTACAATTCCTAATGTTCTTCTTCTTCTTCTTATTCATATTCGTCGTTTTTATTATTTTGGAAATTATTTTTTTCTTATTTTTGATTGTTTCTTTTTCCACCATTGTTATTGATGTTATGAACATTATTATCATGATCATCTTCCTAATCATTTTGTTGCCTTTTCTATTGCTATTACTAAGGTGTTTTTACATGTTTTTTGTTCCAATCGTGCAATTACACTTGCTGGGGAGTCAACATATCTAAGTATGAGGCATTGGAAACAGTTAAATCGTCCATGTGACCTATATTAGGGAACATCTGACTGAAATGCAAATTATTACTGTTATTGTTCCCCCCACTATTTTTTTACACTGATTTTTAATTTTAAAATTTTTGCATTTGCTAAACTTTCTACTATTATTATTACAAATAATTGTGAAATTTCGGATTAAAACAAGGCTTTTCAGTTTAATCTTATCCATTATTTTCCTCGTATTCGAAATCGAATTCGTTGCCTTCTTGAATGTCATCATTATTATCGTTTTCATTTTCCTATGTCGACTGGACTTGGTAGTTTTACGTGGCAAATATACTAGACTGTTAGTTACCAGTATTATAATTGTTGTGAAATCCGTTCATTTAATTTTTCTATTAGAATATCTACTATTATTAGCCGTACTTCTGAGGAGTCGTGTTGTCACTAGTGTTTGAATAAGATGTCATAGATAAGTCGTCATCCAAAGGATAAGGGATTTGGTTTATCATTTCTTGGAGGTCCTCTTTGGTTTTGTTGTTGTGATTTCCATTCAGATTGGTGCTGCTATCGAAGTTCAAATTTTCATTTAAAAACATCATATTTTCTGACTATCTTCTGCTGCTATTATTGCTCACATAATTGTTTTAAATATTGGCCCGACGCTTTTTTTAAATTCCCTAATTGGGAAACCCATATCAATACTATTATTATTATTCGTATTATTGTTATTGTCGTTATTTAGACTTTAATCTTCATGATCTTCGCCACCAAACAGCATTTGATCTATATTTGATTACTGCTGTTGCATTTTTATATAATTTTTATTTTTATATTTCTGGGAATTATTTATTTATTTGTTTATTTGTTTATTGATAGGCAATTAAAATTCAATCAATTATGCGAGTTTTTTAATTTGAATTTAATTACTTACATGCATACTTACTTACTTGTAATCACTTGTTTTTTAAATCATAATTTTGTAAAACACGATAATATACCCACTAAAATTCATATTTGAATTCAATTGTAATTAAACTATAATAATATAAAAATTAATTATTACCTTTAAGTACATAAAAACTCAAAAGTGTTATTAATAAAATCTTAAATAAATAATATATATATATATCTAGTTATAACAGAAATTAATATTATATATACAAAAATGTATTATTTTTAATAAAAATATTTTGGCATTTAATAGTTCATATTATAATACTATTTAGTATTGGTTTAACAGTGGGACTATTAAAAGAATATAAACCCCGTCTATCTGAAGAGAGAGGTATGTCTGGATATCTCGGTTCTTGGGGAATTTGAGATTACAAATCTCCATTTTCTGAAAACATTAGTTACCCCTGGTTATACTAAATTTCTATGCTACAAATTGATTTTTTATGATCATCTATGCAGGGTTTTTATAGGCGAGGAGACATAAGATTTTATAAGGACCCGTTTTCATTAAAATTACTGTTTTTATGCTCTTGTTATTTGCTACCAAAGCTTAAATTATGAGTAGAATTACTTATTTTCTATAGGGGTTTCTGATTGCCAGCAATTATTTTTTTCAGAGATAGCCTACTAGAAGATGAAACAGACTATTTTTCATTAATTTTTTTGATGCAGAAGTTATATCTTTCCTTTAATTTCCCTCACAATCGTCATCTTTTTTGTTCAAAACTTCCACGCCTACTTCGTGATCTGAAGACAGGTAAAGCTCGCAACTATCTCTGAATATTGGCTCTTTTAAAAAGCAAACTTACGAATGTAAATTTCCAAAAAATATAACACATTTATGGCAGAGAAAATGTAAAAGTTGTAGGCAGCTACCTAGAAAAGCTTATAACCTGCCTTTTCCTTGTCTTGAAGCCTATATATTTCCTACTCAGTTATGTAATCTCTTACATCTTCTCCCGCTTCAACCACCCTTCTCTCCATTATGTAGAAGAAAGTTATCGCAATTTATCTTATAATAATAATGTAACTTGAAGGCAAAAAATTCGTGACCCAGGTTTCTCTCGTTTTATTTATCAGTGGAATTTTCTCGGTTTTCACTTTTTAAATAGAAAACAATTTTAGGATCAAAAATGATTAGGATTTATAATTAATTTAATCTTTTTTACCTGGAGAAAGAAACTGAATCATGTTCGAGATCGTGCTCAAAGGTAAAAAACAGATAAATCTCAGTAATTTTTTAAAAAATAACTTTCTGTCGAATCGAAAAAGTTATATGAGTTGGAAAATGTAAATGAATAATTGGGGAATGGATAGCACGAAACCAAGCCCGAAATAATATGCAGATAAAATGCCGTATTTAGTAAAATTCGACATTACCATAATCAGAGAAGAGGTTAAAACATAGTTGGAAATTGTAATTATAAGAACTAATCGTTCCCATAGTTTAATTTTCGTGTCTTTGAAATTCTGAAAACATTTGTAAAATTAATTAAATTATTTTTATAAATATAATTATTTAATTACATAATATTTATACTGCCCCTTTTCTTTAACAACTCTTTTTTGAATGTGTTTCACATATAACATAGGATATTTCCCTATTTCTGAGGAAAGTAATTATATACTATTAATTTAGTTAGGATTCGCTATAAATAACTTTGTGTACAAATCAAATTCTTAAAATTTTTTTCACTTTTTAGTTTAAATTTACTCATGTGCTTCATCTTATAAACATACAGTTTGTAGTTTATCTGTAAAAAAATTAAATTAATTTATATTTCTATTTTTAAATTAATTAAAATCAAAATATACGTATATGCATGATAAAAAAGATGTTAACGTAGAAAGTATCACTTCATTCCTTATATATTATCCAAATAATATTTAATACAGTAGAACATTAAATGCTTTTTAATAAAAATATTATTAATAAAGGCATTAAAAATATAAAATTCTAATAGAAAATACACAAGTTAAATATTTAGAACACAAAAAATAAAAATAAAATAAAATAAATAAATCTAATTTTTACATATTATATTAAACATCATACTTTCACAAATTAGCTGGGTAGATTGCTTTCGAATTAAGTAGTTTTCAATGTTTTTATATTTTATTTTATAATACAAAATGTATGCATAATCGAAGAATAGAATAACCAAGAAAAATGTTTTAATACTTCTTTTTATAGAAAATTATTTCTAATCCTTTTATTTGCCTTACTTTACTTTATATTCCTAAGTATGTTCTTCTTTTTATAACTCGTAATTTTATTGAATAATTTGATTGTTACTAACATTATCATCACTTATAATATCGTTTTCCTAAAATTACTATCTCTCTGTTGTTTTTTATTCATTTTATATTTGTTTATTCTATTAATAAGCTGATAAATTCTAAGCATCTTCTTATTCTCTAAAGTATTAAGAATTCATTCCCAACATAAAATGAAATGTGAATACTCTATCGAACAGTAATATTACAATGAGCAGATAGACCACCTATATCCATGCCTATTAGCGTTCTTAATGTGTTTAATCTTTATATATATCATATGTTACGAAAATAAGCATTATATCTGTAAATAGATTTATATAATTAAAAATCATATGAATAGTCAGCCTAATTATCATTATAATATTATATTTTTTCGCATACCACGTTTTAATTTATTAAAAGCTTAATTTATTTGTTATATTTTATATATTCATTTTTATGATATATCAAAATATATTTTCTGTATTTATTATATTATATTTTTATATTTTTGATATTACTTTAAATTAAATAATATATAATTAGTTTGTTATCATTATTATTAATAGAGTATGTATGAATAAATTAATATAATTAAAATATACTAAGTCTTTAAATTCCATTAAAATAAACCAACTGGATAGTATTAAAATATATTGAATTAACATTTATTTTAATATCAGAGTATTATTTAACTCTTATAATATAAAATTAATTTATTTTAAAACATGGCATTTAAATAGTCATAACTTAATTGGCACATAAAATTATATTAAGTATGTAAGTGCAATGCAATATATGTTTTTAGAAAACAATATTACTATGGTTTTATGATATCAAAATTTTATCCTATTTCTAGAATTTTAATTAAGTTATCATTTTATTAATAAAGGAATAGTTCTTATATTATAATAGATGTAATTTTATCTTTATTAAAATATTTTCAAGCTTTAATGGAAAAAATAATATTACTAAAAACTTAATGTTAAAATTAATTAAATATTTAGTATATATCATAGCTGATATTAAAATATTGTTTAAATTTACTTTTAATATCATTACATATTAAATATATATAATTTTTTTAGTCAATTGAATAGCTATATTATTTATCACAAATAAAATTAATAAACTGAGATCAATCCGAATTTGAAAGAAAAATATAAAAATTATTAATTAATACAATTCTTACTTTAAAAATCTAACAATTAGTTATTCTTAAAATAATCAAAATATCTTTTAAGTAGTTTTAACAATAAATAATCTCCATTACAAAATTTTAAATCAAATGAGTAAAGACACATCAAATAATAAAGATATTGATTTAGATATCAAAGATACTATTTTGCAATCTAATATTGAAAAATTAATATAAGTAAACGAATAATAAACGTCCAATGCAGCCAACTTCATAAAAGTAAACAAATATTAATCAAATTATATTAAGTAAAATTGTTGTTTTTAATTTATTCATTTTATATTTTATTTGTAGAATTACAATTATTTGTATGTAGATAAAGATAAAATAAGAAAAATCTTAATGAATCTTGAATATGCGTAATAAAAAAATTAATTTAACAAGTGGATTTTCTTAAATTATTAATAATAAATATAGAGGAATGTCAAAGGATTTGATGAATTACCCTAATAATTATGCCAAAACGATGAATTTATTAGTTTTTGCTTCATTTTTCAGCACATTTAAATTATTTAAATCCAATTCCAAAAGAATTATAATGGGAGGGAGTAAAAATACTTATAATAAATTTGAAAAAAAGAAATAAAAAAAATATAAAAATAATTAATTTAGGTGTTCTTTTTGTTAAGAGTTTTTATCTGGATTATTTAATGAATGATTGGCATTTTAGAAAGTTAGCTTTAAAGGGAAGTGACTAATTTTCCTAAGAATTAAGAAATTTGTAAAATTTAATTATTGATTTGAAAAATGTATAAAATATTTACTTATATATATATATTTTTCTATTTTTAGATATAGATTTTACTATAACGATGAACCATTTGTAAAAGATTATGAATAATTATGCTTTAACTATTTAGAGGTATTAAAAGTAAGAAAAGAAATTCATAAACAATATAATAAAATCTGATTATATAATGAACATTTATTTATTTATAATACTTATTTAATATACTATAAATAATTTATGATATCGCTTATGATATTTATTTAGAATTATATAGAAGTAATATTAGTATTCAAGAAATCGATTTGAATAAACAAAAATAAATATTAGTCTTTAGAACATTATTGAAAAGTAAACTTATTAATTATAGTTATTTGCATTAAATCATTCGTTTAAATTCCAAATTTTATAAATCAATAATTTAAATATTCCACCTTCAAATAAAACAACAAAAGAAAGAAGTTAATAAGAGAATACTAAAATATAACTGAGAATATCAAAGCAATGGCGGAAAGATTAAATTAATTGAAAGAAAAGGAAGAACAATTGAAACGAATGAATGAATAACTCGATAATTAAAGAGAAAAGTTTAAAATTATCCAACAAAAAGTAATTAAAGAAATTTTTCATTTGTTTAAATTACCATTTAAATATTTTTAATACAGAATTTACAAAAATAAGAAGAATCAGCAAAAAAAGAAGAAAAATTAAACGACTTTAATGAAGATAATTATTATGATGACTATGAATAAGAAGATCTTAATAATAATCAATAGGAAGAAGATGAAGAAGAAGAAGGAAAAGAAGATTTATTAGAAAAAATTATTAAGAAGGCTGAATAGTAAGATATTAGTGATACAAAGAATAAATAACCAAAATATGAGTCTGAGTTACAAGAAATTTAAAACAGATTTTAAAATATTAAAAAACCTAGCAAATAAAAATAAAATGAAATTGATGCTTTAGAAATTGAAATAGAAGAATAATGTAAAAATTAAATATACACATATATTACTCTCAAATTACCATTATTCTTCTATCTTATAGAGTAAATAATAAGAATGTAGTAGTTAAAGTAATAGGCCATTTAAGGTGAAATAGAAACAATTCAAGAGAAATATGCAATGAATTAAACTTTATTAGATCAATTAAGTTAAAAGGAATAGGATATTAAACTAGAATCTGACAAATATGCAAGTTAAATTGAAAGTATTATTGAAAAAATAGAATAAACCAAGCACACTTAATAAAATTTAGTAAATCAGGGTGGTGAATTCATAAAATAAAATCGATAATATAATAAAGTAAATATATAAATAAATTTACTTATTTTATTATTTTTAACTTAATATATATATTCTATAGGATATTGAGTAAAGTAAAAAAATATTTAAAGCAAAAGAATAAGAATTAACTAAACTAGATATCAAGTAAATATTAATATTCATCTGTTTAATATAAATGGTTTGATAAATTTTAAACTTTTAATAGGATTAATAGAGTATAAGAAGATATAGATAAATAAAAAATAGAAATTTAAAAGCAAAATATAATAATTTAGAGAAGCAGGGTGATTCATAAAAAATAAAAGAAAAATTGACTTTCGAAAATAATAAATTTGAAAAACAAATAAAAGAACTTTTGGGAGCATTTAAAAAGCAATTAAGACTTATTGATATTCTAAAACGTTAGAAAACACATCTAATAGGAGGATAATTTTTTAATTTTCTGAAGAAGATTTTGTTAAAACTTTAGAACTGGCAAATTAAATTTGAATTTTTTAAAAATTAATAATATTTCTAATATAATTATCTCTAATTTATAAATATTACTTTTTGATATAGAGGAATAATGTTTATAAAAGAACAATATATAGTAGTATAAATTTCAATAAAATTTATTTATTATATATTTCATTCTATAAAAGTTAATATAAACTTTTTATCTAATTTTGGAGAAATAGATGAGTCGTAAACACTAATTACTGTATTTTCATACCAACTCTCTTCATCTATCATATCCTAAAATTTTCTTCCTAGAAGACTGTCATCTCTTTGTACTTTTAATTTTGCAATTAAATCCCCATAGTCAGAGGTAATTGAGGGGTCGGTTGCTTAGTATTCAGAGATAAAATAATCTTTTAATTCCTGAACAGTCTTTTATCTAGAAAATTTAAGCACTTAAGGTTTCATACATACAATACAGTTGGGACTAATTTGCTCTATTTGTGTATCCCCACTCATATTTTCATGCCCATTTGACTTTTTATTTATTTAATTATTATTTTTTAATACTAACTATTATATATTCTAAAAACTATATTAAAAAATATAAGTTACTGAAAATCTATTGTTTAGTACTTAAGAACATCTGCTTGCTATTTTTATAGCTTCATTGCAACAAACAGCAGCTATAATAGCATTTGTGGAGGCTGATAATAAATTAATATAAAATGAAATAATTTGATTTTTTAATACAAATAATTAATATTTGTTTTTACCTACTGCAGGAATTATATTTTTTACAACTCCGCAAGCTAGTTCATATGTAACTCCACTTATATTATACTCGTTTGCTCTCGCTAATGATAATTTATACAATTCATTCATATCATCAAAGCAATCGGTATCCCATTTTCTGTCAGGATGTGCGTGAGCCCATGTTCCAGGCTTATCTAATAACATTGCCCATAAAACACAATGTTGAGGAGTTCTTTTAAGTGTAAACATAAAAATATTAATTTTTAAATATTTTTAACTGATGTTTATTATACCTAGGAACAGAAGCAATAGTGCATAAATTGACTGTTTCTTATTTCCCCATAGATGCCAAAGAACATTCATAGCAATTACTTATATATGGTCTGATGACTCTGGCCTATCCTGATAATCCTTCTGTCCCACCTATACAAAATAGCAATAAATATTTAAAACTAATGATTCAAATAGTACCATCTATCATATAGTATTAATAAGCAGGATCAACATTTCCATTTTCATCAAAGGCTGTTTGTTAATGCAATTACTAGTTTAGCCACTATCTTGCCTTTACATTATCAAGTCCAGCTACTACAATTTAAAAGCCTTAATAAAACTCATTACCTAGTTCCTCATGCAACTGTTAAATAGATTTATTATAGGGAGTTACTTTAACTCCTTATACCCTCTCCATTACAAATTTGGCAGCTACCTTTTACAATTCAATAATTAATAAGCATTTATTTAATTTAAATATTTTATCGTTCATTCTTAAAAAATCTAAAAATAGTTTCTTTTACTTCAGCTTTTCCTTAACCAACGTCTTTATTTCTGAACAAAAATTATCTATTCAAATTAGTAAGATCAATAGTATCCATGTCTACAACGTGGATATCTGTAAATCCAGAAAGAGCCAAATTTTTTAAGATTTCACATCCTAAACCTCCTATATATAAAAATGTATTCAATTTTAATTATTTATTTTATTAAATTGAAAGATTTTTATTTTATTATTATTATTGTTGAATTACCAGCTCCTATTACTAAAATAGGCTTAGTAAATAAATTTTCTTTCCATTATTCTTCAGTGAATCCATCTAAATTAGGTTAGTAAGGTGATTTTCGGAGAATAATATTATTAATATCTTCCCATCTTTAATCTTCTTGTTCCATTATTGAAATCAAATGAAAAACTTTTTATTGTTTATTGTCTTATTTTCTATTAATTAAATTTCTTTATTAATATTCTTAAAAAGTAAAGTATTACATGAGATTTAATAAGAAAATAAAGATCTAATATCATTTACTATATATTAAAATATCATTATTCCTTATAAATTCAGTTTAATGCTTAATATATCAGATTTCATCGATATACATATTTCCTTATATATATAAGTATTAATATAGATTTTTTATATTATTTTAAAAAACAATATAAGATATTTTAAAAAATAATGGGATACAATTAATTTAACAATAAAATAGTTAATATAAAAATTTGAATAATATTAGAAAATTTTTAATTATAATATTAATTGTAATGTATAGTAATTTTAGTATATATATATATGCGTGTGTGTGCGTATTTTAAAATCAATTATTTTATTAAATTATATTTCACTGAGCTATTTGTTCTAATTCATTATGGATCATATTATTTTCATTATTTTATTCTATGACAACCTATTATTATTATGGTTACATTTCAGCTTCATTATTCATTTCTTTGTTTTCATTTTCCTTTTTATCCATATTGTCTCCTTCCATTTTATCTTTATTTTCTTCTTCTCCTTATTTTTTATCATCAAGGTCGATGTATTTTGTAAGCTTTTTTTAGTCAAAAATCCGATATAAAGAAGGGCAATAAATCCTAAAACAGTTCCAACAATTAATAATACTAAATAGAGAGTTCCTCCACTGTAATTTCCTTAAACAAGGTCAGCAATGTTAGAAAGGGTAGTTCCAATATAAACAAACAATACAGTTCCTGGAATCATACCTAAACCCCCAATAGCGTAGTGTTTTATCTAAACTCCTGTGACTCCCATCTATATACAAAATTAAATTTAGAAATTAGTTTATAGGTAATTTATTAATTTTCTTATAATATAAAATGTTACCACAAAGTTAAACAAATTGAAGGGAATTATTGGAGAAAGTCTCAAGAATAGCACCAATTTTAATCCTTCAGCACTTACAGCAGAATCAAGAGCTTTGAAAAATTTGAATTTGCTAGCTTTAGCCAATATAGCTTTTCTAAATACATATCTTCCCAAAATCATGGCAATAATACTACCAATCATAGCTCCAGTATATGCAGTAAAAAATCCAACTAGCACGGCCAATCCAACATTGTCAAAGACTTTGAAAAACAAAAATCCACATCCCACAGTTAAAATAATCCCAGGTACAAAGTTGACTGTGGCAATTATATAAATAAGTATCAAAACAAATACTCCGAGGGCTGGATAGTCTTATACCTAAATGACAATATTAATATTATAATTATATATATATACTGATGAATAAGAAATTAATTTAATTTACCCACTCAATAAATACTCCCAAATATCTAAATACTCTTTCTCTATCAACGATGGAGTAAACCAAAGAGGCTATTACTACAAGCACAATAATGACTCTGGGAATCCATTCTTTCCAGTTGATTTTTTTCTTATCTTTATTATCCTCTTCGGCTTGTTTATCTTCTTAATTCATTGCACCAGATTGGTTTTAATTTCCGTTTTATTACATTACAGAACCAGCTTCAATGTCAGCTACAGCTTACATCGATTGTGTCTTTTCTTCCCCTTAATGAGGCTATTTATCTTATACAGATTTGGGTGTAGTGCTCTCAGAGTTAGATCTTTCAGTATGTACTTTATTCATCTTTTATTTCTTTTAAATTATTTATTTTTATTTTATTTTATTTATTTTTTTGTTTTTGTTTTGTTTTTTAATCTACTTTTATTTTTCTTAACTGTGAATAAATAATGCATGAAATAATGAGACTTGTTCAGTTTTTTATTTTTCTAGAACTTTTGTTGATGCCTAAAGTATATAATTAAAGTTAAAATGGAATAATAGAATGAAAAATAAAATCAACTTCAATATAAAAATAAAAAAGTGTAAATTAATTTAACTAATATTTACTAATTTTATTACAATAATAAGTTAAATTTTAAAAAAAATTAAATCCAAACATATAGAATAATATATAATAACGCATTATTTATAATTTTAGTATTCAAGTAGTTTGATAAATGTAGCCTTATTCATAAACATATCTAAAAATATTATATTTGTTTTTATAGTATTCTATCTTTCAATTTATAAAATTAGGATTGACTAATATATAAATATTAATGTATATTTATAATAATTAGTTTAGGTTAAGGTTTATATAAACATTTGCTATATTTAATGAATAATAAATAACCTACTCTTATATATAATCAATAATGCCCAACTAAATAATTTTTTCATCATTATTTTATTCTCGAACAAAAGGAATATATAAGAGCTTTTATTTTTTAAATTACCATACAAAAATTATATAGTTTAGGTGTAATTATTTTGTAATAAACTATAATTTAGACTTTTATTTAGAAAATTGGTATGAGTTGAATAAAAATAGAATAAAACTAAAAACATCAATATTTTAAAATAAAATGAATTAAAATGAATAGAGTTAAGAAACTAACAATAACTGTAAAGAAAAAGCTAAAAGTAAAGGTACTAAAAGATTTTGGATTCCTAGAATATTAATTTTAATAATTCTTTCTGGAGTTATTACCTTTATAATAATTTGGTCAGAAATGATAGACAAATTTTACTTGATGTTCATATAGTGGGTAAAATAAAAATTAAATACATTGGTTATAAATATAAAAATTTGATAATATATTTTATAGTTTATGAATCATCCAGTTGAGGGATAGTTTACCCTAATTTTTCTCTTAATTGTAGCTACAATTCTTTTTATCCCTGGGATATTATTAACAGTTGGTAATATTTTTATTATATGTTCAAAGAAAAATATTTATATTGATTCTTGGTATTAAAAGCTTCTGGTTATTGCTTATATAGTGTATATAATAAAGTAATTATGTCAGTTTTGTTAGGTAAATATTAATTATTCAATTAATTTATTTTAAATATTGATGCTATTAGTAATTAATATTATATAAAATAGGAACTCTATCAGTGTTTATTGGCGTGCAAATAGGTAGTTGCATTGCTTTAATGTTAGGGAGATATGTTTTTAGGTATTTAATTATTAACAATATTTATAATTAAAATGTAAAAATATTTAAAAATTTTATATAATATAATGTATTTAGGGAATCATTATAATAAAGAAAAAGTAAATGGAAATATTTTAATGCTATAGATTCGGCTATTCATAAAAATGGAATAAAAATGATTTTTTATTAAGATTGTCCCCGTTGATACCGTTCAATGTGTTTAACTACGTATGTGGAATAACAACAATATCGCTTAAAGACTATATAATAGGGGGATTTGGAATGATACCAGCAATAGTTCTCTTTGTTCATATTGGTACAACCATCAATGATTTAAAAAATTTATCAAATGGAAACATACGTAAAAATGGAGGAGTTTGGTACTTAGTTTTACTTATAATTGGAACAATATTAGCCTTGGGGGTAATAATTGGAATAGCCCTTATAGCACGAAAAAATTTAAAATAACATATTAAGTAAGAGGAGGAAAAATAAAAATAAGCTCTTGATCAGGAATAGTAAGAGTAGTAATTATAATAAAACCAATAAAATAATATCGATGAGGAATAAATAAGTTACAAACAATAAACTGAATAATAAGAGCAAAATTTTTAATTAAATAATTTAAAAAATCAAAAGGATAGTTAAATTTAACTAAGTTAATAGCCTCAAAACTGTAATGAAAATTTTACAATCAACGGAAATAATGCGTTTGATTAGAAACCAAAAACATTTGATTTAAATTAAAATTCCATGATAGAAGAGGAGTGCTAAATAGTACTTTCTCCAAATAATACTTATATATAATAAATTCCAACATTAAATACCAAGATGGCGGAGCCATTATCTGTAAAGGTTATTAGTAGTTTTTTAGATAATAAAGATACAACTAACTATTAGTTTAATTAAATTGAAAATTAATTAATTTCAAATCGTTCATAAAAAGATTAGTAGTAATAATAATATACATAAAATTTAAATTAATTAATAGGAGATGTAGAAAAGGTAATATTAAATATGGAGAGCGAAGAATTGGCATAAAAATAAACTTAAGTAGAAGGAGAAGATGATTAATAAAGTAAAAGTGGCAGTAGTTCAGATTTTTAAGATAAATTACCTCAAATAATATAAATTGTAGAAAATTGACTAAAAATGTAAATTTACAATTTTATTTATCAAAATGAAATATGTAAAATAATTTTTAATTATTTTCATATTACTTTAATTTTTATAATTAATCAATTTAGTATATTATATTATATAATATATATAAAAATAAAGTTAATTAAAAATATATACTTATCAAACTATTTAATATTTTAAATGTAAATTAATCAAATAAATAATCATAATATATCGTTTAATTTTTATTTCATATAAGATTAAAATCGAATTAGATTTGCGATTAATAAAGCAGTTTATTTAAAAAATAGTATTATAAAATAGTGTTAATGATTTCCTATTAATATGATGTTATATTAATCTGATTTTTGGTCAGTTTAATTTTTTATAGTTTATTGTATATTTATTTTGGGTTTTTAAATTTATTTTTTTGAATTTTATTATGTTTGTTATTTAATTTAATTTAGTTTTGATTTGATATGAGTTTTAATATTTTATATATTTTATATTGTTTTTATATATATATATGTTCTATTCTATATCTTCTCGATCCTCAACCTGTTAATTTAAAAGGGAAGAGAGTTTAATAAATATCTAATAGTTTTTGAGATAGAGAAAGCTTTTTATGGTTTTTATTTTTTTAAAAGGCAGTTTTTAAAAAAAGATGGACTTCATAAGAATCAACATCTAATTTTAAAATCGCTGTTAGAAGGACTTCATAAGAATCAACTTCAATTTAGCAGCGAAAGCCTTTCTCAATCTCATTTTAAGACACTTTGATTGAGCCGGGGGTGAAGTCTCATTTTTTCCGTTGAATCAATTTTCAAACAAACTTAGGGGTTGTTTGTTTCGAGAAATTTCGAAAAATTTCTTGGTTTCAAGATTCTCTGCAATGCCTTGAATATTTTGAGAAATTGAACTTGCTAAGTCTTTTTAAGGAATTTAAGAAATTAAATTCCTCTCTCAAAATAATGGTTGGATAATAAAAAACTGATAAATTGATTCAACTTGGATAAAATGAGATAATCAGCGTATTGAGGGTAACAAATGTAAAAGAGAGTTCTGCCTTTATTAATTTTTTTTATTTTTATTAATTTGAATTTTAATTTCAAATGATTAATTTACATCAATATATAAGTACAATTAATTATTTTAAAATTGAAAAAATTAGATCACTTTCAAATGTAATAATATATTAATATTTAATTAATGGCTATTGAATATATATATATAAAACTTATCCAATTAATTAAAACACACCATTTATTTTTAGAGATTAATTAATGAGATTATTTTTTCTAAATTAAAGTAACAGCTGAGTAAAAATAATATTAATAAAAAACTCTATATATTTTTTTTTTATTTATTTATTATAGTTATAATACTACTAATAATAATATTATTATTTAAGATTGATTTTTTAAATAGCATTTTATAAATTCAATGAGTGATAACGATTTAGAAGGTTAAGATTAGGAAATCGAATAGGAATCAGAGGCAGGAGAATTTGAAGATTAAGTTCCCCCTGAGGAAATGCAGATTTAAATATTACATAATAAAATTAGAAATGGCTTAAAAGTAATGGGAAAGACAGTAGAGGGAAATGGTTGGGCCTTCACTAAATTAGAATGTGAAGGGTAAAACATAAGGGAATTATATGAAATTCTGATTGGATACCCGTATTTGAGAGAGATTAATTTTTCCAGAAATAAAATAGTCGATTACTCTTCTATGACTTCAATACGATTTTTGACTCACTTAAACTTGAGGGAAAATATGGTAAGCAGTTTTGAACACTTTGCCGTTAAAGGCCAATTAGAATTTTTAGAAGAGTTGAATTTGACTGATAATAATTTGAAATCACTTGACCACTTCGAATTAAAAAACCTTAAAAAGTTGATTTTAGATAAAAATAATATTGCTACTGCAGAAAATTTCAAGGGACACCCTTCACTTCAGTAACTGTCTATGGTTAAAAATAAAATGACCACAATGGAACATTTGATAAGTATGCCAGCCTTGACTCAGCTGGTTTTGACTGACAATCCAATTACAAAGTTTGAAGGGCTCAAAAATACCAATCATTTAAAGGAAATTATTTTAAAAAATAGTCAAATTGAATCTTTCGAATTAGAAAGTTTACCTGATTTACCATATATCAATAATATCAATATAGAGGAATGCAAAAAATTCGCAAACTTAAAGGCTATTGATGCCTTGCAGAAATACGAGAATTCTCTTAACATAATAAACGTGACTGGAACTTAATTACAGGAAGAAATAGGAGATTCTGTCAAAAAAGAAATATTAATGAAATTGCCCAAACTAAAATCTATTAATGAAGAACCCGTAGAAACAGAAGAAGTTGAAGCGGCTTTACAAGAAAAGAAGGAAAGAGAAGAGGAAGAAGCCAGAAGGCTGGCTGAAGAAGAAGAAGCCAGAAGGTAGGCTGAAGAAGAAGCAGCAGCATAAAATAAAAATCCCGAGGAAGAGGAAGAAGATTGATTGCTTGATTTAATGAATGAATGTTATTCATATTTTATGATAAATTAAATTATTTATTTAATAAAAATTATGAGCATTTAGATATTAATATTATTTTCTAATTGTAATTATTATTTTAAGAAAACTAATTTTCTTCTTTTATAGGTATTTTAAGTCTAAGAATTTGTATATATGATATATAAATTTGCAATATTAACTCTCGATTATTTAATGAAAATACTCCTTATTATAGTTTATTTATAATATATTTATTAGGAATTATATTAAATATAAAATTTAAAAATTATAATAACAAATAAATATTTTTTATTAAAAAAGGAAGAAGAAAATATAATAAGATTTTTATATAAAATATTTCAATGGAAAAGCAAGAATAGTCTTAAAAAAATGTTGAGAATACCTTTTATGTCACTCCTTCTCTTAAACGAATCATCACAACTTCGGCAGGAAATTTGATTGACAATATATATGGAGATGATTTGGGTATTTGGGACATAAAATCGGGAAAATGTAAAAAAATAATCTCCGGAGTTTCAACCTCTCAGCTATGCAATTTGGTTTAACACAACACAACTTATCAAGAAGAGGATAGCGAAGAAAATAAGGAACAATAGTCTCAAAATTCCAAAGTTTAATAATAGAAAGAATTGTTTTTCCTTGTGGGAGGAGATACTATATCTTGTTATGATGTTGAAAATGACAAATGTGTTTTAAAAATTTCCACCAAAGGACAATAAATTATAAATCAATATTCTTGCGACAACTCTTTATTATTAGTTTTGTAGAAGGAAATGCTCTATTACCCAAACGTTTTCGAATAGCCTGAAAAAGTCTGTTCTATTAAATACCACTCTTAAAGAGGAAAGGTAGATGATGCAGTAATCCTGTAAAACTAAAACATTGTCTACTATATCTAAGATGGAGATGAATAAAAATTGTATTTGGTAAACCCTCAAAAAGAGGAAATTACTTCCAAAATTATTCCGTAAAATGGAACCATTTTATCTATGATTCCCTTAAAAGGAGAATTTGTTGCAATTGGCCACAACTAGTCTATTCACATCATCAATACTGAAAAAAACAGTATTAAAGATATGCTTAAAGGATATAATGAGGAGTATGTTACCATGTTATATGTATAAAGTAATCAGTCTTTCATTCATTAAATATTATATTATATTATTTATTATTATTATATAACTTTTTAAAAGAATAAAATTATCTTATAACTGGTTGTAAATAAGCTAGCATTCGTATATGGGATTTAAAAAAGTGCAGAAGTTTAGCACAATTCGGAAACCAAAGTGATATACGATACCACTAGTTATTTTATTTTGATGACCATTTGATATCAGTAAATAACGCCATCAGAAAACTGAAGCTCTGGAACATAGAAAAACCGAAAAGTGTTTAGCCTTTAAAGTTTATGCAGGGAGGAATGAAAAATATTCAAAAGGTGATAAAAATAGACCAAACCATAATTGCAATGGTAACGGTGAGGGGGATATTTTAAAATTAGGAAATGAATTTTTCACAATATCTCGAAGTAGTTAACATTGTTACGAATGAACACTATTTGGATAAAGAATTAAAGGAAAGCAATTACAGTCTCGACTTGAATTCCTTCTTATTCATCTAAGAAAAAAGGGAGCTATTTTATATCATGAATAACAAAGGTAATGGGTCTGACATCCTCTGCTTTTAAAAGTTCGAAGGCGATTAAAAACTTAGAAAGGTGGAATTCAACGTTGAGGAACACAAAAAGGCATTTTTCTTTAAGTTTGGAAGAATTGTTATCCCCTACAACTTGAGTTTTAATCCGGCAGAGATATTTGGAATTAGCATCGGAACTATTGAAATTTAATAAAACAGTGGTATTTCTGTGTATGATTTTGATGTGAAATTAAAATTGAAAATTTAATTTTAAAATGGATTCAATGCGTCAGTGGTCGAAATGATGGACGCAAACAATTTAATTTTCGTAAATCAGGAAAATAAAATGGAGTAGTGGGATATATAAAAGTAAAAAAGAGTAGAAATTTATGAAACCACAACTGATATTTTTACCTAAATGAAATATATCAATCCCTACATCTTTTTATACAATGAAAACCAGGCCCAGTTCGTTATATGGAATTATGAGGATGAAGATATTGTTCACAGAAGAAAAGCCCCTAACAAAATGAAAAAAATAGAACTTGCTGATTAAGAATGCATCCTATTATACGAAGATGGAAAATTGCAATTGTGGAATGTAGATACTGATGATATAAGATATGCCAAAATCTAATTCTCTGTCTTAGATTTCGTTATTCAAGAAAAAACCATCTTGCTAGTGGGAGAAGGATTTATGGAAGCTACCTTTTTAGATAAAATATGAAGAAAAAAACCCAAATTTTAGGGCTATTCCTGAAGAGCTAGATATAAGGAATTATTTTATTTATAAAATTACAAACAGTATAGCTTTTATTATAATAAATAAACTGGAAGATATTGATAATATCTATCAGAAAAATTATAATACAAAAAAAAACAAACTCAAAATCAAAAATACCAGTTTTTTTTTTTCATTTTTTAATTTAAATATTTTAAAAATGTATATTTTATTTTAAAATTAACAATCAGAAATCATCCTCAGGAGATCCGAGTCTAATTCTATTGGAAACCTCAAAGGGTGTGTCAGGACCTCTCTAAATCAAATATAACTCTTCAACTCTGAAATTAATTTCTTCCCATTTACCCTAATATTTCTTTATCGTACCATCAATAGAAGCAGTTGGGAATGTTCCACAAGTTAAATGTGGAGTATACCCTTTATCTGACTTTTTGTTTTAATCATCCAGATCTGGTCGTTTAGCTAATACAGTCTTCAATATGTTTTATATACTTTAACCCTAGTCACTGGTTTCAGGTTCCAAATACATGACAGAGTTTTTTCCATGGTTAAAACTCTAAAATTTTTTAAAACTTATGTTAAAGGGCTGAATATTAGCAAAGTCATCTTCAAATTTTTTAACAAAATCTGTAAATTCATTTGGGAGAACAAAAGGAAAGCAAACATTGATGTGAGGCATCCATCGTTCGTATGCTTTATCATGGATTTTACGAATTTCCTAGATTTTAGACCATTTGTCCTGGGGAGGACTTATTATTAATGCAGTATAAGTTGCTTTTTATGCTTATTATTATTACATTTTTTGTCTATATAAAATTTATTTTAATAAATAATAATCTTAAATATTGGTTGCATTTATATTAAAATTTAATTTCACATTCTGATAAATTTTGACTGTTATTGTTATAGATAAAATTTATATAAAAGAATATTAAATATTAAAGAAATTTTCACTTTTAATAATCCTTATGTTATATTATATCATAATACATTGTTTTAAAAATAATGGGCTGAATCTAGTAATAAAATATTTTCTATTGTACAATTGTTTACTTGTATATAAATAATCATTAAAAACAAAAATATTAGTCAAATTGATATAAATTATTATAATAAAAATGAAATTTATAGTTTATATAGTATTCTTGTCGCTTGTATCTTTGATACATTCTTCTAAATTAGCCTTTTCTCGTTGCATATCTAATAGTTTACAAAAGTATAGAATAGATTTACATGAAAGTTCTAACCAATCAACAATTCTTTAAGAATCAGAATCATATCTTTAATTCTATGGATGCTTTAATGGAGGTACTTATATCTAATAGTCTGAATTGTGTAAAGATAATACTCTTTAAAACTAAAAGGATTCAGACCCAACTGATTTAACTAATTATTACCCTGCAGTAAGTATAATTTTTAGTTTGAATTCAACAAGTAAATCAATAAATACTGTTTTATATCCATACATAATATATCAAAAATTTTATTCAAAGGAAAACTAATAGATGATTGTATGAATAGTTGTAAAGTAGATAAGAAAAACTAGAAAACATATTAGCTAAGATAAAATTTTTTAAAGTGCTCAGGTAATATAGTGAATCAATAATTACATAAACTTGTTTTTAACATTTTTTATGAATTTTAGAAAAATATAAAGAATGAATAGGAATAAGAGATGATAATTAAGATACAATAAATTTAAGCTTTAAACACTATTAAATTAATGATATGCCTAATAAAAATAAATAAATAAATAAATAGAATACTACCAAATTTATTGTTCATAAATATTTTTTTTTAATTTTATTTTATAATTAATAAAATCTTAGGGCATTATTTATTATTCCTACATGAATTTTTAAATAGTGCTTATATCTACCCTTGAAAACCATTACTCTATTTATTTAAAAACTATATAAATGAATCAATATTAAAAATGAATAATATATTTAATTCAATACAATGTGATTATTAAGATGATATCAGTAAATAATAATAATATTTCATCTAATAATAAAGAAAAAATTAAATAAAAAACTAAAATGAAATAATTTTTAATAATTTGTTTTTTACTTTTAACATCTATATCTCTTGTAAGATCTACTTTTAGTGAGTTTGAAGGTTGTTTATCTGACTCATTTTATTAGTATAAACTAGATGTGCATGAACATTCCAACTAATCTAAAATTTTGGAAGAATCTAAAGCCTATTATAGCTTCTTCGGCTGTGCTTATGGAAACAATGGACATTCTAAGTAATCCGAATATTGCTATGGAATTGAAGATGATATTAATATTGAAGATTCCAAAATATTGCAAAATCCTTTTCACGAAAGCATTCTAGTTAGTCCTAAAGCTTCAAGTAGAATTACTTTATATGAATCTTAATTTTAATAAATATTTACTATAAATAATTTTATATAAAATAATAAATCAATTATTATATTTCATTATTTATTTTTAAATTTAAATATAATTTAGGAATTGGAGTATAAAAATGTTTGAATACTTGTCAAAAGTTTGTTCCTGGCAATACCATTTTGTAAAATTTAATTGAAAGGTTATTAGATTGTTCAGGTAATTTATTAATACTTAAACTAATTTCTCATTTAATATATACAAATATATTTATTGTTAAATTAGATAAGTATCTAGATTGAGTAGAATGAAAACGTTTCTATAATATTAATAATAATGATATTATTATTTAGATTTATTAATATATAATAACTATATAGTGAAATAAATATAATTAAATTTATTTAAATATCATTTATTATTTTAGGAACATTATTATGATAATTATATATTTAAAATATATTGAAATAATATTTATTATACTTTTAAAAACTCTACTTTATAAATTATATAGACTCCACTAATTATTTTGATTATATTAAAAAAACACATAATTTAAGCAATTTACTATAAGATCACACTGAATTAGTTATAAATCATGTGTTTTTATTAAAATACGATATATGGGATTGATTATTGATATTTATTTAAATTGATATTAAATTTATTCAGCACACAAATTCTTAATATTAATACCTAAAAATTATTAAATATTAATTTAGGGTATATATTATACTAATTTATTAAAATATTTATTTAATATTAAATTTGCAAATAAAATATATAGTTGAAGATAGAAATCGATTAAATTTGTAAAAATAAAATGCATAAAGATCCTGCTCTTGAAAACGTAGATATTCCTAAAATTATTGTTACTCCTTCTAATACAGATTTTAAAGAACATAAAAGGTATTTTTAATTTATTATCAATTGTTTACTTTTTTTAATACTATAATTATTTTTTCAATATGATCTAAAAGATGCTTTAAAAAATGTATGAAAGATATGAATATTCCTTATTTAGATAGTAATGAAGAAGAATGTGCAAGTATTTATTTAATATATCCATTTGATAAAATATAAAGAATATTAAATATGTAAATATTTAAATTATTACATTATTTATGTATATTATCTTTATAGGAAACTGTCTTAATAAACACTTTTAAGCTTAAGTATTCTTATCATAGAAAATGTTAGTATAAATGCAATAATTAGTTCTTTAGGACCCTAGTATTTAATAGGCTTTTGAAAAAAATGATTAAAGTTAAAAAATAGATTATTCAAAGTATTTATGAGATATACATAAAATTTGAAATTACTAAAATTAAAAACCTTTTATAATATTTTGTATATTATTAATTTAAAATTTTTTAGAAATTATATTTCGATAACTTTTAAAAATTTGATGTTTTATACTTTATGTGTATTTTTAATATGAAAAAAATAAAAAATTAAATTCTGTCTTTAAATCAATCATTGCTACTGTATAATACTATTTTTATACAGTAAAAATAGGAATTATAGATATTAATATGTAGTAGATTGTATTAGTTTATTTCGATTTTATTTTATAAATATAATAGATAAGGGAGATGGGAATTATAAATAAAAATTAGAATTTTATTTATTGAGTTTACTCTTTTATATTAGCAATTATTAAGGGAAAAAAATTGCAAAATCAAATGGACTGAGCAATTATTTAATATATTTATTATTTCCAATAATTACTTTTCCTTATTTCCAAGTCGTAACATATAAATTAATAATAAAATATATACTAAATAATTATATTAAAATAAATAATAAAAATAATAAAAACCAAGATAACATTTGGTAAAATGAAAAAGCAGCATTCTGACCATATATCTGCACAATCACCTTAGTATGTAGGGATTTTATCAAAAATGAACTTTTAAAACAATAATTTAACAAATTATAAAAAATCATAAAATACATCTATCAGTAAATAAAGAAATGACAGTTAAAAATAAGAAATCTAAAGCACAAACAAAGAAGAAATTGCATAATAGAAAGGCAAAAGTCATTTTCTTCTCAAATAAACTCTTGGGAAATAATCTTTTTATTCAGGAAATAATGATCTCTAAAATAAAAAAGTATTTAAAATAAAATTAAAATAATCTATATTTATTTTTTTTTTAATTTTTAAAATTAACAGAAAATATTTTCATTAAAAATAATGAGTATTTTTATAAATGATACCTATAATCAAATTAATATTTTATAATTATAATTTATTTTTAGAATTATGAGAGCAATAATTAAGCTAAATTAAAATTTTCTAAGATTAACAATAAATCAATGGTTAATAAAACATTGATGTCAACATCATCAAATGCGATAGGAGAAAATTTGTAATCTTAATTGCAATAAGAAAGGGGTAAAAGTTAGGAATATAAGAGTTCCTAACTCAAAGTATAAAATTTACAATCATAAACTCCATAGTCTTAATCAAGTAATTGCATAAATTTTGAAATCTAAAGCTAAGGAAGTTAGCTACAAAAAAGATAGAATAATAGTTAGAATAATTCTCCAAACAAGAAGGGGGAAATTCAATTTTGAGTAAAAATAGAATAGTCCACTATAGCTCATTAAATGTAAGTCCAGTTAATTCGAAAAAATAAAGTAGAGCAGTGAATAGTTTGAATAATTCTCAAGTATCAATGTTGCAAAATTAACTTTCTTAGCAATCAAATAATATAAAAGACAAAAGTAATTCAGATATGCAATATATGTCAAGAACAATGAGCCATGGAGCGGGGAACACATTTTTCTAAATATAATAATAAGTAAAATAGTAAAAAAAAAATTCACTCTACATAACGCCGAATTCAATCGGAAAAAGTCCACATATATTCAATTCTATCACTCCTAAATACAGTTCAGTCTAAGTAAGTTAAATGAACACAAGAAAAAATAGTTAAGAAGAAAATTCTTTTACATAAAAACAAAATTTGAAGCAAAAATAAAATTATCTACATTCAACCTAACCATTGATAATGAATGCAAATAAAAATAACAACTTGTTTTTAAAATAAGGAATATAAAGATAAAAGCCTTAGTAATAGTCTTTATCTAATTCCTCATCTAAAAAAAAGTAATGCATTTGCAAAAATAATTATTATACCAATTAACAATAAAATTTTTTATATAATAAAATTAGCAACAATGGAAACAAAAGTAATCAATAAATAGCTTAGTTATTATCCCCGAAAAATGGGCCAGAGATTGTGGAGAAGGAACTAGAATAGTAGAAATCTTAAAAATCTATAAAATTTAACCATGAGTAATGTGATAACAGCATTGATGATAAAAGAAGTTTGTCTAAAGAAGAAAAAAAAACTATAAACGTTAAAGAAAACATATATCATAATAAATAACTTTATATAAACAATTAAGATTTGAAAAAATATATTAAGTGCAAAGTTGAAGAAAATTTGAATAAATCAAAAAACCTTTCGTTTAATTCGTCTTATAATACTCATAATTCGGGTCCTAATTAATCTTGTGAAAGAAAGCCTCTGAATATGAAATAAAATAATGGAAATAAACTACAATAATAGTTATAAAAATAATAACATGAATTAGATCAATAAGTATATAATAGTATTAAAAAGAATTAGGATACATATTCTTAGACAAATTAAAACTAAAAATAATCTCCTTATCAATCATAACTCAGTAAATCAGGAAATAGAAGTGATAATAAAACAGCCTGCACTACAACTCCGAAAAATAGATCCAATAATAATAAAATAAATAATTTTATAAATCTTAATGGTATTAGTATTCATAATATACTTAATAACAATAACTTGTCTAGCAACTCAAATAATAATAGTGTTAATGAAATTATAAATCACGAAGGGAATATATCTAAAAATGCAGGAGAAATGATTAAATTAAATAATAGTATAACCAATAATATCATTAGCATTATAGGTAATGGGATATCTGTAAAGGATATGGTTTACATAAATGAATGTGTATAAAAAATAGCAGCGAGCAATATAGCTTTCCAGAGTTCCTTGTGCACGATTTAGGAAGCAGTAGGTCATATATAGAGCGATTTACTCTAAAAAAATTTGAATTTGCAATCTAATATTTAATAACAGGAAAATTTATTAAAATCATTAAATTAGTTTCAACATGATAATATGAAATAATAACATTTAATAAGCTCTCTACAAGGATAAAATAAAAAATATGAAGTTATGATAGGGGCTTAAAAAAATAAAAAGGAACATGTTTCTAACAAAGAAACTCAAACTCCATCCTTTAATTAAAATCAAAATTATACAAATCAAGAAGGATAATTAAATATTGAAGATGTTTTATAAGAAAATTAGGTCTTGAAAGACTTTATTGTAGAGTAAGAGAAAAAGGTTGAATAGTATAAAGAAAAGGAGGGAAAAATGATAAAATTACTGTTAGCTATTAAGAAAAGAGGAGTCGATATTGATAAAATATACAATATAGATGTCTTAAATGATGACGATAATGAAGATGAAGATTAAAATAATTAGTAAATTTTATCAAATGATAATAAGTAATTTAAAAAAATAAGAATAGAAACGTAGGGGGATGGTCTAGCAGATTAATCAAGTAAAATAGATACGAATATAAAAAAAAGGAAATTTCTAAAATTATATTATTTTTTATTAGTTATAAATGATTCAGATGAATCCAGTTTCCATTTTTGGGTAGAAGAACTTCAGTTGAAGAATCAATTATTCATTTGGAATACATGAAAAATTTCGATAAAACGATTGAAAACAGTGTTAATCAAGTTTAAAATCCATAGATAAAAAATCAACTTAAATTAAATTTGTCTGATATAAAAAATAGAAAATTAACAAGTAGTAGCGATGAAGAAGAAGAAGAAGAATAATAATAGTAGGAAATGGACGATGAGTAGGATAATATTAATGTTGATTATAATTAGGTCATCATATAAAAGAAGTAAAATAACTAACAAAACAACTAGATGATAATATAGGACTAAAGCTAAAATATCTAATAATAAAAAGCAAATGAATTAACGAAAAATGCATTTAAATTAAAGAATATTACCAATGGATTTGTTTAAAATTAATTTGCTTAGGATAAAAGAACAGATAATAAGGGAAATAGCAACAGTTGTCATAATTTAAACTTCTAATCTCATAGTTATTAAAATATCGATCAATAATTAAGTTAAAATGATAACATGATTTTATTGGAAAATTAAGGAGATATTAGTCCTCAGAATATAAATCTTCAAATAGAAAATAATTCTCAGAATTTATCAAACAAATATTACAATTCGATGCCAATTAATGGTATTATTTAATAATAATAAATAGATTCACTAGAAGATTAGGATCATATGGATGCGGGCTATATATAGGACTTTAATATTTCATGGAATAGCCAGTGAATAAAAAAAGCAATAAAACAAATTTAACTTGCATAAATACTGCACTTTTTAAAAGTTTTTCTTTTTTTCAACATTGTTATAATATGATTTATTATTTAATTATATATAATTATTATAATATTAAATTAAAAATATTTTATTTTATTTACTATATAATTTTAAAACCACTTTAACCTAATAATAATATCAGATCAATTGATTTACAACTTATTTAATTCTGAAGGAGCTTTGTTAATATTTTAAGGTTGATAAAAAATTCCCTTAAGTATATTATCATTTTGCTCATTTTTTATTGAGTCATTTAATTTATGACTATGTTTCCTTCTCTTTTTAAAATTAGAAAACATATCTACAGTTTAATCATTCATTTCCTATTTAAAATTCGGGATCTTCTTTAGTTATGCATTTTTAATTCCACAATTCCAAGGTTTTCTATTAGAAAACTCTTAATGAGATTAAGCTCTCTTATTTCTTTTTAAGAATTTTATGTAGTTTAAGTCAAATTAAGCCTATTTCTTTTAAAATTATTCTTTTTCAACCATTTATTCAAAATCTTGTGTTACATTAATTTCATTGCTTTATTTTCTATAGAAATTTTTTTGCAAATAAGAAGTCTTTAAATAAAAAGGATTATCTTAAATCTCTTTTTTGTTTTTAATTTTTATTCGCTTCGATAGCCATATTAACCATTCATACTATAAAACTCATTGATAGTTTTATTTGCCTTTTTTATTTAAAAAATTATTAGTCTATCGGTTTTAGTTTTAATTTGACTTTTGCATTATCTTTCATAAAATCAATAGGTAATTTTTCATCAAGACTGTATATATTTATTGTTCTATAGTTGGGATTGGCCACTATTTTGCTTTAACTTTCATTAGCGAAATTTGGATTGGTAAGTTTAAATTTTTAAATAGAAATGGCTCGTCTATATTTTTCGAGTTTATCTGACAAAGAATGTTCACTTTTCATTAGATTTCTTTATTTTTGGAATCCTTAAACTTGATCCTATAACTTCTAAAATGTTTTAAACATTTTATTATTGATTGAAACGAAGGTGTTTTTTTTCTCGTCTTTTTTATGGGAGAATTACTGTATTTTTCTTCATCTTAAAAAATTTTTGTCTAGTTTTCTGACTTGTAAAATAAACAACAGGGTAGTGAACATTTTTCATTATTTCATTTTAAACTCCCTAATACACTTTTTGAATTAATTATTTAGAAGATGAATTCCTTCGATGCTTTGTAATTAAAACAGCTATTTAGTTAATAATTCATAAATTTTGAAGTTTATTTTTACCTATAGTCTTTCTGATTTGCTTGGACTTGTAATAATCTTAGATTTTAATTCCATATAGCTCTTCTAATACCATTCAGGTTTTTACGGATCAGGTCCTAAATCAAATGACTTTTACTATGTTGATATATCAGTTTCCTATTCACTTATTACTCTTTTTAACTTTATCTGTAGCGGCTATGTCTTTTATTGTCTTTCCATATTTTTATTTAATAAATAAAAACCTATAATTTTATTTTATATTTATTTTATTAATATATTTAGAAGTCCATAAAAAAAGTATTGGAGTGATAAAACTAATATTAATTTAGAATTTAAAATGTATAAATTAGCATATATGTAATCATAATTTTTACAAATTAGTTTTAAATTATATTTAAAAAGTATGTGCTGAAATCATAATTAAAATTTCATAAATAATGAACACTTTTACCATAAAAGAATTATATATATGCATCATTACACTGACTATTTTTGCCGAATTAAATTCTAGTGTGTTTTTTTTAATTCCCTTAAGCTTAGCTAAAGTTTATTTTTAATAAAATTAATTTATAAATATATTGTTTACTTATTCTTAATAATTGCTAAGAACATTAACACAAATAACAAAAATTTATTAAAACTAACAAATAATCTTCTTAAACTTATAGGTCAATAGTGATTTATTCATAATTAATTTTTTTTGATTAAGAATTAAAATAATATATTAACTTAAAAAAGAATTCAAAAATTACAATTTATAATTACACTAATTAGTATAAATTACATATGGAAAGTCAAGAACAGTGTTACGATTATTAATTTAAACTTATTCTTTTAGGTAAATATATATTTGGTATCAAGGTTTTTGTTAATTTATTTTCAATAATATTACAAATTATATTTCTAATGTTAGCATAAATTTAAATTTCAAAAATTAAAATTAGGTGATTCAGCTGTTGGAAAATCTTGTATTTTAACTAAATATACTAGAAATTAATATTCAGATACAATGTCAACAACTGTAGGAGTTGAATTTGCATCAAAAATAATGGAAATTGAGGGAAAATAGATTAAGCATTAAATTTGGGATACAGCTGGATAAGAAAAATTCAAATCAATGGCAAAAATCTATTATAAAGGAGCAGTTGGTGCACTGTTGGTGTATGATATAACAAGTAGAGAGAGTTTTGATAATGTTTAGAAGTGGTATGAAGAGATTCAATTGTATTAAGAAAAAATTTTATTGTTACAATATTGGTTGGAAATAAATGTGACAGGGAATAAGATAGATAGGTTCCAAAAGATGAAGGTATTAAATGGGCTGAATAGAACAAAATAGGATTTGTTGAAACGAGTGCTAAGGATGGAACAAATATAGAATTTACATTTTAAAAACTTGTAGAATGTAAATTTATATTTTGTCAATTTTTTTTATTTTATTTATAATTTCAATTTATTTATAATAGAAATATATTCACTCATGATAAAAAAATCTCAGATTCAGCCAGGACAGTCTGAACTTAATACATAAAATGGGGGAGGGTAAGGAATAAATGGTACCAAAAGCATAGTTTTAGAAAATCATAATAAAACTAAGCCAAGCAAAGATAAAGGCTGCTGTTGATATTTAAATTCTAATTAATTTCATATTATATATTTATATTAATATTATAATGTTATAAAATATATAATTATTTAATCATGCAAAACTATGGATAAATTTTTATTTTTAAAATTAAAAGTGTCTTATATTATATAAAAGAATATATAGATATGATTTTAAATATTATTTAGTATTTTACTATTTATAAAATTTAAAGTATGATAGTTTATATATTATATTGCATATAAATTATTATATTTTTTTCAGATTAATTATTTTTAGTTTAAACCATAGCCTTCCATCATTTGTTCGATACTTTAAATTAGCTATATTATGGTGATTATTTTTATTAGATTTGAATAGGATCTAAATTCTAATATATACCCGAATTTTTCTTAATTAGCTACTGTCCTTTTTTTAAAGATTATAATAATTACTATTGTTATTATTGCTATTATTATTAGCGCTACTATTGCAAGTATTATTTTTATGACATATTATTTCCGATGTTGTATTGGGTTAAGTTTTAATTTACTTAAAAATTATTATATTATTGTAAAATGGGTTCATTATTATTTATCTGTAATGGCTTTTAATGCTAATTTTTTATCACATCATTTAGAGAACGCTAATTTAAGGCAGCTATTTAAGATTTTGAGGGTAGGTATTTATTAGGAGTATTATTAACATTTTAACTTTAAATAGTATTAATTGTTTATAAATTGGTAGCATTTCCATATCTATCATTTTAAACTGGAGTTTAAGGTTTAATTTTGAATTGATCGCATAAATTATTCAATTACTATTATTAAGCAGTTTATTTTAAATTATTTGATAAGGAGTGCCCCATCTGGATTTATCTATTTCAATATAGCATTAATTAAGTAAAAAAAAAGAAAATATATAAAAAATTTATATAATTTTACTATAAATTTTGAGGTTCATAATTTTATTGTTATTTTTTAGCATTTCATAATCTTTTTATGAAGTTCTTATTCTAAAATTATTGTTTTTTATAGGTTTATCTATGGATTACGAGTAATCTACAGCAGATAAGTTTTCATTTTTTATGCCTAAAAATAAAAATTTATTTTAATTGCTAACCATATGTTATAAATATATACATTTTTCTATTAAATGTTAAATTTTTACTATTGTATTGAGATTGATGTATTTAAAATTAATTATTTTCATTTCTTTAAGGAATCACTGATTTAGCATGAGATTTATTTTATCTTAATTATTGCTGTGAAAAAGAATTGTAGGTATTATTAAACTGATTTCGCTCCTGAACTGAACTATTTTACTGTAGGTTTAGTTCTTAAACTCCATTAAAGCTATTATAGTGACTTTTTTAGTGCAATCTCGAATTTATCAGCTTATTTATTGTATTTTAATTAGTATTATTTAAGTTAGATATTTTAGATTGATAAGACACATTAGTTGAATTGTTTGATCCAATAGAACTATTTCTAAGTTTCCTAAAAATTATTATTAATTATAAAAACTATAAAAAACAAAATAAATAGATTACTGTATAGAAACTTAGTTTCCGTATTAAGATAATTATTATTGCTACTACTATTATAATTTTTGTTTTTCTTTTTCTTTTTCTTTACTTTCTAAAAATGCTTTATAGTCTTATAAAAAGGAAGAATCCGTCTACTAATATTTGTCAACCATAACAGGCTTTTCTTTTTCTTTTTCTTGCTTTTTTTCAGGTTTAACCAATGGTTTTGAAAACTATTTCGACATTTTTTTAGAGATGTCCTAACTTGTCGTAGGCTAGGGTTATGGAATAGGAATTTCTTTTTTTTCTCTGGTTGGGGTTTTTAGTTTTTCTTTTTATCATCTTCCATTTTTTTCAGTGCTTTTTTCTATTTTTTTGAAAGGGCATTTTTTGGTAGAAAGTTAGTTACTTCATCTAAATGAAAAAATGATAAATCCTTATAGTAAAACATGTAAAATAGATTTGTATTTTTATTTACCAACAGCCAATTCATCTTCGGAGGGGCATGAATCTGAACCAGAATCAGAAGCTTCTTAATTCTTTAAGAGTTCCTTGTTTGTGTTTAATTCAGTCACAATCGTTTAAACATAAAGTTATTTCTCATCCTGACTATTTTTGTTAATAGCTTCATCTTTTACTATATCAAGTACACTTAAACAAATATCTTTTCCAATATTTCGATAATCCTGTATTGTGAAATGTAATTTTTTGCCATCCGCCTACTTAGTCCCATAAAATGAAGCTTCTAATGTAAATACATTTGGAATCCTTATTTCTTTCCACAAAGCGACTCTGGCAGTACCATCTCTGGCTTTTCCAACTGAAAATCTACAGAATTAAAGAAAAAAATACTCCATAAACTGTAAAAAGTATATTTGTTTGTTACCTACATTCTTTAAAATCAATACTTTTGTTATGTTTGGCTAGTATATAGGGAAAAACTCTAGTTATGACCGGGTCCTCTCTATAAGAACACCCATAAAAGAAAGCATTCATTCTAAATTTTATTTATAGATTATAAAATACCATAATATAGTATAGCTAATATATTGTTACTTTCTACTATGACCGTGTAAATCTAAGATCAATTTGACATCTCTTTCCATTCGAAATTTTTTTATAAGTTCCTTTACATAAAATACTGTGGGAGTAACACTTTTTTTTGGCTTTTTCCATTATCTATTTAGGTCGCATCCAGCTAAAGAAGTTCTATAATTTCCATGAATTACTCCGTCAACATTAATCATGGGAATAATTTTAAAAATGCACAACTCTCTTAATCGAATAGCTTCCTCAGAGTTTCCAGTTAAAAATTGTATAACTCCATGCTAGTTTTGAAATTTGAATTCAACGAATATATATTAAAAATAAAATGTTTTTACCATCATATGAGAACCCCCTGTTTCTCCTGGATGCTATCTTGCTGTTATTACTATAC
Organism: Miamiensis avidus; assembly: GCA_037039885.1. Classification (NCBI taxonomy): domain Eukaryota; phylum Ciliophora; class Oligohymenophorea; order Philasterida; family Glauconematidae; genus Miamiensis; species Miamiensis avidus. The sequence continues at coordinate 670,513 of JAWVGU010000013.1, read as the reverse complement.
CTTTACGGTATTTTCTTTTCTACGCCATTTATATATTATTTTTTATTTTTTATATAATATTATTATTACTTTCATAGAGGGAGAAGTTATCACGAGCATTTCGCAATTATTTCCAGATAATGTTCGACATAGAGTTTTGCGATTTAAAAATCTATTAATTTATTATATATTATTCTCTCTTGTAAATATTAATTAAAAGTCTGTTTACGCTATTATTTCTTTTTGCTATGTAAGAGAATTCAAAAGAATATTTAAATCACTTGTCGTGTAGGGATACGAATGAGCGAAGTAAACTAAATCATCATCATATTAAAACTCGTAGCTAAAAGTCAAATTATAATAATATTTCCCTCGTTTTCCATCACTTTAAATATTGGACTTATAATATTTTATATTAAAACCATCCCTTATCCATTCTTGTTACACATACATATTTCCTTTCATAGAATAAATACATGGACATAGTCCATCGTTGAAAAGACTGCCGGGTTTGAGCTTTATATATATATGAAATTTCATAAAAAAGTTAAAGGATGTATTGCTAAAATTTACCAAATTGAGTATATTAAATTTTATAGTTTATCCTTTTTTAGTCTATTTGACCGAGAAAAAAAACCATTAAGTATTTCCCTTTGTATTAATATCATTTTGCAATATCAAATCATATTCATTATCATTTACTTTATACGCACAAAATAAATTTCCGCTTTCAAACCTTGAATTAAATTCTAAACTGTTTTATTTATTAGAAGCTAAGTCTTCTTAATTAATATTTTATTTCTCATAATTATTATTTATGGCCTAATTTATAGCATTTTCGTCATTTTTATCTGCACTATTGAATGCTAAGGACAAGTACCCCTTACTATTGGTATTACAATTTATGAATTTTCGAAGATTTACTAAATATGTTGCAAAATATATTTTGTCATTAATTTGTGTTGGGGAATCTAAATTATAGTCTTTGTATCTATTATAGACTAAATTTTTAGAATTTTCTATATGGTAACTGAATAAAGTTAACTATTGTTTTTCTTATTTTGAATTACTATCATCTTCATTATAATTTTATTATTATTTAGATTAAGAAGAGTTCATTGAATCAACTTTATGCTAAGTTGAACTAGAATTTTACATAGACTTACTTTATATTTATATATTTTCTAACCTCTAAATTTTAGGTTCTTCAAATTAAAATTATTTCCTGAATTAAAATCTGGCAATTTTCTATTTATTATATAAATCATGTTAACAGATTATGATTTAATAATAAACTTATAATATTTATAATCAATTTATCAACTTTTGATTTTATAACATTTAAATTACTCTAATTCTGTTTAAAATGCTGTATAAATTTCTACTTCTTGACTATATTATTTCGGTTACAAGGGATTCGCTTCAGGCATAAAATCTAACAAACATTTTTCTTTCGGCTTTTTATCATTTTCTTAATCATTGTCTGAATCAGATGAAAAATCATCTCTTTAATCAAATTTCTACGAAATTTCTATATTTTTATAATATAATTATTTAATTATACTAAATAAAAATGATAGAGTGACTTATATTACACTGCTTTTTTTATACATTATATTAATTGCTAATACTATTTTTATTTTTCTTCATTTTTTTATTCTCTTGTATTGAAATAATACAAAATTTATAATGGTAATATTTTCTAAAAATGTAGTTTGTTTTGCCTATTTTGTTTTATTTATAGTTTAAGAATTAAATAATATTAATAATACTAACAACTATATATATAAAAAATTTATTTATTCAAGATTATATATTATTATTTATTAATATTGAAATAAAATACTTTATATAAAACACGAATTACAAGAACTTATTTTATATTCTCAACTTTGATAATATAAAATTGAGTATAATAATTTACTTTCGAAAAAATTTGTTAATAAAATACTTTTTGATTAAAAGCTTAGTTAATATAATGATAATAAAATTAAAAATAAATTATTGATCCTAATAATAAAAATAACAAAAAAAAATAATATTTTCTAAACTTAAGATTTTATATACATATATACTTTTATACATTATTTCCCTTTCTAAAATGAATATTATCAACTAAAAATAATTTAAGAATAATATATTTATAAAGTTATTTATTTTATAATAATCAATCTATCAATCAATCCATCTATAATCATTATTGTCTACTAACGCTGTTTTAAGTTTAAGGAGGTGATCTTTACAAAGGGGAAACGTAAGTGACAATTCCAGGTTCTAAACTTGGTGGATGTATGACGATTTTGGACGGAGAGTTACTAAGAGATCTTGATATTACGACACTTTCCCTTTGTTAGACTTATTCAGCTACACTCTATCTATGTAGGAAAGGAAGCCCTGCTTAGTGTACATTGCCTCTTTAGCTTCCCAAAGTATTCGAAAGTGTGAAATTCATTTAATTTCTTAACGAGCCTGTAGAATTAGTTCCTTATAACATAGGTTATTAACTGGGTCCAAAAGAGGCTAGGCCTTATGGTTATTAATAAACAGGGAAGTGGGCTGTCTCTTTAGGTTGCTATTACTACTATTGTTGTTATTGATATAGTTGCTAAGATTTAATTGCTGAAGATACAACTTCATGAGATACTGGGCTTCTTCGTATAGAAATTAATTATTCCGGAGGCAAAACTGTAGTAACCTAGGGACTGGTTTTTCTCACACTGGATTAGTTGATGGTGGGAATCTAAAGTTATTGAACGGGAGAGACGGAAGAACGCTTTATCAATACGTTTTCTACTCTTGGAGAAGGGGCCATTTAAACAGAGCCAATGGAGCGGGGATGAATGATGGTTTCCTAATGAACAACAGGAGAAGGAGATATTTCAGTCGGGGCTCTTTGGTTGTATAAGGGTTTTTCTTAACTTTTTAACATGTTATCATACCTTTCTCTGTACAAATTTTTTAATTGTTCATCTTTTTCTATTAATAATTTTTCCTTATCTATTATTTCATTTTGCATTTGATGTTGAACTTGCAAATTGAAATTGCTTTGCTAATGGTGCTTTTACTACTGATCTTATTAAAGTTTTTGCGCTTCAGATGACATAAAATTGGATTACTTGAGTTGGTGTTCTAGGAAGGTAATTTAATTCATCTATCGGAAAATATATAGAAAAATTAATATAATTAGTAAAATGGTCAAAGTTAATTTATTTATTATTACTAATTCTAAATTTTTTTAGCCATTTATTTATGATTATTTTGCGATTTCGTTATACAACTATTCGTTTCTTAACTTCAAATCATTAACTTCTTGTCTCGTCATATCAATTTCTCTTAATAAATTTTGTCTTTCTCTATCAAATTCTATCTGTTAGTCTCTTCCTTTTGTAGCCACTTTTTCTTCTAGATGCTGTTTTTTAAGTTTTAAATAAATATTAATTTCCCATGGTTATTTTTAAATTACTTTAAAATCTCGCTTTTATTCTGCCAAATGATTTTAAAGCTACTCGTACTCTTCTTATGCAGCATCTTTTGATAATCTCCATTCCTAGTTAAATATTAATCTTTAGAAAATATAAAATCATTTACAATACTAAATACTTTGAAATCTTAAATCAAATCTTAATGAGCTTATCTCAATCTTAAATGATCTTCGTGTAATCTATTATAATCATCTTCAAGGACTCTATTTCTTGGATTTTCAACTATTTGTGGAGGGATTTCATAATAATGATTGTTATTTCTTGGAGGTATTTCTATAAATACTTCTTTTATAACTTCTTTTATTTCGACTTTAGGAACTTCCACTATTTTTTCTATAATCTTTTTAAAAAATCTAATAAAAAGAAACTAATAATTAGACTATATTTTAATTTACTGTTTCTATCGGGACTTCTTTGATGATTTCTCTAATAACTGGTACTTCTTTTTCAATGACTTATACCTACACATCTCTACAATTATGTTAATTGCATTGTTATTTAGTATTGTTAGGCTGATCCTAATAAACTGGAACTTCTACTGTTTTTATAACTTCAATTGGCTATAATCCCAAATTAATAAATTAGAAAATATATAAAAAAAGAAACAATTTTAATTTGTGATTACTTTTTCTACAATCTTTTCAACAACTATATGTTTAATTACTTCGACTCTATTAAAAAATGAAAAAATTATTAAAAAAAATTATATTTTTTTATTTTCTTTACGGAACTTCAACAATTTTTTCAACTACTTTTTCTTCAACTACTTGTCCAGATTTTTTGCTTATTATCTACACCTTTCTAAATCGGCTTCTAAATCATTAATGGTATCTGTATTATTTATTTCTTTTTATTTTAACTATTCTATTATCACTTTATTTTATTGATTTTCACCTTCAATTCTATTTTTTTCAAATTCTAACTATTATATATGGTGTTGCAACTCCTCATTTTCTTTTGCTTTCATTTCTGCTTCCCATTACCACTTTTCTTTTTCTGCCTTTTTTTATTATTTATTATATCAATATCTGGGTTTATTTCTTTTATTTTAAATAAAAAAATTCAAATTTCAGTATTTAATATATTTACCCTTAATCTTGAATTCTCTTATAAAAGCTTATGATTTTATTTGCATAATTTTTTCAGACATTTTTCATGTTTGTTATCTAATTTAATATTGATGTTTTCCTTTGATATTTTTTCTACATTTTCATCTCTTTCTGGCTTATTTTTTAGCATAATACCCATATTTATTACTTCTTCTCTATAAATTTTAATTAAATATTTTAATAATAAGACAAAATATATAACTATGCTTGAATAATTAAGAATACCTTAGTCTATTTAATTCATCTGAATTATTGTTTTAACATTTATGCACAGGTTATACTTGCTATAAAGGCTGCACTGGTCTGGCTTAAATATCTGAAACACTTGATTTATGTTTTTTCTTTGATTTTTCAGTTTTTTTGTAATTCTACTTAGGCTCTACAATTTATTTATCCCTCACGACATAATATTATTATTAAAATTCCTCACCTGGTGCATAATAATCAATTTAGTGTATTTAATCTCTAAAATTGAAATATAATTATTGTATTTTTAAAATTTATTTATTTTTCAATACTAATGTTATGATTAATAAATATTTGGCTCCATTCTAACAGTTGAATTTTGTGAATAGTTCCCATTTGAAAATGTTAATTTATCTTCAATATTTCTAGATAATTTGTTTCTAAATCTTGATTTAATATCAGAATAAGTATCTTCCTATAGCTCTTAATTTTATTCTTCTAAACCTACTTAGGGATTTTAATTATCTTGAAATAATAAAAATTTAGCAATAATAATATAATTTTATGCAAATTTAAATATTAATAATATTTTTAAATTACTAGATTTTTTATCTTTGGTTGACTAATTTTTCTTTTGCTGATTCATAGTTTCTTTTTATATTCTTATGTTGTGTTTATTATAGTTTAATATAGCAACTTAATTAATATTTTATTTGATTATTTTTTTATCGTTATTTTAAGATTGATAAATTTTATTTAAGAGCCATACCTATTCCACTATTTATTTATTAATATGTTGTGTATTAAAAATATTTTAAATTTTAAATTTTCTTTTTAATAATTTAAAATAAATAATAATTAGTTTTTTTTTTAATTTTTATAAATTTTATTTATTTTATAAAATAATATTATAACTTAATAATTCTGCAAAAAAAAAACAAGAAAAACTATTCCTTACATTTAAAATATTAATACTTTTCTAATTATTCCTTACATTTAAAATAATAATACTTTTCTATTAAAATTTTAATTTGAATTAAAAAGTACTCGTTTAATTGTGTGGTGAATTATTTATATAATAAAGAAAATCTAAAATAAGTCATATTTCGAATAATATATAAATAAAATGAATCTAGACGAAAGCGAAAATGAATCATTCTAGTCAGTTGAAGAAACTGATTTTTACAAAAAATAATTGTACGAGAATTTCAAATAAACTGGGGTTCTTGACAATTTAAAAGCTACTCTAAGAAAATAATTAGTTGATAAAATGTAATCTAAAGATGTGAGTGAATAAGAAAAAAAAGAAAAAGAAGAAAAAGAATTTTCTAAAACAAAATTTTTTTATGAGAAAAAGTTAATAGGATATATGATAGCAGACTTTCTAAGATAACATAACATTAATTACACTTACTCTGTGTTTTTACCAGAAATGAGATTAGAAAGTGATAATATTCTTTAAAAACAGTAATAATAAAAATTCAAATATTTTAGATGTTTATTTAATAGTTATCTGATTATAATAGGGAAATTTTGTAAGCATTAAGAATATCTTAGCATGAATATGATAATTTAATAAAAGCTAATATGGAAAAAAAGCTTTCTGCATTGGAAATTGTTATGGAAGTAGTAAGATAGGTTAAAACCAAGCCCAAAAGAGAGGTTCATGTTCAAACTGAAACTGAGTATGACAAACCTTTTAAATAAAAAATGGAAGACGTATAAGATGAAACAAAATAAAAAATGGACAAGGTAAACATGACCACTGCGAAAAATTAATAGGAATAAATGCTAAAATATAAGGCAGAAATGGAAAGGAGATATTAAGAATAATTATAAGAAGAGGTATAAAGGGTTAGGGATTTCGAATTAGCGGAAATTCGATCTCAAGAAGCAGATCTTTTCTAGCAAAAAGTTAGAAAACACAAAGTATATTATAATATAAATTATTATTTTAATATTTATATTATTAGGACTTATATATTATGATTTTTATTTTTTTAATAAGTATGACATGGATAAAATGTATGAAGATAAATTATAAAGACTTAAAGAAAGAGAAAGAACCGCTTTAGAACTGTGCAAGAGGAGATAAGCTGATTTAGATAAAATAGCTTTTGAGTACAGATAGAACCATATAAAAGAAATAGACAATTTAAGAGAAAAGGAATAGGAAATTAGAAAACATAACTGTCTAGAAAATTCAGAATTATAGCAATAGTAAGAATAATTAAAATAACTAGAGAGAACTTTAAAAGTAAAATAATACATATCAAATTAAAAATAAGATAACAGATAGTTGATTTTTTTTTTTTAATTTTTTAGATGAAAATTAAAGAATATGATTAAGCTAAACTTACTATATAAACAAGAATAGAATAAGATATTTAATAAAGAAAAAATTAATGCAAAAAGAAATGGACATAGAAAGAAGTGGCAATTTGAATTTAGTAAACAGAAGTTAGGATGATGAAGTTATAAAGTAACATCGAGAAAATCTGTAAATGCTCGAGTCCTAGAGAAGATATCTATAAAGGTAGAAAAAATCATATTGAAAAGTTACTTATTTTTATTTATAATTCAGAGATTTAGATGCTATGAGGAAAGATAATGCAGATTTAGAATACTTGAAAACAGAATAGCATAAAGAACTCCAAGCTCTAAGAAAAAATTATGATATGATTAGGGAAGAAAATCAATCATACCAGGAGAGAATTAACTAGTCGGAAGAAAGAAATTCAAAATTGGTAAGCGAAGTAGAGGGATTAAAAGACCAATTGAAAGAACACCGTAAATTTGTTTATTTTGATATTTTTATTTATGGTTATTCTTATTTAGAATTAAATTTATTTATGCTTTAATGCTGTTTTTTAAAGGATATTTCTTAGAAAATAAGTAAGAACAATAATCTGAATTACACAGGACTTTTTCTGAAGATATTACCAAATATCAAACAAAGCTCAGCCAAGTTGAATAGCATTACTATCAGAAAATGTAGGAAGTCAATGAGAAGCACCGGTATGAAGTATTAGGGTAATTTTATGCTAACTAATTCGACCCTTGATTTAAAAAAAAAAACAATCTATAAATACTCGTTTTTGTTGAATAAAATTAAATTTATTTAAGGTTTAAAAATAAGAATTCTAGACTAGAGGAAATGGTATAGCAGCTTGAAGAAGAGTCTAACAATTTAAGAAAGGAGATGAGGCTGTTTAAAAGAGAATAAAATGTTTAAGAAAACAAATAAAAAATTGATGAAAAGTTTGGAACTGTTTCATAATTAGAATCTGAGATTAAATAATATGGGGACAATGAATTTAAATCAAAAATAAATGAAACATAGAAAGAATATGAAATGTATAAAAAAAAACTATTAGAAGACCTCGAAGAGTTTGAATGAATAATGAGTATATTTTATATATTTTCCCATCAATATTTTATAAATATTTTAGTTTTAATTAATTATAATTTTATATATTTCTTACTTATTATATTATACGATAAATATATTCTAAAAAAAATAATAAGAATAGACTATTATAAAATTAAATATACAACTACTATATAAATTTTCTTTTAACAATTTAAGCAAAACCATACTATATTATAAAAAAGTTGAAAATTTTTTACTAAGTCATTTATGTAAAAATACTATTAATTAAAGTACTAAAAGAAATTTTTTTTTTTCAATAGTTATGGATAATTAATAGACTTGTTATATATAAAGAATATAAACTATTCATATATCTACATATTTAAATAAAATTTTTTCATAAATATTACATATTTTACTTAGAAGCGTCCAACAAAATCGTTCTTTTTGGTTTAGGTTTATATTGTTATAGTTTTAATATGTTTAAGATAATTGTTTACTCCATTTATTTATCACTTTTGTTGAATATGTCATTATTATAACTTATCAAGAATCTCTGACACTTTATATTAATTTGATTCTTTATAACATGTCATCTAGAAATTAAGGCAATTTGTATATTACTGCTCTAAATTAAAATCATATAAATAAAAAAAATAAATAATTAATAAAAAAATTTAAACAAAAAAAATTAAACAAGAAAAAAATCTAATGTTAAAAGTTATATTAGTTTTTATAATAGCTTGCCTAATTCAAATCTTCAGTAAATTAAAGTTTGTCACCTAGCTTTACAGACACGGAGCAAGGGGACCCATCACTAATTTATATGATGGACCTGAACAGGGTTATATGGGTGGATAATTGACAGGTAATTTAATAGAATATTATGCATGTTTTTAAGAAACTTAGCAAACTATAGCTTGTATATATATCTAATATAACCAATATCTATGATGGTATTTCCTATTTATGCCATTTATCTTTTTATTTTTGATTATTTACTTAAACGGAAATTACTATTTATTATTGATATTCCGATTTTGTTGGAGTAGTAGATAATTTATTAGAAGAAATAAATTATAAGTTTAAAAAGACAAAACTAATATATATTTAGAAGAAATACAATAAAATTGTTTATAACATGAATATATCTATCATAAATGTGTTTAATAAATTATATTGTTAAATATATTGATAGCCACTGGTATGAGATAACATTATAACTTGGGATAAGCTATGAGAAAAAGATATGTTGAAGATGCCAAATTAGTTTCTCCTTTCTTTAACCACATAGAAATGAAAGTTATGTCCACAGATTATAACAGAACCTTACAAAGTGCTTAAAGTCACCTTATGGGTATGTTCCCCCTTGGGTATATAAACATAAAAACATTTTTTTAAATTTTATTTACTTATATTATTAATTAAAAATAATTAAACTTTTTTTTATATTTTCAAGAACTGGTCCTAAACTTCCCCAAAACTTGGATTCTAAATATTTGTAATAATAATATTTCTAATTTTATCATAAAAATATATCATTTATAATTCTAAAACCTGATTAAACAAATATAATAATAAACAAACAATGTATAGACTACCTCCTTACAAATAAGCCTAACAATCAGAGATCGGAGCTCATGCTTTACCATTTGGAATGCAAGTTTTCCCAGTTCACACATCTAATGAAAACTATGATTATATTTTGGGTATTTATATTTGCTTTTACTTATAATCTAATATTTACTTTTTGTTAATGACCTAATATGTAATTCTAAAATATATTAGCTCCCTGGAATTTCTGTACCAAAGTATGGGATATCATTTATGAATGGTATGACTAACCTGAATAATAAAAATTCATAAAATAAATTGAAAAAGATTTCCAACCCACCGTTGAATTGACTAAAAAAATGATCAATGCTCCTAATCTAACAACTTGGGACTTACCTAATGTTTACGACATCATAATTTCTGATCAATTCTAGTAAATCATCAAATTATAACAATTAAATTACATATTTAATTAAATATATAACAAATTTAAAGAGGAAGAAGATTACCCGAAGGATTTGATGAAAACTCTCAACTCTGGAAAAACATCACCTTCATCACCGAATTAGAATCTTTCTTCAGATCTGATTAAAAGTTTTTCTTGAGCCAAATGAACTCTTTTATTTTCTAAGAATGGCTTGATAATTTCGATGATGTAATTAAAGGAGAAAATGCTGGATTAAAATATATGATGATGTCTGCTCACGACTCCAACATTGGTATTAATTTAAACATATCTCTACAAAAATATAAATTATTTTAATAATATAGCTTACGTTATGCCCGGACTTAATTTGACAAACTACCAATGCATCTACTAAGATTTCTACTATGGAAAAAATGAATACCTTAACTGCTTACACTCTCCTCCTTGTAAAATATATATTTATATCAATTAAAAAAAAAAAAAATTAATTATTAAATATTATTAACTTTTAAGATGCCTCTAACTTGTTGGTCGAATTACACCAAGAAGAAGATACTGAAGAATACTATGTCATGGTAGACTATAATGGAAAATATGCTTATTTATGTGAAAGAGAATCTATCAAATGCCCCTACAAAGAATTCAAAGAAAGACTCATGGTTGACATCTTTTCTTTCGACAAAATGAACTAATCTTGCAGAAATGACCCTCCTAAACCAGAAATGAAAAAGAAGAAAAAGAAAAGCATTGAAGAAAAAGACGATAGAAAAGAGGAATTAGATTAAAAAGACGAGGATAAAGCCACTGATTATCAAGCTTAAATTTACCAAAGAAGATTTTTGAGACAAAGAGACTGAATACTAATATGAACAATTATAAAAATAAATTTTAAAAATTACTACGATATAATTTTTAAGTATTTTAAAATGAGTAGATTTTTGTGTTAATTCTAAAATATAATAAATAAACAAGAAAGTTCTATTTTATTTGAGTTTAATTTGACACAATTTTGGTATAAATGACTCAATTGTTGCGCTGAAATTATTATCAATTCATGATTATAATTGTTAAAAAAGAATTTAATTTTAATTTTATAGACAAACAATATATAAAAACTTAAAAATAAATATAAAACAAATTGAAAATTAACCAAAAAAATAACATGCTTAGTTATTTAATAGATTTTGTAATCATTTTGGATGCACTTATGGATACTATGATCAATACAAAGTTATAAAAAAGGCTGATTCAGTTGGAAACTTTTCCATTGACATTTGTGCCATTCTAATTATCTGTAATATATTAAGAGTTTTCTTTTGGTTTGGAGAACCATTTGAAACTTCCCTTCTTTTATAGTCCATTCTTATGATTTCTGTGCAGATACTTTTACTAAAACTCTGCGTAGAATTAAATGCAAAGTAAAATAAAAAAAATGATAAAATTCAATCATAAAATTGCCCAAAATTGTAAATTTCTGAACTGAAATATTGGCTAAGTTTTTGGAGATGGGGCTCTTTCAATGAATACGTGAATTTTATCACAGTTTTATTAGTCATAATGGCAGTATCAACTATTTTTTTCGTTAAATTTTAAACATTCGTATAATTGACAGGATTTTTTTCCGCTACCATTGAGGTAAATAGTATTTTAAATAATTATTAGTATTAATATATCATATTCATGTAAAAATATAAATTTAATAAATAGGCATGCTTAGGATTACCCTAATTCTTAAAAATTATAAAACAAGATAAACTTCTGGTTTGAGTATGGCTTTAATAGGTTCCTGGTTTATTGGAGATTTGGGAAAAACCATATTTTTTATAGCTAAAAACTAACCTTTATAGTTTATTTTGTGTGGAACTACACAATTAATACTTGATATTATTATTATACTTTAAATTAAGTATTATAAATGAGGAAATAATGTTTTAGAATTAAAAAAATATATATATTTATTAAAATTAATATAATAGAATTTAAAAATAAAATAATTCACTTTTTCTCTTTTTTCTCTTGCAAGTATAAATCTCTATATTTTTTTGTTTACAAATCAATATACTTAGAATATCTCATAGATGACATGATAATAAGAGATAATAAAACTAAAAGTGAAGCCATCAAAGCGATATGTGTCAAATTAAATTCGCTTTCCTTTTTCTTAATTAATATTAAAAACTATATTTTGATAAAGAATTTTATATTAAAATGCTTACTGATAAAGGTAAAAGCCATGATATATCACCGACATATTATCTTAAAACAAAGGTTCTATACCTGGATTCTTTATATACAAATTCTATTGCTCTTGCTAAAATAGTTGAAGACAAAAATACCACAGGCCCTATAAGTAGTAGGACCCAAGTTGTAAACATATTATTAAGCATTCCTTGCATCATATGCGTAATAGCTTAACTCATTTAGTTTAATTTTACAGTATTATTTGTTTAGTTTTAAATATTATGTTTAAGTATATTATTTTTATTGTAGCTAATTAATTAAACTTATAAAATATGAGTGACAATAAAAACAACTTGTTCTAAATAAGTCATTTTATATAAGAAAGGGAAAAATATAAAATATTATATTATAAATATTTTATTAAAGATATATTCATTTTTCAAACTGATACTCCATTTTACTTACTTATATCATTTGGATCAGGTTATTATTTGGTATTCCATGTTTCAATTTGCTTTTTAATATTTTTAGATAGCAATTTAGCTCCTGCATATTTATATTCAAAATCTTTTGGTAATTTATCTTAATTTCCAATAGGGTTTCTTTGTAATGATCTCATATGCTATAATTTTCCCATATCTTCTTACAATATGGTATTATTGCTATGTACTAAATTTAAAATAAAATAAATAAATTTTTTAATTAATCAAATTTTATGGCTTGAATTTACTTTTTATTATGGGTAATATCTACTTCTCTTATTATTTCCTCTCCATAATTATTTAATATTTATCAGGCTTTGCTTCTTCGTTTTTAGAATAGTCAGCATGAAAATATTATAATTATTTAACTTCTTTAGGCTTTGAGGTTGATATGGCATATTTTGGTACTCTAGGCCCCATGACATTTAAATAATTTTCTGTATTTATTTCTCCTTATATTCTTTCATAAGTATCATCATTTAGCTTTAGAGGGAATTAATAAAAGGAATGTTAAAAAGAATATAAATAATAAATGTAATGTTACTTTGATTCTTTCTTTATATTTAATCATCTATTTTTAATTATCTTTAACATATTATTAATTTCCAATCAATTTCTTATTTAAATCTTTGTAGGAATGCAATCTAAATCTATTTTTTACTTCCATTATTTTTAGTTTGTTACTACCTTGTTACCATTCTTTATCAATCATCCCTTTTTATTTACAATGTTAAAAATCTGATATTCCATCAATTATAAACATGTGATTTATTTTATCATCTATATGATTTCTCTATTATACTTGACTTTAATTCTATTCTAAACCTTCAAGTATCTTTACTTTTTCATACAGTTACTCAGCTTTCTTTTCATAACAATTATCTAACTTTTAAGCAATAGATGGGTTGTGTTTCTTTAGTTATTTATTTAAAAATAAAAATTACTTATCCAATTTTAAGTTATGATAAATACAAATTATGATAATAGTTTTTATTTTTTTAATCAACAGAAATTTAAATTATGATAATTACTTATTTGCGAAACTTATCTAAAGAGTGATATTAAGAGAATATATTTTTTGCTTAATAATTTGAATCTATTGAATTTTAAAATGACTATTTATTTATTTATATTAAATTATCACTTTTTTTTATCTTATTAGTCTTCCAATATTGTCTCTTTCAACACTATAAGGTATAAATGTCTCAGTTTTGTGATTTCTTTAGATAGAATTTTTATCTCTGGGACTATAAACATTTGAGTATAAGTATAATACATGAAAAAAAAAATATATATAAATCTTCAAAATATTTTATTTAAAATGAAGCTTTTTATATAAAATCATTAACATTGGATAGTTAAATTTATTTATATTACCTTGAATTTTCTGATTTTAAAATAACTTATGAATAATTAGTTTGATTTCTTTTAAATGGAGAATTAATAGTTTAATTTTTTGTAGTAAAATATGATTTGTATTTTATATTAGGTAATGAATCACTTTAATCAATAGACTGCAAAGATAAAAACTATTTCATAAGTGTTTTTTAATTAAGCTTTTTTATCCGTCTGCTGTCTTTGTTTAATAAATTGAGTTATCTAAGTGGGAAAAGCTCATAATTATGAAAGTATTTTTTAGGTTTATTTTTTGAGGAATTGGTATTTTAATTAAAAAAATTATTTTATTAGTAGGTTTTAAGGTATGGAATATAAAATTAATAATCTTTACTAATATAATTAACTATATGAATAAAAAATGCAAATTTATGTAATTAAAGAGGTTAATAAATAACTATAAAGTAAATATTCATAAATGTTAATACTATATTCTTAGAATTATATACTTACTTTTATTAATTTAGATTGTAGTATAATATAATAAAAAAATATAAAATTAATCATTTTTATTAATTTTGTTTGCTTCTTAAAATAAAACTTTAAATGAAATTATTAATTTAAAAAAAGGATTATCAATTTTATTATTAATCAATCACTTCACTTCTAATAAATTTATAATTATTTTATTTATCTAAAAGGTGCTAGGCAGATGATAGGCAGTATATTATAATTATTATAAAATAATAAAAAAAATTTTGTGATCTGAATAATTAATAATATATTAAATAAAACTAGATAATTATTAAAAATTAATATTAAAATAAAAATGAATAATATACCCAAATCACCAACCAATAAGGGACAAAATTTTACTCCAAGAACTAAAAATCCATAATATTTTGAGGACATTATAGTCCATAAAACTGAAAAAAAATTCAACAAAGGTTCAAAATCACCTTAAGCCTAAGAGGCTCCTAGATCAATTCTTCCCCAAATAAACCAAAATAATTAAAATTATAATGGTTAAGATTTTCAAAAATAGTAAGAAACAAAGTCTAAAAATAATATAGAAGCAAAGGCTAGCGTCTTAAGAGGGTAAATCCCAATAAAATTAAATATAAATAAATAAAAACAATTTTTGCATTTTTTTGTAGATCAAAGCTTAACAATGACTTAATAGGTTAGGTTACAAGATTAAGTAATGTGATTTATATTTTGGGTGATTTATCGACAGATTTGCTATATTTTATTGAAAATTAATAGAAAATGTAGAATAATACAAGTGATTATATTAGTAAAATGATGGCAAAAGATTTTTTGAAGATTTAATTCACTAGAACATAAAGAGTGATGAATCTTTTCTAAAAATTTATTATTGATATAATATTATCTAGCTAAAAAGAAAAAGAAGTAAAGTTAATTATAATGAAAAATTGTTAAAGCAATAATAACAATTTTAAATAAACTAGGGATGCTAGGAAATAGGAGAAATCATTAAAAAGGAAATAATGTAGGTTTTATAAAATCACTAGGCCTATATTTAAAATTAGGAGGAGATTTTAGAGAAAATAAATCAGTTTTAAAATAAAGAAATAATGATAGTCACTGATTTTTATGATGGAGTAAAAATGATATTGGATACATATAATTACATGTATAAGGTAAGAAAAGAATTTTAATTTTAAGAATGTTATGATTGATAAATAATTATTAAAATTATTAAATAAAATGAAATAGGAAATGGGAAGCTATGGGAAAACAAGACCTCAATTTGAGAACTACGTAAAAAGTATTCATTAATTTAAAAGTCTTTTGGCTGCAGAAGAAAAAAATGCAAGAGCATTTAAGTTAATTAATGAACTCGAGGGGCTAGTGAAAAGTTAGTTTGATAAAATTGATCACTTAAATTTATAAATTTAGAGCTTGAAAAAGGAAAACGAGAAATTGACATCCCTTTACGAAAAGTATTAGACCGAAAAATAGGAATGGTCAATAGCTAGAGTAAATTGCCACTAATATTATGCTATTCATTTATTATATTTAATATTTTTATGTTTATGTATTACAAATTTAAATTGTAAAGTTAAAAATTGCAAAAAATGAGATGGGAAACATCAGTTTAGACGATGAAAACTAAACTCAAGCTAAATATGGGCTGAAAAAAAAAGGTGCCAATTTAGACCTAAATACTGCTCATATGAAGGCTCTGGAAGAATTTTACTTTAATACAGTTCAGGAAATGAAAATGGAAAATAAAAATATAACACAGGAGCTATAAACGGCGAATAAAAAAATATAAGCCTATACCT
Organism: Miamiensis avidus; assembly: GCA_037039885.1. Classification (NCBI taxonomy): domain Eukaryota; phylum Ciliophora; class Oligohymenophorea; order Philasterida; family Glauconematidae; genus Miamiensis; species Miamiensis avidus. The sequence goes on along the minus strand of JAWVGU010000013.1, from coordinate 654,093 downwards.
AAATTTAATAAAGTAAAGAACTTGAATAATAGAAGATGGCATAGTAAGAAGCTAATAGATTTCAAGAAAAAAAAGCCTTTTCTTTAAATAGTGCTGATAAAGAAATACAATGCTGTTTTATCTCAGATAAAAATCCTATTACTAAAAGGTAGTTTTTTACTAAATTAGGTTAAAAAATAAAGAATAATTATTTATTTAATTATTTTTTTTAGAGACAATTAGTTTATTAACATATTAATAAACCCAAATTCCTATTTAAAATGTGGGAATCCGTAAACCAGGGAGTGGATATAATGTATAATAAATGTAATTTATTAGGACAGAATTTTATCAGAAGTATATGATGAACAAGATAAAAGGCCGAAAAACGGTTTAAGATAATATACAGCGTAATGGTTTTTGAAGAAATTTGGTAAAAAATTAACAATGCCCTTATTATTTTACATTTTTAATATTTACAATAATTTAACAAGGAAATAAAGACATAGCTGAGATATTTTTAAAAGATTTCTTAATTACATTAAAGAAATATGGAAAATAATCTGATAGATTTTCCATGTTTGCAGATTTCTGTCAAATAGACGAGCTTTTAGAACCTGATTTCGAAACAAGCAATATAAACACAATTGGTACAAATTTTAATAATAAATTATATATATATTGAGTTATTTAATTTTATTGTAAAATATTAGGAATAAGCAAAGCCAAGTTTAAAAAAAATTATATGGGAACATAAGAGCCTCTGAACATATATCTAAAATTAGCCTTCTTAGCAAAATAAGCTTGTAATACAATATAGAAATGTTAAATTAAATATTAATTTAAAAAAATAAAAAGCTGCTTATGGGGGTTAATAGTAATAATATTGTCCTTTACTACCTAATATTTTCGTAAGAGGGAATGATTTAGTTTCTTATGAAACAGTTGCAAAAATGCTGGAGTCGCTATAATAAGATGATATTAATTTTGAGACTGTAAATATTATTACAAATATATTTAGAATTTAACATTAAATGCAATACTATTTTATACAAAACTAAATAATTAAAGATAGAGGGATATTAGAATGCAGAATAATTATATAGAAAATTCTTGGCTTAGGATATGGGTAATAGATCAAGAGATGGGCTCAAAGTTTATACAGAGGTCATAGAAGAAGACGAAGACCAGTATATTCGTTTTGATTTTTTAGCTAAAAATTTAATAGAAATTGTATAAGAAAAGCGTTTCTTGGAGTTGGAAGCTCTATATTTGTCTTTACAATAAAAAGGTATTCTTATTATTATCCATTTTTATTAATTTATTATTTTCTTATCCAATAAAGGAACCCCGAAATACCCTTGTGCCATCAATTATGAAGAATTTAGAAAACTAATAGAACTGAAGTTTCCTACAAAAAGCTACCGCTGGGCGGAGATAGCTTATAAATTTTTATCAACTCAGTCATAACAGAAAAAACCCCAATCGGAATCCCTATTTTATAATTGGTTCCTTTAATAGTGAATGATGACTGTTTGTCAGAAAATATTTTAAAAGTCAACCCAAAATGTATATAATATAGTAAAAGAGATCAGTTAAAAAGTTAAGAATCTGGAACTAGGGCTTTTGCAACACAGTAATCTACTATAAATGCAGGTTAGCTGTAAAATCCAGAGACAAAAAGAACACTGCAAAAGTCAGGTATTCCAGTGCAAAAATCACAAAATTAAGAAGAAAATAATTCTCCCTAAAAACTAATGGAAGAAGCGTAGAAATTATTTTAGGTTTTTGATCACATAAATGAACTCGCTTTATTAGAAGAAACGTACAAATTAATTCAACCTATGCTTGTTATTGAAAAGAAAAATGAGTCTCTTCACAGGTAAAATTTTTTTCTTATTCTATAACTTGCTTTTAAGTTATTAATTAATATATTATCATATAGATTGCACCAAAGTTTGAAGGAAGAGTTGAGCAAATTTCCTAAAAATGTAATCGCTATGTAAAGATATTAGGCGTTTTCAAATTATGACAAAAATAAAACTATCCTAAAAGATGGTTTAGAAGGAGCCTGGAATTTGTTTAGAAAAATTTTGAGTTTTTTGTCTCAAAATAAACAGTGACTTCATTAATATTATTTTCTTTTTTCTTAATCTTTAATATTTTTTTATTTTAACAAGTATATTATCTCTAATATAAAGCAGCAATTAATTAGACAATAATATCCACACATTATTTATTTTATAATAACAATCATTTAAATTAAATTCTGAAATGTTGTTTCATTGTGATTAGTTAATCTAACCATCAAAAACTACCTAAATTATAATAATATATTATTTCAGTTTAAAGGATTAAAAAAAAAAAAAAATTATTGAATATAGACATGCTAAAATAAAGCAATAAAATACCACTCAAACGTTCTTCTACAAAAAAACTTTCTAACTAGTAGCAGCACATACACCAAGCAAGAATTATAGAAACTACTATAGTTAATTAGGAGATTTATTTTTCTATCTAAATTAGATATGTAATTTATATTTATCAAAAACTACTATTTTAATTATTATTTAATTAATAATCTAAACTATACCATTGTATTTAAGATGGCAGATAATTGGTATTTAAAATATAATTCTCAAGATTTTAAGTAAATTGATTAAAACCTAAGAAAAATGAAAGATAAAGAAAACATTACTGCTGAATTACCAAGTTTTCCTGAGTTTTTTGGTGATAAATTTACATCTCTAATTGAATACTAAGAAGTGGTCAATAAATATTTAGATTCATTATTCAAAAATAAATCAATAAGAAATTCCGATGCTTTAAAACCAATCATATCAAAAGTGGAACTGGGATTTGAGAAATAAGATGGCGGTTTTATTTTAAAAAACACTGAATAAGTGAAAAAATTTATAATTTGGAAAAAAAAAATAAAAGGGAAATAAGAATTATATCTCTTTATATACCGTAAAAACTTGTATAAAAATCTTCACTCATTTATTTTATAACTTAATTTCTTTTTTCATAAATTCAGAAATGGAAATCTCGAAGATAAAGGAATTGAAGTTCTTAGCACCATTGGTGTCGCAAATTTATTAGACTTAAGATAAATTACTATTAATTTAATGTAATTTTTTTATTTGAACTTATTACGAATATTATATCATCAGCTAGAGTTAGTAAGTAGTCATATTATATATTAATTAGGAAAAACAAAATAACCTCTAAAGGATTGAGTTAATTTTCTAACTATGGTTTGTCAAAATTGATTAAATTAAAATCTTTATCTTTAAATTTCACGTATTTATAAATTTATGATTATGTATTCATTCTATAATAATAAGATATTATTTATTTCAGAGATAATAGAATAACAGATTCTGGAATAGAAAAATTCTCAACGGAAGCTTTAGTATATTTATCCAATGTAGAAACACTAAACTTATTATTCGGGTAAAAATTATTTTTATTATTAAATAGTAAAAGTAGCATAATATATTTATAATAAATTTATAGATATAATTAGATTGGAAGTAAAGGTATTGTTGCACTTGTATAAATAATATAGCAATTAAAAAAATTAAAAAACCTAAATCTTTCTCTAGAGTAATTTTAATAATATTATATTTTAAGAAATAAATTTATATATATACTAATAATATAATGTTGTTTAATTAAGGGGAAATCAAATTACCGAAGAAGGAATTATGGAGTGTGCTAATAATCATTTTCCATTTTACGATCAAATTTAAAAGTTTTCTTTGAATCTTATGTATAATTTACATTTTTTTAAAATTATAATAAAATAAAATTGTATTAAAATAATAGGGATAATACTCTTAGTGAAAAAAGTATATATGATTTATGTTATAATGCATTTCTGTAGATGAAACGAATTACGAAAGTTGATTTATTTATAGAGTAAATTTTTCATTATGAATTTAGGCATATTTTAAATAAATATTTTTTATAAAAAGCTGTGGAGCTTCACAAAGGTGTTTTGATTTAGTTGAAATTACAGAATAAAACATCAATAAGAGATGGAGGTGCATGTATATATTAAAGGCTATCAGGAAATTAAGGGAAAAAACACTTCAAAACTTTTTCAGGAAAGAAGTTTTCACCACTGAACTAGTAGGTGATTTTCTTATTTGATAAATACATTATATATAATAATTTAAATTATTTGTTTATACTTTTACTACTAAATATAACTATATATTATAATATATATTATATAGATAAAAGTAATATTTTATCATTGCAATGTTTATGAAAAATAAGAGGATATAAATTTCTAGATTTTATCAGATTTTTTTTAATATTTTAAGGATTAATAAAATAAAATAATCATTTGTTATTACATTCTAAAATAGCAATTTAAAACAAATAAAAATGATAAAAAAATAAGAACTTGAAGAAGAATTGAGTGATGGCTTTGAGCTTTTAGAAATTGATGAAAAAGAGTGCTAATAAATATAAGAAGATTATGAATCTACCATTTCATTCAAAATGAACGATTTTTCGAATTATTAAATTGAAAATTGGTATCCATAATTGTAGAAATACACCTATAAAACTGAATTCATCGCTCTAGATTAGCAGGATATAGATTTCTTAATTAGTATTAGCGAAAACATGAAAAATTAAAAGTTTAAATTAAAGGAGTCCTAGAAAAAGTCTGAAATAATTTCCAATCTAGCTTCTCAAATCTAAAAAGCATTAGAAAATTTAAACTTGAGTGCCTTTCTTCGTCTCAATACAAGAAGTCCTAAAGATGTAGGATACGATTATCAGTCTTAAGATGATAGAATGAAGATGGCTATCCAGGATACTATAATTCACTTACAATAATAGATGAATATTAGTAGAGAATTATTATTAAAAAGAAAAGAAAACTAAAAATCCCAATTAGATAACGATTTAGAATTACTAACGAAAAGAGAAATAAATGAAATTTTTTAATTTATTTAAAATTATGGAAAAAAATTCTTAAAAGTTACCAATGCAGAGTAAGCACTCACAGTTTTGTGTCAAAGTGATAGAATATATGAGGATCTTACCAACATAACTATAACTAATAAACGAAACTAAAGCGAATCAGAAAGGTAACTTTAATGCTTATTGTGCGTTAGACAATGGGAAGATTTTTCATGGTAAGATGAATTTAGATGTTTTTTTTATGACAAAAAATTGACAGCTATCTGCTAGTACGAAGAAGATACTTATTCCCCTGAATTAAATTAGCCTGAAGTTTAATAAAAAATTATTCAAACGATATCTAACAAATTCAATGAAATGAAAGAACTAATTCCTATGAGTAAGGGAGTTATTGATTTTATAATGTCAAAAAATTACAACAACTGTAATCTTTTAGAAATAAACCCCTTTTAAGAACATGCAGGTATATATGATTTTTTTTAAATATTAGAAAATAAATTTTATTATTTTAAAATTCTTAGGAACATAGACCAGAGGATCTCTTTTTTCATGGTAAGAGGATTAAAAAATTTTATAAAAAGGGCCCTTAGAATTCAGAGTCTTAAAAGAAGTAAAAGATAATGTAGGAAGTTTTTGCTTGCGTTATTATGGAACTCCTTCCAAAACAGGAGCTTATGAAGTAATTAAAGAAGCAGTGCAATAAATATGGAAAAATAATATTTAATGATAAATTAAATAAATAAATAATTTTTATAAAATAATTTATATTAATTAAATATAAACTTCAAATAACATATTAATATATATATATATCAAAATTTCAGAGAAAAACTTTTTTATAGCTTGTATTCATTCTGCATTTCGGACATTGGGGAGGAACTACATTTATACAATTTTCGCATGCCACCATATGAAAGCACTAAACTGATATGTACCTTGATTTCTCATTCATACAAATAATACATACCCCTTCATCTGCAGATCCCACTTCTTTAAGGGCTATATTTTCACTTTTAAATTATTAATATTGAGGCATTTGCTATTAAAATTAATGTACTTATCCTCCACAGCTTAGTTATTATTGTTTCAATTCAGGTAACTAAAGCTCCTATGGATTTTGAAAAGGATCATCATCAGGATGTGCTTGTCTAATCTGCACTCCGTACGGTGTTTATTATTTTTAAACTTAGAAACTTGGGTTACTTACTAGCATTTCCTCTGAAGGGTAGTTGTAGTTATATTAAGAATGTTGGATCAAATTATTTTAACTATTATTACAATATTAGGAATTTTCTTATAAGGAAGAAGAGGAGGGATTATAATTTGGATTCAGAACCTGCTTTTATACAGGAACTTCTTATTTTTTAATAAAATGTTGATGTTATTAAGTAATATTTCCATACTCGTTTTGTAACTATTTATTATATTCTTTCATTTATTATTCCTGTTCCTTTTGTTGTTGCTATACCATATGCTTATCTTGATTGGCTTTCTAATCTAAATTCTATTGGTACCCTTACATTTTTTCTTCAGTGCTTCTTCTTAGAGCTATTATTTTTTTTAGCCAGTTCAATTTATTGCTCAGGAGTTAACTTCTTAACTTTTTTAACCTGAACATGTTGGTTTCCTCTTTGTCTTTATTATTCCTAATATAAATATTACTACTACCTTCTTTCTTCTTCTTGGAGGTATTCACTCATTCTTGATTATCTTTTTCGTATAGATTCGATTTTGTATTTATAATTTTTTTTTTTTTATAGAAGTAATTTCTTAATTGATTCAATCAATAAATAAATAAGTAATATAGTTGTGTGGAATTCTGATAATTTTTATTAATAAATTAAAAATCACTATTAATAAAACAAATAATACAATAAAATATTTTTTTTGATGATATAAATATACCAATAACAGATTTTTATTACAAAATATTAATATTTTCATAATTTTAATTTCATTTTAATAAAATCACATACAATATAGCTTGTCATTTTCCCTATGATATTCTTTCCATCTGTATCTAAGCTGGGCGCTCCTTCAGCTATATGAAGATAGCAGGAATTTTTTTCTTTTGCTGATTAAATAGTGAACTGTCTTATTTAAGTTGAAGTAACTCCACTAGGAGTGAATGCACTTGATGGCATATATTCGATGCAATCTAGATCAATTTCTACTCCGAAAGGTACTTTATTTACTTTAGATATTCCTTATTAAACGGCTTATTCAAAAGTCAACTCTCCTCTTAAAATATCATCATAAGTAGAATAAGTAATTTTATTTTCTTTCAGTTTCTCATACATACTTTGATTATTGTAAGATTCATGAAGACCCAAAATATGATAATTTAGCAAATACCCCTATTAAAAGGCATAACTGAACCCATTTCCTGAGTGTCGTCCCTCCAATTCTCTGAAATCAGCATGAGGATCAATATTGATAGCATTTACTTGTGAATTCAAACCCTTAGAACTTCCTCTCAGCATTCCATAAGAATTATTATGTCCTCCTCCTATTACTATGGGTACAACCCCAGCAGATACTATTTCTGACACTATAGGATATACTCTTTCATCTATTTATTGCACTAAATTTCTTAATTCTACTAACTATTCACTTTTTGAAGCTATCAAGGACTTGGATTTTTCCATTAAATCTTCACAATATATGTGTCCCATAACCATAACTTCACTTCCACAAAAATATTAATTGCTTTGTACGTTAACAAACTTTGATAAAAAAGCTTCCCAAGCATCAGCTGACCCTCCTCTTCCTAAGTTTGCTCTAGGACCTATGTCTTCTGGAATTCCAAAAATTGCAAATTTACATTTTGATTGCTATAGCTATACTTTCAGATTATCATTTGAAGATAGCAATTTCACTTTTTATCCTATTTTATCTTCTCCCTATCTAAAGCTAATGAGTTCCTTTAGTGTAGTTTGGGTTAAAGGAATTAATGATTGTTTTTGCATTTATTTGTTTATATATATTTTATGATTAATTTTTGTTATTTATGATTTTATGATATATAATAAATTATTTATTAAATAATACATATTATTTTGTAAAATATAAGATTTTGTGAGGTATGAATTCCACTAGCTTATATTATACGAACATTATATAATATAATTTACATTAAAATAAAATAAAATAATAAATTAAAAAAATACTATATTATATTAATTTTATAAATTATTTTCATTTTGATAATTTAAACATTTGATTATAAATTAACTTTATAAGGAAGGAAAAAAAGTATCAAGCATTTTTTTAAAATTCATTAGAATTATTTATCCCTTATGGTTATTAAATTATCTGGCTTTCACATTTAGCAATTTCTATTTTTAAAAATTAAGAGTTATGTCAGAATTTCTACTATCTTACTGTTGCAACTATTAACTGTATTCCTAAAATTTCAGTTTATAAATATAAAAGATAAATATATAATAATTTTAAAATTGTACATTATTATTTATTTATAGACTAGGTTTGTTTTCATACGTCTAGGAAGATGAACTTGTATTATATTATGAGTAAAATTACTTAATTTTATCTGTAGAGTCATTTTAACTCAATAATGCAGGTGTGCTATCATCTCTAGATGGGATTTTAACAAAATTTGAAGTTGTCGCTTTAATTTAGTTATTATTAAATGGAGTTATTGATCTCATTTCATTGTCATTATTTTAAGAAAAAAAACTAATATCATTTCCAAAATTGGAGGAAGTCTTAATAGATTCGTTAGGATTTATTTTTAAGAAATTAATTTATAAATTATTGTTTTTAGTATTTGCACTATCTTACGATTTCATTAAGGAATTTACAGCTATAGTTCTGTTGATAAAGGATTTTAAAGATTTTTAAGATTTTTATTTTACTGTGCTTCCATTGATTTTTGAATTTTCTCTTTTTGGTTTCCTTTACACTTATTATTCATTTAACTATTACATAATTGAATTTTGCTATTAAAATATCTAAGATATTATATTTATTTTATCTTGAGTAGTTTCCAATTATTCAAATCCTTTAATTTCACTTTTCTCCTTTAACAAAAATATTAAAATCTTTAAATAGTTAATATAGGAATATATTTATTATTACATTATTAAAAAAACTGTGTCTTATATAACAGGACGAGGAGTCATATTTTTCAATTTTTCTACATTATAAATCTCTGCTTATTTAAAGACTTTTTCTAATTCATGATATTTTGAATTTTATAATTCTAATTCACTTTGCTTACTATTATTTTCCATTTATAATTTTTTGATGTCTTTTAACTATTTATCAATCATTGCCATGCAATTCTTTACCTTTTCTGTAATTGTTAAATTTTCTACATCTTATTAGATATATTTTTATTCGTATTATTTTATGCTTCGCTCCAAATTTTTAATTTTATTTTTAAGTTATTCAATCTCTTTTTCCTAAATTAATTTTAAAAATATAAATAAAATATGTATTATATTTACTATCTTAATACCTAGTCGTCAACAATTTTTTAAACTCTTTACATTTTTTCATTAAATTCTTTTGAAAGAGTTTTTTGTTATTGAGCCTTAATTAAATTAAAATCATTAATAATCCTTTCTTGAAAATCTTATTTTTCATAAAGAGTTTTTATTAATTCTTATTTTTCCTTTTATTTGTCAATATGAATTTTTTAGTTTCTTCTAAAATTTCCTTAAGCATTTAGTTGCATGAATATGAAGGCAATAATTTTATTTCCGATGATATATTGAAAGTATCTTCTATATCTATTACATTTTTCTAAACGAATTAATTTTTGTCACTTTCATGTTTATCTAAATTAAAGAATGTAATTATTATTATATTTAGTTATGCTATGCAAATTTATAAATAATTTTACTCATTTTCTGATATTTTGATAAAAAAGCTATTAGTTATTCATCTTAGCAAAAAACAATTTATGAAAGGATTTTGAAAAATTTCTTCATTCTTTCACCATATATATTTGATTATTTTTTTAATACCTTCAGTAAAATGTATATGTCATTCGTTATGTTATCATCTATTTAATTGCCGTTTTCAATATAGTTTTTGTCAATAGAATTTAGCAAATGTATAATATCAATCTAAATTATAAAAATAACTTTAATATTTATAATTTGATATATTATACTGCAAAGATATTTAATAACTTGTATTTACATCTTAATTTTTTTTTAATGTATACTTTATTAAGATTTTTTGGAAAGTTTAAATATATTTTAAACTGGAGACTAATGGAATTATATTGTATTTTAGCTGAGTTATTTCGGAGTGTGGGGATTATTAAAATTTAATAAATTACTTTAGCATTAAATATTTTAATTAGAGCCATAAATGGGAACCTGGTTGATAGTACTTTGGGAAAAGTGAATATTTTCTAGATTATTTTAACTCCCATTTTTATTATTATCTATCAATACACTTGTATTTAAAGATTGTGGCTATTCATAATTGTTGAACCTCACTCTATTCGGAGTATTATTTGTTGTTTAGGCTTTAATACTGGTTCTCCTTCGACCGACGCTTTTAATTCTAAAATCTTGGTTTGGTAGACTTTATTGGTTTTAATTTCCTAAAGTTATTTTAGGGAAAAGATAAAAAATAGTTTAATTTCATATGGATAAAATATAAACTAATTTTTATTAATTAAAATTATTTACTGGAAAAATTAAAGGTAGTAAAGTAAATTAAAGCAATTATTCATTTAATTTAATTTTAAGTGATATTTAAATTTAATAATTATTTTTCATAAAAAGTTTTTATTGTTGAATACAACAACTATGTATTATTTTGGAAATAATTTATTATTTTATGATAAAATTTAATAAAGGGTTTTAGTATTATTATATCATACATCCCTATATAATATAAATAATAAAGTGTGTATTATTATTAGATTTTTATAATACCTAAATTAATACTCTGTTGATTTGACTCTCTTTGTTAGGTTGTTTAAAATGTACTTTTATTTTTTCTTATATTATTATCAGAAAATTGACTTTCTATTTTATTTTGCGTAAATGAAGTATTATTGGAGTATTAAACTTGCCAATTTTTTAAAATCACTCCTCTCTTTTTCGATTGGAATTATCGCTCCATCACTAATTAATGAGTTTTCTACATATCATCATATATTGATTTTCCTAATATTTATAGACAGGAATATAATAAATGGGTTTATCATTATATATATTTTACTAGTTTTAATTGGTTCAAGGCTCATTGTAGATATGTATATTTATTTGTATTATAAATCGTTTTTTATTTTAGATAATTATTATTTTTTACTTGTTTTTTTTTATTGAAAGCTTTATTCAATCAGTATTAGCATTTTACTTCTAATTTTCAGATTAATAATAAGTAGCATGCCGAAAAAATTAGGTATTATTGTGTTTAATAAAAAATTATAAAAAATGGAATAATTTTATCCAATAAAATAGAAAAAATTTAAGTGCAATAATTTTTTCTGTACAAATACTTTATGTCGTATAAAATAAATGTAATTTACTTCTCTAATAATTTTTAAATAATACAGACCAGATAAAAATTGTAAAAACCTTCATAAATTGCCATAGCATCTTATAAGAAAACTATTCTAAGTTTTATTAATTCTATTTTCTTTAAATATTTCTACAAGATCAATAACTTATATAATCTGAAAATAAGTAATGCTCTATTTTAATATTTCCCAAAAGATATTTTTATGTTAAAATATATTTCTATTAATTTTAGTCATTAAATTAAAAGAAAAAGATATTTTTTTACACATAAATATCTAAAATTAGTAAATAAATGAGAATGAAAGTTAAGTTAAAATATATTAAAATATCAGGCAATCCCGATTAGCTCATCTTGGTAGAGCATGCGACTTTTAATCGCAGGGCGCTGGGATCGAGGCCCAGGTTGGGAGTAGCCTTTTTTTTTTTATATATAAAATAAAAAATATTTTTATCTAATAATAATAATTATTAAAATGATAAATTCTTATGAAAAATATATGTCTGTTAGTATTATTTTAAATATACGTATATAAAATAAACAATATAATGAATTAAAAAAGTAAAAAATTTTATATATTTTATATTTAATCATTACTTTTATAATTTTAAATTATAAATTTATTTCTCTTCTTGAATTACTTTTTCCTATGCATCAAGGAAAATATTTTTACATCTTACACATTCTGAACCATTATTATTGTAATTTTACGGAGTTATTAAGCAAGGTTTAGGAATAATTTTCCCTTCATTTTAGTCTAACCATGCACTCAACTCATCCCCTTATTTTTTTTTTAGGACACTATTCTTTGCTATCATGTTATGCCTTTTCCCATATAATATCAATATTTTTTCATATGACTTAATTTGATTTATTCTTTATTGGTAATGCCAAAATCTTCTTAAGAAGTAGACTTTCAAAATTATTGATTTAATTTTTATTAAATATATAATATATCTATATCAGTTAGTGTTACTAGCTGTTGAAGCGAATATAATTCCAAATACGTTTCTTTTCCATTTTTCTTCATTGAGTCTAAAATTGATTTTTTTTATATATTGCATTTTATCGTAGGCTAAAGCAATTGGGGACTCCATTCTGCAAGTATTAGTAGCAAAATCATAAATAACTTCTCCGTATGCAAGTAAGGGAGTGTCAACTTTGATTCCAATCTTAAATAAATGTTGCAAATTAAAATCATTTTATAGTTTAAATTCACTTTACCTCGGTTTCTCGTATTCCTAATTTAATTCCCCTCATTGATCTGATAGCAGCATTGTCTTTTCCTAGTATTATTTGGACAATTAATTTGATAACCAATAATAGGAAACCTGCTATTCTTTCTCCTAATCCCCTCCATCTAAACTTGTCTATTGATCCCATATATTACAAACAGCTACTAACATCTGTATCATTTTCTAATTAAATATAACCGTACTTATTATCTATTATCGGGTCCTTTAATGCAAACCCTCTAAGTTTTTAAAACTCGGTATTTTCTGGAAAATCCATTGTTGTATAAGTTTTAATATTTGGATCTTGCTAAATTTTATATATTTAATTAAAATCTAATTTTTTGAAAATTTTTAAAAATGAAATATTACAACATCAAGACTATACACCTCTTAATCATACTTAATTTTGTAAATTAATGGGATATTTTTTATACCTTAAAATAAAAATAATTTTTATTTTAAAAAAAATGGAATTATTTTATTATAAATTATAAATATTTCATTTAATTTTAAGTTTACCCTTGTAATGTGAGGAATATATGGGGTTGTTAGCTTGAACTATCCCAGCCAAAAATATTTTCCCTCTTATCAGACCATTTTTAACATCTTCTTTAGATTAAAAAAAATTATTTTTAATGTAATCTATTTAAAATTCTATGGCTCTTTATAATTAATCAGGACTGTATTCTTAAGAATTAAATGCTTATTTTCTTTCTTGGTTTATCTTAAACGCCCTAAATTAGTGTTTTATAAATAGAGTTAAAGAACCAATGCTTATAAACCCACATAAGGCATTGAAATAGAATCTACCCTCTATATTATTCATGGAATGAGAATTTAAATAATTTATATAAGTGCAATATTTATTATTATTAATATATTTATTAAGAGCATGTATAGATATTAGACTCTAATTAAAATTAAAATCGTAATTTATTATAATACGCAAAAATAGCATATCTATTTATTTCCATTCAAATAATTAAATTAATGTAATAGAATGTATTATATTAATCTTTTTTAATTAAAAAAACCCATAAATAACTTTAACAAAATTTAAAATTATTAAATATATTTCGTCAGTATTATAGAAATAAATTACATACTTTTTTTATAATAATAAGTAATAATTAATAGTAACTCTTAAAAGTTATTCTACTCTTTAATTAAGAAATTCATCACTTTTAATTAGTATAGATTATTTTGTGACTTAATGATTTTCTTGTTCTTTAAACTATTTTTTATTATTTTGTAAAAAGAAGAAAATGCTTGTATAGTTTTTTTTATTAATTAACTAATAAAATAAAAATCATAAATTACAATAAAATTCTAAATTATTCGATTCTTTAAAATGAAAAAATCATCTGATGATATGTCGTAAGATGAACAGCCAAGTGTCAACCCATCTCAGCTTTCTCAGTAGTAGACGCAGGACGGAGAAGTTACTTTTGAATAATTTTTAAAAGGGAACATAAAAATAAGAATAATAAATATTGTGAAATCTTTATTTCATCCCACAGTAATAAATTTATGAAAAATAATAAGTTTTGTTATTACTTAAATTAAAATATTGATTTTATCATTTTTTTAAAAATTATCTCGAAGTTATTTTTTGTAATTTAATTTTTTCTTTAGAAATACGAAATCGAAGTAGATTCTGACACTTTCCCAACTCAAATTACAAGTAAGAGATATTCGGATTTTCTTGCTCTACATTAAGCAGTATTTTACTATTAAACAATTAGTTCTTTAAATATAAATATTATTATATTTTGCAGATTAAGTAAAAATATGAATAAGCCGATCTGCCCCTGATACCCTCTAAAATGTAGATAGTGGGCAAAACAAAGAAAAGATCTGAATCTTTTTAATAAATTTTTGCAAAAATAATGCAAATGGGAGAGTTTAATATGGAGACCAGGAAGAAAACTCGAAGAATTTTATACAATTTTTTATGTAAATTTAAATATTAAGATAATTTAATTAGATTGTTAATATTATTGATATAATCAATAGTTCTACTTGGAAAAAATGATTTTCATTAATTAACACCAAATAAGGTTTAACAATAATACCAGTAGTCTTAACTCAAATAGGCTGCTAGCTTAGCTAAGGAATCCGGGCAAAAAGCGAAGGGAAACGGGAAGGATAATTTGGAAACACTTAGGAGTTCAGAAAGTTCTCAATTTTCTCCATAAGAAAGACCTAAGGCGAATTCTTAAAGTGGGATTAGACTATTTTGTAGTGATGTCCAAGCTGATGATATGAATAATTCTTCAGAAAACCTAGCCGTATAAAGGGGGAAACTAAATTCCATTACCTAAGCTGAGCTTAAATAAGTTTAGCAATTGGCTAACACTTACAATCCTTAAGAAGTGTTTAGGGAAAATTCCATGACTGGAAGCCAAATTTTGGAAGTGAAAAACTAGTTATTGAATAATAGACAAGGTTTCCAGGGAAGCCAATCGTCTGAAGACGAAGAAGAAGGCGAAAGTAAAATAGTAGAAAAGAGAGCCATAAATAATGAAGAAGAGATAAATAGTAATTAGCAATAGCAGACGAAAACATTTTCGAAATTTAATCCGATAAAGACTTTTAAAAATAATATAAAGAGTTATCAAGATAAATAGTAAAGCCTCAGTTAAACTTTGCATAAAGAAATTCTATACGAAAGATATTTGTAAAATATTTAATTTTTACTTATTTTTGGTTTTTTTATTTACATTTTAAATGCCCTTTCAGATTTGTGAACTTTTTCGGACAAAAAAACGAAAGAAATATATGCCTTGATGATTGGAAAGAATACAATGTGAAAGTTACAGAATCCGAAATGTTGTTATTTAAAAAGGAAAATACCTTATAGGGAATATATGATATTATGATAAGTACATCATACTGTATTTCAAGAATATAGCCTAATGGAGAATATCCTTACTATGAAATTAATCATCCATATGACAAATATAAATTGTTATTGGCCAGTTATGATCCTAGGGAAAAAATATTTCCAATGATATGAGATAACAGGCCTTGCTCAATATTTTTACTCTCGATAGCAAAGTAAAGAAGAAAAAAGAAATTATTAACTAAGAATTAAAGCCCACAGGAAAATTGATGATTGAAGGTTTTTAATTATCTAATTTATTTATTTATTCTATTTTTCATTTATTTAATCTATTTTATATTGATCATTTCAGTCAAGGATATTACTAATTTTGGATTTAGCGATTTTTCATATTTCGTACAAATCTCTCATTTTGGTTAGGTTCTTTATACGAATAAAAGAGAACCCAATCATGAAGGAAACATAAGGTGGAACTAAAAATTATATTTACCAATATTGAACAACTATTCAACAGCGAAACTCGAATTAATTAAGTGTTCCTTGACGGGGTGGATTAAAAAAGAGCAAGAAAAGCAAGAATTATTACACAGCATGAATATATAAATTCCTGATATACTTACAAACATTTACAAATATGGAACTTTCGTAAAAAAAATTAAAATTAAAGAATAAAAATATTTTTAACTTAAAATCTTATTTTTTTAATCGATTTCAGACATTGATATTAGACATCCCGGTTTAGCACAATTAAAAAGAACCTCAAAATAATTTCAGAAAATTGAAATTAAGAATTGAGAATTGCTCTACCTATATGTCTTACATATGTTCTAATTAGCATGAAAAATACGAAGAGTTAGATATTCAAGAATAGTTGTATGAAAGGTTTTGGCTTAAAACTTCAGTCAATAGATTTAAAAGAATGAAGGTGCATACAAATATGACATTGAAAAGTTTTTCAGATATTTTAAATTTCAAGTACCAAAAGCTTTCATACATCGTTTATACGGTAATCTTATAATTTATTATAAAATCAATTGAATCAAGTAACTTTTATTACAATTTTAAAATAAAAATAAATTTTTTATTAGATTTTAACTATTTTAATGCTGTTTTTCAACCTATCTTCTATTGTAAATTGCATTGTAGTGATGCTTCTATTTGTTATTTTATATAATTCAGAAATTTATAACTTGCACTACAAGAAATAAATCGAAGATTTTTTATTAAATGAAAGAGAATTGCATCCATATTATTTCGAACCGAAAGTATTAACTCTGAAATAGGTCGAAGATTTAAAGTTTTTAAATAAATTCTAAGTAAATGTTATAAAAAGTGAAAATATGTACGCTAAATATAAAAAAATTAAAAATTACTTGGCTTATGGACAATACAAAATATTCTTAATGACAAGTTTCTTTGAAAAACTAAAAAATCTATTAATCTGGGAACACCCAGCCAAAACTAAAATCGCAATGCTGGTTCTTTTTGCATTCTTCATTGTTTATAATATTATACCTTTCAGAGAAATATTTGTAGCTTCTGGTAATAATTTAATATATATTTAAGTAAAACAAGTTAATTTTGAAAATATATTTATTTTTTAATAGTATTATTAAGAGCCAGAAAAGGTAAATAGTGGTACTAAAAAACATTAGAACACAATAAATATGTAATATTATAGATAATAGAACATACAGTAAGAACTTAATATAATGGTAATTTTGTTGTTGTATAACTAATAATACATTAAATAAAATTTTTTAACCATATTAGATTTTATTCCAAATTTGAAAATTCCTGATGAAAAATTTCCCAGCATATACACTTTAGGATCGTTTTAAAAAGCTGTACAAAATTAAAATTAAAATATATTATTAATTAATTAATGTATTTTATATAAAATTAATTTTAATGAAATATTAAAAAAAAGCTCTCGGACAATCTAAAAAATTATATTGGCCTTTCTGTACCTGAAGACTTGCTTTTGAGATAAAATACTGTAAATAAATTGGTAGAACATTATTCTGCTTGCGCCACGAAGCTCTATGTGGATCATAAATTCAAAAAAACCTTTAGAGGATAATATACTAAGTTATTTAAGAAGAAAAATATTTTATAGAAAATCAGTAAAATAGTTTACAACTTTCTTTACAATATTCCTTCTGACTTTTTCAGAATTAGAAATCCTTAGAGATATTGAAGAATAATTTTAGAGTGTTTTTTATTTGCTAGTGTTTTTTATAAATATAAAAACTCATATGCCTTTACCATATTTAAAGAATTATACATAATTTATGCATAAACATATATTAACATAATAGATTTAAATGTAAATAAATACGTATATATACATTCATGTTTGATTATTAAAATTAGAATTATTATTTAAAGAAATTTTAAGTAAAAAAAGTAAAATCTATATCAATCTATGTATGAATGTATATTCTTTCTTTTTATCTGAATTAATTTTAATGTAATATTATAATAGTAGTATATATTAAATGCATTAAATGAAGGGGGTAATGCTATATTTATAAATAATATTTTGTTATTTTATTTAATCATTATGTTAGGCAACATTCATTCTTAAATCAATTATATTTATCTTTAATGGTTTGAAGAGTGGCTTCTAATGTTTTCAAATGAGAGATAGTAATTTGCAAAAGGTCAGAATGGGTTCCGAATCTGCACTCTGAGTTAATTTTATTAGTCAAGTCTTCGATCTGTTTGATATGATTAAGATAACTTTCGTGTTCCAAAGTTAAGGTTTGATTTCTGTCATCGGCCTTTTCTCCATAGAATTAAATAGGACCAGGATTAAAGTAGTAGTCTTATACTTTCCATTAGTCTTTTTTCTATTAATACATAAATAAATAGAATTATATAATAAGATTCTAAAAATTAATTAAAAATATTCAAACCTTTTTGAATTCTTTGTAAGCCCCCTTGGCGAGACTAACTTCATACGAAGGGACAACAGGTAATTTTTCTCCGTATTGAGATTTAGCTCTAACTTGAGTCATGTGAATAAGAGGAATACCTCCCATTTACCAATCGAAAACATCTCCTTTTACTCCTTTAAATTTATATTTACATTAGATGGGTTTAGATATTTAATGATATTATTATTGTTACCTCTGGCTGTGGTGCAATATCCTGTAACTCCAGCTTATATTAAAGTTCCAGAAAGGAATCCATAAGAAGTGGCAAGTTCACAGTCGAAGTTGGAAGGTAAAGAACTTCTTCCCTAAAATGGAAATAAAAAATAATTAGTTAAAATTTGAAATAAAAAACATAATAATAAAAGTACTTGATATCCAAAATAGTGACAAACAGGACTGAATTTTCCTTTGAAAAGACCGTTTTATTTTCTGATACCTAATTCTTCTTCTACGAGGTGAGCCAGCAATTTTTCTGTTTGAATTTGAGACAACTAAATGCTTCCACTACTTTCTCTTTCGAGAACCAGTTATTTTTGCGTGAATTCAGGTAGTGTAGTAAATCTGGCGGCAGTCCAAGGAGAGAGAACCTATTTTATATTGTATTAGCAAACTATATTAATGATAATAGTTTAGATTTATATATACCTAGTTAATATATTCCTTATCGTGAATTAATTTGTGAGCGGATTTTAATTGATCTTCGACAGATTGTTCTTTGAAGAAGTGGTCCAGTTCGGCAATCAATTGCTTGAATTCAGGAAGGTGGATGAGTAACCCTTCAGGAATTAGAATGGTTCCGAAGTTCTTTCCCTTTTTGCATCTCAAATCGACAATATCTGCGATGTACTGAACGACATCTTTCAAGTGCCATCCCTTAGAAACAATCTCTTCAGAAATAAGGGTAATATTGGGATGAGTTTATAAGGCGCATTCGAGAACCAAGTGCGAAGGATCTCTTCCCATCAATCTTTTGAAATAAAATTGTAAATATTTGATAAATAATAGTAGCTATTATAATTTGTTTGTTACCTCATGAAATAGAAATATTTGACGGCGGAGGCGGCGTCAATCATGTTGTTTCCAATGAGTTGAGAATATACTTTGGAGGCGGTATCGAACCCGACGACTGCTTCCAACATGTGGTGTCCAATATTGTTGTCGATGGTCGAGGGAATTACGATAATCTTGGTCTTAGTTTCATTTTCCAGGAAGTAGTTGGTAAGCAAAAGAGAGTCTGTGCAGGTGTGCGAAGCTCCTACGAAAACGATTCCGTCTAAGCCGAGTTTAATGCAGGTTTTTCTGGTTTTTTCGAGTTCAGATTGAGATCTGATTTTATCAGCTGTTCTCCTATTTTGTTTTGTTTAATTTTGTTTATTTTAAAAAATGAATAATTTATTATGTAAAAGTAGATTTACCCCAAAAAGGAATATCCTCCCTAATTGTAGTAAAATTCAAAGTTATCGGCGGTGATTTCGACTATGTTGGCATCGAACACTCCTTTGTTTCCTCCGATAAATCCGTAGAGAGTTGAGTTGGTTTTCTGACAGAATCTGAACAAACCTTCGATAATATTTTCTCCTCCGGGAGCCTATCTTCCGTTGAAGGAAGCAGCGATCTTCAATCCTTATTTTTAGGGGAGTGGGTCTTTGTCGTTGGGAAGGAGTTTGGTGGGTAGTACTTCAACTAAGGATCTGGAATTTCTGAACGCAAACTATGAAAATTAAAAGATTATATATATAAACCAATATTTATAAATACACAATTATTTGTTACTTGGTAGTGTTTTTCGCAAGAAACTCTGATGTCAGCGGTGGGGAAATCGAGGTATTTCTATTGAATGATGTGGTAGTCTTCACTTTCAAAGACGGCGGGCATTCTTACTCTGTGTTTGGATCTTTCCAGGGAAAGGTTGCTGGAGTTGTATTTGGGGTTCAAGTTCCAGAAAGGCGCCTATTCCTTGGAGTACTTCTTTTCTGCAGAACAGTAAAGGGTTTCCAGGGTGGGACACTCCACCAAGAAGGGAGTAAGACAGTCAAATTCGAACTGAATGGGTCCAATTTGTCGGTAGTAGTCTCCGAGGGCCCATTTTTCTCTTTCCTAATCGAAGAGTTTGAACAGACTTCCATTGAGTTCCGTGAGGGCTTTCTTGATGACGGGTTTGTCTTTTCCGTGTCTTTTTTCCACATTCATCATTGTGACGAGGGGGAACCCTCCTGGGATCCAATTTTCGGGCTTTTCTTTCAGGTTTCTGAGGACACTCATGACTCCTGTGAATCCCTTTTCGATCAAAATGGCTGCATTCACTCCCAAGTTGTAGCAGTAATCACAGTCGAAGTTGGTGGGGAAGGAACACCTTCCTTCGTATCCGAAGTAGTGCGATTGTGTGGCGAATTTTCCCTGGTATTCTCCGGCCTTTCTTTTCGCTTCCAACTCTTTTTGACACAAGAAGATCAACAACTGTTCCGACTCGATCTTTGCGACCTATACGTTTCCGTGGGGGTCTCTGTCCAATAAAAGTTGCTCTGAAATGTTTCGGGGCAAGTAAGCAAGCAGTTGAGCCGAATTGGGAGACAGTATTTTTCTTACGGCTTCGAAAAGTTTATCGATGCCGCCATCGAATCCCTTCAATTGACTGGCCAAAATTGTGTTGATTTCTTGGATTAATTCTCCCATTTCTTCAATGAATTCAATGATACCTTCAGGCACCAAAACGACTCCATAGTCCTGAATAGTGTTAAAAATTAAAGATTCAATTCAAAAATATTAAACTTAAATCTTACCTTTCCTTACTACCATCTGGTGACGATGGTCTGAACTAATTTGGAAACGAGTTGCTATAGAGAAACTTTGGACTCTTGAACTTCTTCTCCAATGAAGCAATAGTTGGGTCTGGTAAGCATGGCGCATTCCAATGCAATGTGAGAGGCAGATCTACCCATGAGTCTGATGAAATGGTAGTATTTTTTGGTCGATATGGTATCCATCATAATGTTTCCAATCAATTCGGAGTATGTCTTGCAAGCTAGTAAAATAATTTTATTCGATTCGATTCATTATAACAAAATCACAACAAAAATAAATGAAAGTTTTTGATTACCGGTGTCGAAACCGAAAGAAACCTCTACATATTCGTTTTTGAGATCTCCGTCGATGGTTTTGGGACATCCGACGACCTTGGTGTCACACCCGTGCAATTTGAAATAGTTTGCCAACAAACAAGCGTTTGTATTAGAATCATCTCCCCCAATAACGACAAGTCCGTCGAGTTTCAAACCCTGGCAGAACTTTATAGCACTTTCAAATTCTTCAGGCTTTTCTATTTTGTCTCTTCCCGATCTGATCATATCGAAACCCCCTATTAACGGACATTGGAAAGGTGGATTATTTATAATTGAGTGATAAAAAGTAATTAATGTATAAAATACCTCTATTTTTGTAGAAGGAGATAGTTTCATCTCTCAATTCAACGTACTTTCCCTTTATAATACCGATGGGACCTTCCAAGAAACCGAATAATTGAGAGTTGGGGTTTCTTTTCTTGATGTACTCGTACAAACCTACAATAACATTGTGACCTCCGGCGGCTTAACCTCCACTAAGAACACAACCAATTCTGAGGGGAGGATTTATCTTTCCCTAGACTTTTTGAGACTATTTTAAGCAAAAAAAAAAAATATGGTTAATATCACTTTGGGATGGGGTTTATTTGTTATTTATTTATTTTACGGCTTCGAATGAGCAGGCAAGAGGATTTTCCGACATTGCTGTGAACAGTTTTTGAATTCCCTCATCTACAGAAACGGGATAGGTCTTTACATTTAATTCTTCTGCTGCCAAAACTTCAGGCATTCTAGGTTAGTATTTTTCTCTGTAGAGATGGAAAGGGGATTTATAGAGTTCTTCTTTTTCCATGGAAATATCTTTTGAGTTGAGAAATGTTTGAATAAATGATTTGTTGTTTATGTATTTTTTTGTTTTTTGATGAAATTGATATTTTTTTTTATTGTTTTTTTACTAATAAAATGTGTAAATATTATTATTCTTATATTGAATGGTAAAATGATGATTGTCTTGTATTGAATTGCTTTATTATATAGATAGATATATATGTATTCTCACAATCTATTGAAGGATTTTTAAGTACTTTTGTGAGAGAGTAGGATGAAAAGGTAGTAGGTAACAACTGAATCCCTTAGTTCATTAATTGATTATCATTCCAAAAAAATTCTTAATTAAGGGGAATAAATAAGAGGAAGTAAACAATAGTATATTAAGAATGGGGATAAATCCCATATTCTTTACATACTAATCTAGTATAAAAAAATTTGATAGAATAAAATAAAAAAATACATTTTTTTATGGGGTAAAAAAAGTATTAAATTAAATAATTTTATACATTATGTATGTCGTTTTACAGAGAATTCATATTTTTTATATTTTCTTAGTCTTTTTTAATTAAATGATTTTACTACACTTATCTTAAATGTATCATTACTGTTGAAATATTAATAATTTACTAATACTTCAAATTTACAAATAATAAAAATGTGTTTGATAAACAAAAGTTTTATCTACCAAACCATTAAATTAAAAAGAAAAAATCTGTAAATTATTCTATAAGAAACAGTGAAAATTTACTTCTCCAATCGGAACATTTATTTAAACTCAATATAATAAATATATAAAGATATTTTTCTGTCACAATATATAGAAAAATATTAATATATTAACAATTTTAATTATAATTTATACTTACAAAAATATATCAATAAAAAAATAACAATTATAATTATTATGTTCAAATTTCATAAATTATTTCTTTTATCACAATTCTCTAACATGTAGCTATTCATAATCAGATCCATCAAATATTTCATCTAAAGTTAAATCTTTTTTTCTAATAAACTAATTTAAGGGAAAGTTTGTATTAAATCGAATTTTCTTTCATTTCCTTCAAATTTAATTTCTCCATTGGTTTCAATAAAATCAAAAAGTATCTATAAAAGTAATAATTTTTATAATTTAATTTTAAAAAATATTAATTTTTTATGCTTTACTTAAGGTTTATTTGATAATAAAAATCTTCTGGCGATTTTAGAACCGTCGGGAATTCTAAAAGCTATTTAAATGACACCCTCAGCTCCTTCAGCTGGTTCTGCCTCTAAATTATGTTTTTTTTATTTGAGTTATTCTTCATATTCTTCTTGCTTTCTTATTTCTTCTAACTATTCTTATTCTTTTTTTGCCAGTTCTTCTTATCTTTTATTTTCTTCCTCTTCACTTTATTTAATTAATTATTAATATTCAGCCTCTTATTATGCCTTAATTCTAATTTTAAAATTAAAAAAATGTAATTATTGAATTGAATAATAATTATTTCAAAAATTTTTGATTAATTACCTTCTTTCTTCTTCCAATCTTCTTCTACTTTCCGCTTATTCTCTTTGATATTCGGGGTCGTTTGCTTGTCCAAAAACGTTTTAAGCTTGATAAAAAGCCATTTCATCCATTTAAAAGGGATTAAATTGCGGCCTTCTCTATTATTTTTCAGCTTTCATTATTTTGTTGTCGTCACTAACTTTTAGATAATACTATGACCTGGCTTCTTTAACTTTGGTTACGTAATATTGAATATCTTGATTTTAATTACTGATTGTCTACAAAATTATTGTTATGTTTATAATTATTCACAAAAACCATATTATATATTACTATTCCACATAATAACTCATTTTATTCAAAAAGATTTTTTCTAAAAATGGCTAAAGCAGGCCACTAATTAGAAGGAAGATACTTTTGTAATTTTTCAGCTTCTTCAGAAGTATTAAGAATACCAATGCAATAAAACGATTTATTCTATATTATAGAAATTTATTTATTTGCTGATAAATTATTTTATACTATTTTATTACAAATTCGTTTTTTAAAACCACATCTTATAATAGAGTTTTTTATAACTATTAGGAAGGACTGGAATCTGAATAAATAAATACTAAAAGAGGGCGCTTTTAAGAATCAGATTTATCAGAGCTCTAAAGGATAGATTATAATTATAAAAATTAAATTTTTTATTTATATAATTTTTCTTTATACTTCTTAAAATCCACCAGGCTTAAAATCATAGGTTTCCTTTAATTTTAATTTTTTTTAAATAAAACAAATAAATTCTTCACCTCCCAAACTCTCTCCCCTTAATGCTACAGGAACTATAAAAACAAATATATTGATATTATAACTGAATTTTACATTTTTATTATTAGTTTTATAACACAAATATAATCATAAATATTACTAAAACTATTCCATAGAGATTTTGTAACATTAGTAACTCCTTTGGCAACTGTACCAATTGTACTTTTACTTTAATCTAAAATTTTTTTATTTTCTAAAAATCTCTTATATTTATTTAGTTATTCCTCATTTACACCAAGGGGAAGTTAATTATTATTATTTTAAGAGTTCATTACTTAGTTAAACATATCAAACATTTATTATTATTATTGATTTTGATTATTAGGATCTAAAAAGATAATAATTTATTAATTCTTTTTATTGTAATATAATTATAATATCAATAACATAAATCTTTATATAGGCATTTTACAAGGATTAAAATGCTATTAGGGTGCCTATTATTTCTATTCTTCTTCCTAATGATCATTAGGATTAAAATTGTTTTAATTTCCAGGCTAATTTCCATTTTCTAAATAGCATTAAACTGCAGTCTAAAATTTAAAAACAATTAAATTTAAAAGATTAAATATATTTTTTAATTTTAATATTTTTTTCTTATTCTCATAAACACAATCAGAAAAGGCAAAAATAAATTTACTTATCATTTTCATCTTAATTTTTAATATTTTATAAATTATTTAGTTACATTGATATCGTAATTAGACATTTCCATGAATTATTTGGCCACTTAAACTTAATCAATATGAGCAATTTACATCAAATTGAGAGTATCTTCTTTCTATTTGTCGGTTAGGCCTTCGAGGGGATCTTTTTCCACTTCCATTTTTAATATTCTGTAAAAGTATTTCCTTTATAATGATGAAGTTAGTTATTTTTTTAAGTTTTTTTTTATTTATTTATTATCTTATACTATGCAAAATTTATTAAATATATTATATATTCCTTTTCCCTATAAAATAATAATCGAATAAGAACAAAGAACGTAGAGACCTCTAATTCTTTCTGAAGCCCCTGAGGACTCGATTCATTAATTATTGGATAAAAACATACTATAAGTCATATTAAATGCATTCTAATTTAATAGTAAAGTAAAAAATAATAAAAAGAATTTTGATTGAAATAATTTTTAATATTTTCAATTTTTTATTATTCTAAAAATTTATTTAAAATTTAATTCTTATAGTATGATTATAAAAATATTGAATTGAATATGATTTTACATTTTTAATATATAAATATAATATAAACTCTTATAATATTTTAATATTAATATTAAAATTACAAAATATCACACGTAAATATTTTAAAATAGAAAAAATAATAATATATTTAATACTTATGCCCCCTAAAAGAACAACTAATATTCCAAGTGGAAATCCTTAGGATAGTTAAATTTAATTTAGTTAGGAATAGGAAGCAAATTTACAAATAAATGATGAATCTTTATAAAAAAATAATACATTATTGAAAAGAATTAGAACCTACGGGGCTTTAAATTCGGGAATATTAGCAGGTATAATAAATTATATAAAGTAGAATTTCATTAAAATTAAAATACAGAATAAATTTTTAATAAAACTAATAAATTAAAATTAAATCATTTTTTTTCGTAAGGTATTTTTGGAATGAGTGGAGGTTAAGGATTTTTATTTTATATTTTAATGTTTTTCGTTGTCTCTGCTTTAATATGGTATAAAGGAGGATTCAAATTAAATAATTACTTCTTAACCTAAAATGATGCTCTTTCTTCAGGATTAGCTAATGATATAACTTTATTCTTAATGATCTGGGTTATTTCTCATAATATGGTTAATATTCTTTGAGAAGTTGGTAGAATACTATGTATGCACGCATAAATAAATAAGTTATTTAATACATTTATAAGAAATAAAAAGGGTAGAACTCTATTTTCATTGTTTATAAAATGATTGATTATATTAAATAAATTTAAAAATTAATAATGATTGGTGTAATATTATTTAATTATTTTTTCATTTATTGATATATGTTAATACTAATTAATAATTTATCTGTAATCATTATATTCTTTTAAAAAAAATCTACATATAAATGGATTTTATTCATTTACTTAATAGAATTTAATATAATATTAAATTGTATATATTTTTATAAATATATTTAAACAAGTAACTTTAAATATGTGTTCATTTTTTAATAAGAATTAAAGGGAATTATTTTTGTTTAATATTTTGCTCATAAAAGCTGCATTTTTATTATTAATAAGAATTTTTAAATCAAGTCTATAAGCACTTAAATTGTAGGCCCACATTAATTTTATTAATTCCTAAGTTGAACAAACATCTAGAAACAAAAGGAAATATTACTTATAATAGAAACCACACAAAATGAGTACTATAGATCACCGATTATCTGAAGAAATTGAAATAGAAGAAAAAACTGTGGATTAATAATAAGTTGGACAATATGAATCCCTAATAGCAGACATCGACAGAATAAAAAAGAGACATAAAGTCAGCAAAAAATAATTGAATGATAATATTGACAAGGTTATCAAGAATTTACTAGATGTTAGAAATGAAATTGATGATTTACCTGAGCCAATAGATGAGGCAATATAATTGATTAATTTAGATAATGAAATAAAATAAAGCAGCCTATTTTAACTTCATTTTTATTTATTAGGAAATAGAAAATTAAAATTCTGAGCAAATTAACACCCTAATAGATGGATTACATAATAAGCTAGTAGTAATTAGAAATAATAATAAAATTATTAAAAAAACAATTATTTTTTATTTTTATAAAAAATTAAAAATATTATTTTGCTAGAATTAAAAGCCGTTAAAAAACATTTTTAACAACCATAAGGAATACTTTGCTTATTTATCTAAAATTGGGAAAAATATAGAAAAATATTTTAATAAAGATATGAACACATTGTGTTAAGACTATAATTTTGATGCAGAATTGATTCATAAAGTATATTTTTTTAATTTTATATAATTTATATGTCATTAATTTTTTTACTCGAAGGTAATAGGTGATCACCTTATGAGAGAAGGGTAGAGTGCAGCAACACAAATTTTATAAGAAGAAACTGGTACTAGAATAAACTTAAATATAAAAGATGATTTGGAAACTATTTAAATAGTAAATATGTTTTATTTAGTAAATTAATATTAATGTATATTATTAAATTTAATTAAGGTAAACGAATCTCTTAGATAAAAATAAACTATTAAAGCTATAGAATGGGCAAACAAAAAGTATGAGAAATTGAAGGAAATTGGAAGCAATATATTATTTAATCTTCATAAACTCTAGGTATAAAAAAAATAAAAAATTATTTTAATAAATTTTTTGCAGATATTTTTTAATAAATTTATATATCAAGTACGTAACTCTAGTTAGATAAGCTAAAAGAGATGAAGCAATAGAATATGCAAGATAATATTTTTTACAATTTTGTGATGAGTAGCAAGAAATATAGAAGCTTATGGGATCTCTTCTCTACATAGGAATGTAATTAATTTTATTAATTTATACATATATCCCGAACTTTTTATCCCTTTTAAAATGAAGGAACGATAAATCCCCATATCCTATATTTCACGACAAAAATGAAGAAAGCAATTGGAGTTCGATTATAGAATAGTTTATATTAGACTCGTGTAGAGTTTACAGTAATAAAAATAATTAAAATAAAATTTTTTTAAAATTCATTAAATTTACAATTTTAACAAATTAACCAACAAACTATTATAGAAATTCCGTCATAAAGTGCTCTTTTGTTAACAACAACAGCAGGAACATTATCTCTTCCCAGGTTTCTAAAATTATAAAGCATTTTGGGAGAAAATTCAGATTGGAGAAAAAAAAATAATGAAATTGCTATAGAATTTGAATTTGGAAATAAATTTAAATTTCACAGCATATTTGTATGCCCTGTTTCTAGAGAACCAATGGATCCTAGTCAACCACCTCAACTTCTTAAATGTGGACACGTTATTTCAAAGTAATTCTCTATATTTTCTAAGATTTTTTAAACTAAATATATTACTTTCCTCCATATAATAGAATTTCACTTGAGAAAATAACAAGTGATGGGTAAAGACCCCGATTTAAATGCCCAACTTGTTAAATGACATAAAAGATGTCTGAAGCTTAGTAACTATAATATTGATTTCATATGAAAATTATTTATATAACTATCAAAGGGTGTAAGCATTTATATAATATAAATAAACAAATGATATTAATAGAATTTAAAATTATAATTGTTATAAATTTATAAAATATATATATTAATTATTTTAATATAATGCAAAAAAAAAAAAATTTCAGTTTATTAATATTATCAAATAAGTAAATTTGTATAGTATTCAAAAATATGTTATTTTATATAATCGCATAAAATGGGTTTCATTAAGTAATTATCAGCTAAATTTTCATTTTCATATTTATTTTTCATTCTTTCTACATCAGAATTAGCAGAACTTATATAAATTAAAAATTTTTTCTTTTAAAATATTATAAATAATGATTATAATAATAACAATTACCATATCCATATTTTTTATCTATCTATTATAAATTATTCTTCTAATTCATGTATTTTTTTACAAGCTGTAATTCCATCCATTACCTAAAATAAAATATATTAATATATATACAAAATATTGATATTATTAATATATTATAAAATATAATAAGTTACCGGCATATTTATATCCATAAAAATTATATCATATTTTATGTCATTTTTCTTTTATTATAATATCTTTTATATGGCAACTTAGCCGTTTAAAGCAGAATCTAAAGTTAATTCAAAATCTTCTTTCAATACCATTTTCAAAATGGAAACTAAGCTTTAAATATTAAAGGGATTATCATCTACTATTAAAAATCTAAGATGTTTAAGAGCTAGATTATGCAACTAAAGAGATTTATGTGTTATTAAATAAGGAATTGAAATATCAAATCCCTCTTCACTTTATAGGGCATTTTCTTCACATTCACATGTTTAGCAATCTTCTTATATATACTTTTATGAAACAAAACTATTATCCTATTAGCGAAACGAAAATATATTATCTAATTTTTTGTCTACGATATTATTACTAAGCCCTGGCGATATTTTATCAAATAAAAATTCTTTATCGCTACATAACATGGATTATTAAATTTTAAACATTCTTTTCTTTACAGATTCATCTTATTACTGCTAAATTATTTTAATGTTTTTATAAATATAAAAGGAAAACGTTGATCCCTTGCCAACTTCAGTTTATAAATTTATTTTTTCATAAGGCCCTATTCTGCTGGCCAATTACTGAGATATATTCAGTCCTAGACCAATTCCATTTTAATTCATTTATTATTTACACCCGAAAGTATTATATATTTTAAATAGCTATGGAACTATATTCTTTTTAAAATACATTAAAATATTGTTAAGTATAAATTTATAAAGTTCAATTATTTTACTGGTTATATTCCAATCCCTGTATCTTAAACTTGTATAAATATCAAGTCACTTCCTTTTACACATATAAACTTAGCAGAAACGACTACTCTGCCTGAAAAGGTAAATTTTATGGCATTACTTATTAAATTCATAAGAATTTATTAAAGCCTAATTTTGTCATTTTCTACTTATATAAATTTGCAGTTTTTATCAATATTACAGTTAAATTAAACACCTTTTTAGTCAAATTTATATTTGAAAATGTTTTCTAGTTCTTTAAATACATCAGACAAATAAAATTTTTCTTTTTATATTTTTATTGCCACTTCTCTTTGCAAATGAGAGTAATCTAATATGTCTTGAATTAAATACTGCAGCAAACTGCAATTTTATAAACCAATTCGGCAAATATCTTACAAGGGATTTGACACCAGTTTTTTTTCCAAAATTACTAAATTTGTTTGTATAGATATTAAAGGAGTCCTTAGATCATGAGATATAGCTTCCAGCATGTGAGTCTTGAACTCATCAATTTCTTTGTACTTTGTTAATTCTTGAATTCTTTATTGCTCTGTTATGTTTTGAAAAACTAAAACAATGGCATGTCTGGAACTTTCCCAGTTGCATTATTTAATAGATAATATGTAAGAATTCTCATTGATTTGTATTTATAGTACTTTTTCCTAAATTTCTAAATTTTTGAATAACGATTCAGAATTCGATATTTTTACTATTTTAATCTTTTTTGTTGCTCAACATAGTAATTTATCAAATCATCATATATAGTTTTGGATGGGTTTAATTGCGAATTTTGATATGAAGAGTAAACATCTACTGGCTTAAAATCATCTTTGGTATCTTCAAACCAGTGGAGATTCCCAAATTCTTCTTAAAACTTAGAATTTTTGAATTCTATTTTCAAATCTGATAGGCCTATATTTGGAAATTATTCTTCAAAACTAGGAGAACAACACTATTAATCTTCTTCTAAATTTTTATCATTTACAGATATAATTGCAATGGGTGAAGGAATTTGTATATCTACAATTTGCTTTAAGGATTATAATGATTTAACATTTTATGAATTTTGGTAAAACATCATTTTCCCCTTTTTTTCAGTCATATAAACTGCGGTCACAAATATAATTGATAGTATAAGCAGCAAAATATTTCCGTATGTTATAATTCTAATGCTATGGCTATACTAATAAGATAAAATGGCAATTAATAAATAAATACTTTTAAAAATCCAGTTAATGGTAGTTTGCTCTAACAATAAATTATAAATAGCAAACATTAATCCATAAATAACTCCTTCTTGTTCTCTGAAAATGGTTTATTTCATTACAGCACTATACTCCCACATATTCATCAGAGTTATGAGTACTATACATTGAAAATAAATAAAAGGAGTAATAAGAGTTTTGTATTTTATAGCAATGAGTGTTGGAACAGATATAGCCAAAATAGAAGAAACCATTATATAAACGTATTTTTATTAATAGGAATGAAACATAATTATTATTATGAATGGGACCAAAATGAAAGCTATTTACCCGACAGACATAATAAAATAAATTTTTGGCAACGATCTTTATTTATTATCGAAATATTCTTTAGCGATTTATTTACTTTTAAATTGAAGTGTATACTTTTTCATTACCATAATTCTATTTATCTCCCTTTTATAGATTCAACTTTATATTTTTTATTTTTAGAGGAAACTATTATATGCTTTTTTTCGATATTTACTCTTTTCTTATATACTCTTTTATAATATTAATAGTTTTTATAATGTAATAATAGAAAGAAATTAAGTTAATAATTAATAAGGTAAAATGGTTAAACTAAAATTTCACTGGTATTTATAACTATATATATTTAATTTATTAATTAATAATTAATTAAAGAGACTTATTAATTAAAAAATAAATATAGAAATTTACTATAATAATAATATGAAATTATATATTAATATATAAATATATTTTTAGTCAATATCTAAATAAATACAATATTTATAAATTAAACTTATATACAAAATAAAATTAAACAGGCATAGCCTACTTCACATCTTTTTGGCTGTACGTGAACTATTATTTCTACTAGCTAGTTCTTCTTCGTCTATGTTCGAAATAAAAGGCGTAGTTCCATATTCTTCATTTTATTCTTAAACTAATTCTAATCTAGCTTGGTTCTGATTTAGAGGCTATTACTGAGTAAGTTATACTTGCTAGACTCCCAAACTTTGCCTTGCCACTGAATTAGTAGGGGAAGAAAATCCCAGACTTTCAGGTCGCTAAGGATTATCATTACTATATCTTTTTTTAAATTGATGATCTACTTCTTCTGATTGTCCACTATTTCGTTGCACAGTGTTACTTGTTGCCTTGGACGAAAAAGAAATATTGGGTTTAACACTTTTGCTGGGATTCTGAGCAACGTTATCTTAGTTGGATGTTTCAACTATTAAGCTATTCCTTTATTGGTTATTGTTGCTACTTGTTGCATTATTAAAACTATTTTGGTTCTTTAGTGTCTGTGATAATCTATAATTTTCTATATTTTTGAACTAATTTAGGTCAAGTTGAGAATATCTCTTGGTGGAATAGTCCACACTTAACCCGTCTAAGCCTCTCTCTTTCCATTATGACCGATTGCTGCTATTATCCTCGGCTTCTTCTATTTCAGCTTTTTCTTCTAAAGCATGTCTGAATTAATAAAATAAAAATTTATTTTACATTCCTATTAATAGCTTTTATTATTTATTTATTTATATTTTGAAAATGAGTTACTTTAAAATATCTTCATTTGACTCTTTATCCAAAAAGCTTCCGTCCCAAAATTCTTGGCTTTCTCTTCTCCAATATGCAAATCCATAGGTTCCCAAAAGCATGAAGGGGTAGCTGACTACACTAAATGGTATCGAATGTTTTGAAGTGAGGCAAACTACCACCCAAACCACTGATCCTAGAAGCAAAAATGTCGATGAAATAACGGAATACAACTTAACTCCGTTTTGATTCTAAAATCCTTTGTCGTATCTCAAAGTGTAACCTAAAACTAATCCAGGAAACAATAAACTCGTGAATGAAACCCAAACGCATCGTTGGTATAACTTTTACTCAGGAATTTGCGGGATTGATAATAAATAAGGAGTGTTGAAATCTGAAATTAATATTGAATTATAAGATCTGTCGTTTATAAGGTTTAAAATCCCTGCTGTTCCCCCGTCAGTAAGTAAAACAATAGTTAAAAAAATAAATGCAGATTTAAAAGATTAAAACTTTAATAATTTTATTAAGCTCCCTACAAGGCAAATCGTAATAATAAAAGATAGGTAAAAAGCTCTGTCTAATAACCACCAGAGAGAAACTATCGTTATAGATAACACACCGGAAAGAATATCCATATATCTATCCAAAATAATAATTTTAATATGCTTTAAATTTGTTTCAAGGATTGTGTTTAATTTATATTTATTACCTCACTCTATAAATAATTTTTCTTTTTAGCGTTTGACTTATTTTATTTTGCTTTAATGAAATAATTTCGTTGCAAAAAAAATAAACTGAAGGCAACATGACTGGGAATGTTATTTAAATCATAAGTAACTCTAATTCAAAATACAAGAATTTCCCCATTAAAAATCCAAATATCATCATCAATATGTAAACTAGTACATACATTTTGTGAATTTCATATCCATAAAAATCAGTACTTAATGATTTTATTTTTCCAAATGGGGCTAAAATCCAAATAATTAATACTAAAACTACAATTAGTATGAAATAACTCCAATTCTAAATAGAGAAAATTATAATGATAATAAAAATAAATAATTAAATTAATTAAAATAACATTTAAAATTAAATTTTATTACGAATGGATTTGGTCTAAATTTTTCATTGCATACTATATACTGCTAAAAGCTTAAATTTTAAGAAGATTCCATAAATTCCAACATTGTGTTGAGAAGTGTATAATAATCTTCGTCACTCACGTCTTTTATTTAGGCAGGACATTACACCTAAAATGAAATCTAGCCTACTCCATTTGGTAAAATTGCAAGTGGAATTTATAAAGCTGTTTCTTCACATAAATCGCAATTTATTAGTATATCACTTTTTGATTTTAAGGTTACTTTTTTTAAATATATAGTATGCTTATTCAAATTTTTTATTGTAATTTTAAATGTATTTAAATCTAATTCAGCCTTTATTTCATTAAATTAATTTAGTTCATTAATTTATTGTGCTGTATCTTAGTAGGTATAAGAAAATATACTCAAATTAGGGGTTTAACATGCGCAGACATCTATATCATTGGCATTAAATTCTTATTACAACTTATTTTTTAAGTAAACATTTTCCGGTATTCCATCATATTTAGTATATTATATCTGAAGGTTTTAGGTAGTATTCAATTTTAAATTACATATTAATAACAAAATAATAGTAAAGAAATGCATCTTAAGCCTGTACATGAAGAGCTAATATAAATTATATTTTTTCAAAATATAGCTTAAATATTCTTAACTATTGTAAGTATATTATTTTTTTATTTTATTTTTAGAAAATATAGACTTGATAATTTGTTTTAATTTGCAAATAATTTTATTTGCACTTAAAAGAATTAACATTTTTTTACCTTAATCTAATATGATCCTATCATATAAGATGATATATATATATATTTATATACTTAATTAATAAGGAAATTTCTATAAAAAACTATAAATATTCTTCTTATCAAAAATAGTAATAGAATATAATATCTAAATATATATTCATTTATCATAGAGATTTTATTAAAATATAATTCTTTATAGCTAATATATATAGATAATTTTTTAGAATAATTCATACAAGAGATAAATTATTTTGTGTTTTAAAAGATTATAAATGACATATTCTACATAGTATTTATAGTAGAAAAATAAAAGATTCAAAAGGTTTTATCATAATTTATATTAATTTCCGATTTATTAAAATACTTAATTTTAATAATATAAATACTTTTATTAATTAATTAATAAACAATATTTGGATAAGAATTATTAAAACAATAAATTCTTAAAAATAATAGTAATTAAAAACCTTTAGCAAAAAAAATTTTTATTTTTTTTAATTCAACATATCTTTTAGTTTTAAATATATCACAATATGGAATATAGTCCTGAAACCGAAAAAATAAATTCAATTAAAGTTACTTTTGGCAAAGATGATCATTAGAAAGATTTCGATATTCCTGTGTACTATGATAATGCAAGTGGAGAAGACAAAATTCGATGTAAAATTCCTTACTTAGACAATTTATTGAGAATGTTCGATAGGCAATCACGAGAATTAACAATTAAAGAAATTCATCCAGAAACATTTTAATTTATAATAAATTACATGGAAAAACATTAATGGAATCCTGTAATTCCTTAGACTCCAATTAAATCTGGAAGATTAAGTGATAATTTATGCAAAATAGATTATGATTTATTTAAATAGTTTGATTACAAAGACACAAATACTGACGAATTAAAGTACCTTTTTTTATTAAAATGCCATTATATCAATAAAATATATTTCCTTTATTTTAATAGGAACCCTACTCATTTAAAAAATATATATTCTGCGGCCAATTACTTGCGAATAAATGCTTTATGTGCCATTATAGTGGTTAGAATTTCCACAGAATTTTATTTTGGAAATGATTTAATTAGTTATGAAAATTTAAAAAAAAACATTAAATTGAATAGGATCTTACAATAGAAGAAGAAGTTCGTATTAAAAAGTGGTATTCTTTCTAATGATTTAAAAACCTATAATTTAAAACAATTTTATTTAGAAATATTATATACACATAAATTACTTTGAAAAAATAATATTGTAATAATAGGGATTTTAAAATAGATATTTAAGCTTATAAAATTATTTTCTTTAATTAATAAAAAATTATCATTCGGATTCCACTTTTTTTTATATTATGGACAGAGATCCATTCTACGATCCAGCTATGGCAACTGTAGAATCTTAATTTATAAATAATGTTGTGAATTATTAATCGTCTTCTACTATATCATCAGAAGATGATTAATAATTTTTATAGTAATATCTTATTTTTTTTTCTTATAATAAATCATAAATGGGCATATGTCCTTTGTTAGTCACTTAAAAAGATAAATTAAAGTTATATTTATATTTATAATTTTTCAAAATATTTAACAAATAAAATATATACCTGCTATCAAGAATTTCCCATCAATAATAACATCAGTATATTATCCATTATAAGGTTCAATAGCGAATGAGGAAATTTAAGTTCCTGAAAAAAAAAAATATTAATTAATTAATTATAACTCCAATTTTATAACAAATTTGAAATTTATCAGAAATTACCAGCCACTTCATAAAATCTAAGATGTTAATCTCCTAATATAACCAAATTATTTTCTTTTATAAGCAATTTTACAATCTTTTAGTCTTGAAGATTGAGTGAGAAAATTTATTCTTCATCATCAATGTTGTAAACACATACAGTTCCTAATTTAGTAAAAAAATGCAATATAAGTGTTTTCATTAGATTTATGTATTTATATATCCATACCTTCCACATCTCCATAAGCTAAAATGTCTTCTTAACTATTGGTAGCCATTGCTGTAATAGAATTGGTATGGTCAATGAAGTCAGTTGAGTTGTCATCAATTCCAACTTCATTTATATCGAACATTTTTATGGTGCAATCCCACGACCCTGTGAATAATTTTTATCTTTTCTTCATGTGGAGTAAAGAAGATACAGTGTCTGAATGACCTTCAATTTCCTCCACTGTACTTCCATAATTCAAATTAAATACATAAATTTTGCTGTCCCAAGAACCAATGGCAAAGAGTTCATCATTAACTATGGGGCAAATGCAACTCAAAATTTATTGACAGAGTTTAAAACTTTTCGTAATTTGCATTTATGCTAAATCAATTACTTTTAAAGATCCATCTTTTCCAATGCATATTATCTAAATTTAAATTTTCATAAATGAATTTTTTTCAATAAAAAAAAAATTTATAAAATTAATTCTATTTATTACTTTATTTTTATCTTTTTACAGTTGAATTACTTGGTTTATATTTTATTTATTAGCTTTTTGGATGACTGAATATTAAATATTATTATCATCCCATAAGGAATTATTAGAAGTATTGTTCCCTAATTGCTTATTCTTTTCGCCTTTATTGCAATTTCCTTGATTATTGTTATTGTCTTTTGATTCTTCAGAGGAGGAACAAGATTCCAACTTCGGTTGATTAACAGAAAACTTAGAAACTCTTCGTGGGGGATGAGGAATTTTGAATAGTTACTTTGGACATTGTCCAAACTCGTTAATTTAACATCTTTTTGCTTGTCTTTCTAGAGGGTCTGTAATTTTGTCAAAGTCCACAGCTCCTTCGTAAGTCAAAGGATGGAAGACATTATTAGCTTCAACAGACTGAGGTCCTCTTTATTTGTATCCAAAAATTAAATCGATCCAATGATGCAAATTGTTAGAAACATATTCACTTTCAAGAGCTTCTCTATTTATTTACAAAAAGTGTTTCTAGTTCATTGCCCATCTGGGGACTTTAACATCCTATTGAAATAAATTTAAATTACATTTATTTATTTGTGAGAAATATTGAAATATACTAAAAATAAATCAAAATTACATCCACTTTTTTTTCATTTTATCTCACTCCCAAATTTAAATTTTAAGAATTTAAAAGGAATGAAGGATCTTCTTGATAAAATTCTGGAATTAACTCTTTCACACTGGCATTATTGTACATTACATTCTATGATTAAATTATTATAATATTTTGTAACAAAATACAAATAAATTACTTTCCAATCTCCCTTGATACTCTTAAAGAGTCTGTCAGGCTTATCAAATCTCCCACTCTGTAATTTCAACATGTATTAAGGGTATTTTCGTATTAAATAACCGATGACATACCGGGAGTACTGTAATGGGTTCCATACATAAATTTGGGCATGGGCATTTCTTCATATCTGTTTTTTAATATTATATATTAAATATTTTAATTTGGACTGACTGGTGGGTAGTAATTACCTTATTTTAAACTCCTAAAGTCGTTTATCATTAATAGCTCCAATAGGTAATTTTAAATCTCTGTAAATCGAAGAATCATTCAAGTCAATGGAGGATGATTCGTAATCTTTTATGACCCAAGGAAAAATGGGATATTAAGACAAATCACTAGATGATCTATTTCCTGCGTGATTTAATCTCATTAAGTACTCATAATTCGAAATTTCTCTTTTTTGCCATTATTCTAATGAGTGTTCGTATGACAAATGATTTAAATTTTCTGATTTCATTCTATCTCTTATACTTTTATATACCTAATCTCTTTCTATCTCATTTGAAAAGGCAAAATAATATGACTCTTCTTTCCCTTCCAAAAATATTTCCAATCCTTAGCGAGAAATATATTAACATTTATGAATAAATGAAAAAAAGCCGACAATAATTTTACCTATGTTTTATAATTCATACCTTCTTTTATATATTTAATTAATAGATTCTATTTCTAATTTAGTTATAGGATCTGAAGAGGAAGCGTGTTTTGGTTAAAAATACACGACTTTGTTGGTTGGATATAAGAAACCTGAAATGAAGATAAGAGGTAATATTCTCCTAATTTATAAGGGGGCCTTTTCTACTATTGGTTTTTCGCTAACAGAAACCTAACTCATATCAAATTTTTTTTAAAAACCTCTGGCAGTTTGTATTTATTCTAAATCTTTATCTGGGTCAAATCCTAATTATTTAATAATAAAATGAGAATAAAAAATTTAAAAAAAAAAAACCTTAGAATATAAAATTATCTGTATTTTAAATGTAATTCTCACCTGGATTGCTTTCTTTTGATATGTCATATAAAACATTAATCCAATTGTAGCAATAATCTATATTTTCGTGAGATAAAAGTTGAAATTCTAACTCATATTTTCCTTTACTATCGTGCGTTTTATACGGAGAAGGTGGTCCCTGAGTAACTATTTCTACAACTTTAGAAAGTGTTAATTTGATGGTCTATCTTTCTATTTGACATAATTAAAAACATGCAATATGGTTAAGAATTTAAATAGATGAAATTTGCTATTTAAATACCTTTAATCACAGGTGCTTGAAAATATCTAAAAAAATATTTAAATATCGGAGTTGTTAAAGAATCAGATTCAAAAATCAAACTTCGCGAGCATATGTGCAACCTTCCTTTCTCTTTTCTTTATTAATTTATAAATTCAATTTTTATTTTTAATATTTTTTTTATAGAAATACAGCAAATATCGCCAATAAATATCAAATTCATATTGATATTCTTTTTTTTAATTTAATTTACTTTTATTCATTTGTTTAATTATCAGAAAAAACACAGTAAACACCTATGTCCTATGTATATATTTCATTTTCTTCTAAATAGTATAGAGAAAATCTTTTTTATTTTATTAAAATGCTAACATCTACAGAATTTTAAAAGAACTAACTTAAAAAGGCTGAGTTTCTGATATTTATTTGTAAATTATACAATTTTTGTTTTTTGCCTAATTTAATTAATATTAATTATTAAGAAAATTATTCGCTTATTTAATATTTTAATTTTAATATATGTAAGAAGAAAAATGTTAGTTTAATAATTGAATATTAGCTAATCAGAGTATTTAAATGAAAAATACCCAAATTTAATATTAGCGAGTTTATTCTTTCTATCATAACAATTCTTATTCTGGATTTACCTTTTTATTAATATAATAAATAATAATATTATATATAATCTCCGCCATAAATAAGAAATAACATTTCTTATTATAAAAAGAATATCTTTTACAATAGTAATAGAATAAAAAAAATTGTAAGTTAAGAAATCCATTGTAATCGAATAAAATTAATCATAATTTACCACGATTACAAAAAAAGAAATAAAAAAAATACAGAACCAGCTACTACATTTTTTATGAACGATTAGATTTCACTCATTCATAAACTAAATCATCAAGTTACTATTCATTTCGATGAATAATAGAAACACGAAGACAACTATATTGAATAACTTGATCATTTTTTATAGAATAATATGACCCAATCTACTTTCGTATGGCTATCAATTTTTTATTATAATTATATTGCTTAGCAATTAAAATAATAAATTTAATTATTTTTTAGAATATGCTCACTTAAAATGCCCATATCTCCATGAATGATTTAATAAAAAATATAAATGACATGAAAAAAAACAACTCTAAAGAAGATGGTTAAATAAACAACGTTAATTAGAAACTTAATATTTAGATAGAAAGTAGCAAGAACCATTTGATATTTTTATTAGATATGTCTTTATCTATGTTTAATTATGACCATTAAAGTAGATCCCTCTATATTCAATCAGTTGAAATAATAATGAAATCAATTCTAGATGTACACATATACAATTTCTGTTTGTTTGTTTATTTATTTAAGAATAAAAATAATTTAAGATTATTAATAATTCTTTATCCTGTTTTTTTTTTAAATAGAACTTATTTAACGCGCTCAATTCTAAAATAATCAGAAAGAGAAGTTTATCTCAAGTAAATATGGGAAATAAAATGAATTCCCAAAATGCTAATTCGTAGCATAACTAATCATCAATCGAGGAGGATAAAATAGGAGAAGAATTTCAGACAGAAGAGGAAACAGTTTTTGACACAGATCAGAAAACCTTTATTACAGTTTATTTTTTTGGACAAGTAAACAAAGATATCGAGGTAAAACTACAAATATTTTTTTACTTAAAATAAATATTCTCGCTTAATAGTTGTATTTTAAAAATTAAAATTAAAGTTGGTGGTGAATCACGCTTTAGTTTGCCAGGAAAATTTATCTCAAATATACTCTACCATTTTGAAATCAATAAAAGAATCCATAAACAAAAGTTTTGGTAACAAAATTAAAGATGAAATATCCTCTCCTCGTCTCTCTCCAAGGGTTTCGCATTCCACATCCTTTAAAAGTGATAAAAAGAAATCTGGAAATTTTAATAGTAATTTTGATTTAGAGATAAGGGTATATAAATTTTCATTTTACTACAAATACGATTCTAAATAATAATATTCAAATGTTATGAAGGAAAATACGGGACTTCTTTAAGGAATCGAAAAAGTTCTTCATCATATAGAGCAAGAGGGAGAAAGCTTTAGTTTGACTAAAATGTGTGTGATAACTGATGGAATATCTTATGATGAAATAGATCAAGATTAATTTTATTCACAAATCATTAATCAAGTTAAACTTATCGGTTTTTCATGCAATATTATATTGACTAGTGGAAGTTCTTAAAAAGACAACTAATATGGTATAAATGAATGACTATTTAAATAATAGTTTAACTTTACAGCTATTTTCAATGCTAAATTAATTTGATAGGATTAATTGTAGATGATAATAATATCAGAAATCTCACTAAGAAGTTAGGAGGTCAATTTCACAAGGCCTCGATAGTTGAAATTGAATCTAGAAATCATCAGCACGATAATATGAGAGCCATTTTTAATTGTTGCAGTGAATAAAGGCAAAACATAAAATTCTTGGAAGATGCTGGATGGGAATCAAAAAAATCTAAAACTGAGTAGTAAAAAAAAATTGTTTTTGATATTCTCCTACATTAATTACTTTTAAAATCCATGCTATTTAATTTAGATAAAAACAACAAAAAATTAATAATATTGCCAAGAGTTTGTTTAAATAAAGTGTGCAAAATAACAGATATTTTTTGAACGAAATTAGAAAAATGCTATTATTTTGGAATTATTTTAATGAAAGCATGAAAATAAGTAAAATTGATTTTTGTGATTATAAAGAGAAAAATGAATTAGAGAATATAATTAATTCCTCTCATAAAAAGTAAACTAATTGTCTTTTCTAATTTATTTTTATTTAATTTTATTAATCAAAATAGTTTGAATTAAAAAATTACTCTTCTTATGAAAAATTATGATCTAGGATTGGGGTACATTTCGAGTGTAATAAAGTCAAGGCGATTGGAAGGTTGGCGATTGAAAAGAATAGAAAAAAATTAAAATATTTAATGTAATAACCAACTATAACTATAAAGAAAACAATAATTTGTTTCGATATTAAGCTTATTTTTTATTTTTGTAGATTGCTATAAATATGTCTATAATAACTACTTAAATATATACTATACCATAAATAAAAAGAAAATAAGTCAGAGTTATGAATGCCAAAAACCATATTTCGTCATTGAAAGTTATGAATAGAATGATCAGCAACCTTATAGTTATGAAGTGAGTATTTATTGTAGGGCCAAACTTTCATATTTTAAAATTCTGCAAGATTAGTTAAGGCTCTCCAAAGATAAAAAAGAAAATAATTAATAAAATTTGCAAGATAAACAAGACAAAATTATGGAAGAACAGAGGAGGAAAGAATTCTATATTATTGGCGAACTTATAAACAAAATCAAAGAGAATGATATAAAGTTGACCTATAATGTAGCTAAAGTTTTTAAATACTCTTTCCAAAAAGATCTCAGTAAAGGGTATGAGATTGTTCACAATGCGAACCAAATTAGTACGCTTTAAAACCTGAGTAATAGTTTTAAAATGTGGGAAAAATTTTTCATTGTTAAGGACATTAATATAGTCTGGGTACAAAATCCCAGTAAAAAAACCAACTTTGAACCTCCTGAAGAATTGGGATATCTTGACCAGTTCCTATAAATAATTGGCAACAAATGTGATAAACAGTTAAGCAAATACATGTTTATAAAGGCTAAAAATCCTTTCTATATCCAAGAAACTATTTTTGTAAGTTTTGCTTTTTAATAAAATTTAAATTTATTTAATTTTATTTATTTATTTAACTATCATTTTTTTTTTTTTTATTATCCTAAGTCAGACAGCAATGAAAACTAAGATATTGAAGAAAATAGTGGGGAAGATGATGAGTTTAATAAATTGCAAAATTCTTATATAAGCAACTATGTCTTAGTCAAGGTGATTTATGTATCTCGAAATCTAACGACTATTAAGCTAGCATTTAGAAACTATTTCAAATAAGAAAGAAAAGACTTTATAAAAGAACTTAAACATTCTCTTAAAATAGAAGATCTTAGAATGGTAGACCTGAATATTTTAGATAAGAAACTTACGAATTTATTTAATATTTAGAACGATAGTAATAATTACTATTTTACAAATAAATAAGAAATATTCACACCAAAAATTTTATTTTTTATATTTGTATATAGCATAGAATTTCGTAATAAATAAAGAGGTGAGAAATGCAATTAAGTAGTGGTCTTGGTCAAACTCACTTGTTGCAAAAATTGAAAAATTCTTTAAAATTTTGCTATATTTAAGAAAAAATTAAGGATACAAAGTAATTAAAAACATAAAAATGGATAAAAAGGGAAAGTTCCCCATAGAGCAGTATATTTTTTCAAAGAGCAAATATTTATATTATAGCAAAAGCCTATATAGAAGAGGAAAAAGGTTTTGATAACTCATATATTGACTAAATACACTTCGATTTCTTTGTAAAATAAAGTTAATATAGATGTTAAGATTTATGCAGAAAACTCTCTAGATGTTTATCTATTCGATAAAAAGAAAGAACTAATATCGAATTGGCTTTCAAGGTCTATGCAATTGGTGTATAAAGATGAGGAAAAAATTGTTAAAAAATTGTAAAAAACAAATTTTTCATTAACTCATTTTTATCATTATATTCCTTCGTATTAGGTATACCATCAATTTTGTTTACAAAAAAACATTGTTGAAAAAATTGATTGCTCCATTTTGGATGAATTTGCTGAAGAAACTATTAAAAATTTGGTGCCTGAGAAAATCCAGGAAATATAAAAATAAATAGCCAACAAAGATCAATAATAGCCCTATTTAATTTAAACGAACCAATCTGACAATAAAAATGAAAAAAAATCTAAAAATAAAATTATTTCTCACATACTGCCATCACTCCCCGCCTATAGCTCACAACAGTAATAACAACCATTTGAAAAGACGGAAGAATTGTTTAAGTAATATTTGAGAATATAAAGTATATGTAATAAATAATAATTAACCAATTTTTAAAAAAAAACTAAAGGGTATTTTTAAGCTAAACCTTGAAAAAAATTATTAGCATTTTGAGAACGAAAGAGATGAATTTTTGGATTACCAATATTTGTTCGAAAATGCATTGGTTTTGGAAGTAAAAGTGTTGGACAAAGTCAAGTTTTAGAATTTAAATACAGACGAAGAAAAGCAAAATGCTTTAAAAATAACCAAATAATTGCTTGAAAATTATATATCAATATTTAACAAATAGGGAGACTATTCATTTTCGATAAAAAACAAAGACAGACCGGAAGACATAATTTCTGGAACGTTTATATCGAAATACATATCGATGGAAACGATTTTGATTGGACATTTACCTAACTATGATATTGAAAAATTGATAACTGAAGGCAAAAAATAAATAGACTGTTCCTACTATCTTATTAACTTAGAATATTGTGAAAAAAATACTACCCCCAGCAGAACCAGCATGGGGCAGTATCCAGAAATGGCAGAAAAATTCCTTTAAAAGTTTTAGGGACAAATAAATCAAGCGTATTCTAACGCTGTGTATGATGCTTGTCTTCAGGGCATTAGTATCGATAAAACAAGTCTTTAAAAGGGAATACATCTTTGTAAATCAACATAGGCCAATCAT
Organism: Miamiensis avidus; assembly: GCA_037039885.1. Lineage (NCBI taxonomy): Eukaryota > Ciliophora > Oligohymenophorea > Philasterida > Glauconematidae > Miamiensis > Miamiensis avidus. The sequence continues at coordinate 609,221 of JAWVGU010000013.1, read as the reverse complement.
TTTATTCCAATGACGGACCTGTACAAGATATTTTTATGGTATAATAAAGATCTCCCTAAAAAGTTTAAAAAGCCTAATATGAATGTGTAATAAATAATACTTATTTCAATTTAATTGGGATGCTTAATTTTAAAAATATATAGATCTACTTTTGGACTAAATATAGGAAATGGGGATAGAACAAGTAAAAAGGAATCCTTTTTGTTCTCAAAACAAACTACAGCGAATAAAAACGAAGATAGTATTTATAATAATTCTATATTACTTGATTAAAAAGGAGGATCCTCTGGATTAAACACCTAAACCTAACAGCCGAAGGGAAGTTTCGGGTAGGTTATTCCTGATTTATAACTACAAGATTTTGCTGACTAGCCTGATTTTTTGAAAGAATTTTAAGAAGAAATTTTGTATTCCGTATACAAGTTTACTATTTTTATTTCTTTACTATAATTTTTTAAATTTATCCCCTTTATATTTATAACAGGCGAGCGATGCCTTCGAATAATTGGTGGGATATTTCTTCACCAAGATAGAAGGAACTCCTTTCTACTTTAAGCATATTTAAAATTAGTAAAATTATTTTACAAGAAGCAAAGATAACTTTATGCATGAATTTAGTCAGCTGTTTGAAAACAAGACTCAATTAAATAATATTGACATAAAATTCTTGAAAATATATTGTCAGACCACTAAATATACGGAAAACCCTAGCTCTGAAACAATGGATTAGCAAATCACTGTAATATTCATAAATTATAGATAAATTAATTTATATATATAAATAAAAATAACTTATGTAAATTCAGGTCAAAGAATTTGCCACATTCGAATAATCCATATATGGAAATGATGAATAGAATCTAAAAAGATAAGGAAGAGATGATAAAGTAAAAATTTAACTAGTATTTGAGTATTTTACTCGACCAGAAGATACTGCTTAAGAGTATATATAAATTGCTATAATAATTTATTATAATATTCTTAAATCTTTTATAATTTTAGAAATCCCAATCAAGAAAAACCTACACCCGCTCTTGATGAAAAGCCCTCTGCTATCATAGCTCCTTCTAAATCCAGATTAATACTAAACATGAAGAATTTATTGGATTGTCTCTTGGCTTAAACAGTATATTATTTTTAAACATTTATATTATTATGATATTAATATATTAATATTTTCATAGCTATTAGAATACTATAGAGTGAAATTCCCTCTTCTTAAAGCTGATTTGCACAAAATCACAAATTCAGTTACTATATTGAATAAAAATTAAAATGAAATTTAAAAGGTTCAGGAAATAAAAATTTTAAAGCACGATAAATAACTGGAATGTATGCAAAAATAAATAAAATCAAACAGTCTTAGAGAACTCTTGAATTTAGGATATTTAGACAATACATATTATTATTTATACAGACCTGATAAAATGCTTAACAAAGTTCTGTTCCCAGAATATGTAATGAGAGATTTAAAAGGTTATTTTTTATTAAAAACATATATATATATAAATGGATAAATAATTAAAGACTAATGTTATTATTTAAAAGACTTTATGGAGTATGGACTAAGTTATGTGGTCCCCTTCTGGTTGCTTATTCACTTAAAGGATAAAAACACTTTCACTATTGACTGCTATATTCCTTAATACAGAAGAAGTTAGTAATTAAATTACCAAATAATTTAAGAGCAGACACAGTAGTTTTTAAGCCATCTAGAAAAATAAACCAATACCGCCATTCTATTCTAATAAATGTGTGATTCTTTCATATGTTCAAATGACCTTTATATAAATTAAAAAGATACAGATGATAATGCTAAGAAAGAGACTGACAGTAAATAAAAACTGAGAGAAAAAGAGATAAGAAGATATGCAAGATTGGGAGAATTATCAAAAAAGTATCACCAAAATATAAATGATTTTTATTTCTTTACTTTACAATAAAATTAATATAAATAAATATCATCAAAATAGTAAAAGTAAAGCAAGTAATACTCAGATGCAGAATAAGTAGTGGAAATATAAAGTACCGATGATCCATTAAAAATACTTTCCTGTTTACGATAAATTTAAGGATAATGATGGACTTAAATGTATACACGTGAATCAAGATTTCTTTAACTGTGGTATTAGAAATATAGATTATACTTATCTCATGCCTTCTTTAAAAAAATGTTAATAAACTTATATACAATATTTTTATTAAAATTAATTAATTAATTAAAACCGTAATAATTTATAGAATACTATATTTTAACTCTTGAGGAAATAAAAAACTCTTTTTTTATATCAAGTGGAGTGATTCAAAGTAATATAACGACATAACAGAATCTGGATAATGCTTTCAATAGTATATCAAATAGTTCCAAGAGTAGTAGCATACTTGTTGCTTCATAAATAGATTAAAATAAAGCTAGCACTTTAACAATGGAAGGTAAATAGAGTTAATTTGTGAATAAAATTTATGTAGTAAATTTATCTATTTACTTTTAGAAAAAGGCTCTGATGAATATCCCAACTCAAGAAGGCTTATAGATTTTAGAGTGTATTCTTTGAATGACATTGTAGACTAACAAGATATGGATTACTTTGATAATAAAGTTATTGAAGCATAAATACCAGAAACTTTACGACTCATGTGCACTATTTTTAGTAGATAAGATAAAATAAAGCTAAGCAAAACAGAGTACGAATTTTTAACAGGATCAAATTAAGATTTAGTAATTAAAAGTTTTTTTATTTTGAATATTATTAAAAAATTATCATATTTAGGTTTTTAGATACCAAATCCCCAGCTGCATATTAGATTATGGAAACTTTTTAATTTATTTAAAATAGCATTTACTTAAAATATTATTCAAGTTCACAGACCCGTTTTAAAATTAAAAGGAAGATAAATATTAAAATGAAGGGTAGATAAGAGATAACCAAAGCAAAAACAAAATTCTTCCGGCTGCTAATTTCAATAAAAATGATAATAATCCTTAGAAGCAAATTTCGAATCCTTCATCGCATCCTACAGTGTACTCTGATATTTTAGAAGAATTTGAGCAATTAAATGTCGATTTCGATCAATTTGAAAACTCTTTTATTTTCAATTACATTAAAAACCAAAATTAAATACCAAACGTACTTAAAGATTCTTTCGGACAATGTATATTTATTTTGACTTACCATTTGTAAATGCAAACTAAACTAGCGGAAGACACCATCCCCTTATGTTCTGAAATATAGGACTAATTTAAATCATATATTCCTAAAAAATATTTCAATACTCCAAATTTGCAAACAATAAGTCTCGGTGCTAACAATATTGACGGATAGTTCGTTGACAAAGGAGCTGAATGTATGGAAATAATGAAGCAGCAGTAAATTTAGGTGTTTAAACAACCAGAAATATTGGCTAAAACCTTGTACTAACCTTAGAGACAGAAAAAAGAAGTTCAATTTTTTGATAATGTTCATAGTGCCAAGGACCTTTAAACTCAGCAAATCGTACAAATACAATAACAAGAATAATTAGGAGGAACAGACATACTACACAATAATAACTAGTAAATGTCTCCGAAGGGGCAATAAAACTTTTAGGAAGCTATTTCACCCATCTAATATAAATATAGCATTGATTCCCAAGCAGATATTAATCCTTTGCACAAGTCTTTTGCCGTAATCAAGTCAAATATATTGACAGAAGAAATGGAAAAAAACTCTAATTAGGATCAAAAATAGGTTTAAAAAACTTCTAGTCACCCCACTTAGTAGAACCAAGAAGTTATGAGTTCAGTAAGTGAAGGTTCACATTAAAATAAATTAGTAAACAAAGTATCTAGATAAATGAGCATAGACTTTGATATAAAACACAAAGGAAGTTTCCATTAAAACCAATTTTAATTATATCTTACTGAACTATTGAACTAAGTCGCTTCTGATTATATGATCGAATCTGTTCTACATAAATAGAAACTGGAAAGGAATGATAAATTGAATATCGTGTAAGTCAGCTCAATAGTTGAAAATTTGGTTAATTAATAAAAGTACAACTCGTTTTCAATGAGCAATTGCAAAATTCAACACAATCTTTAGTTCAATCGCTGGATGACCTATTTTGAGGACATCTATTATAAAATTATAAACATTATATATAAAAATTTTAAGGTCAGTAAACCAAAAAGAAATAGTAAGGATAGTAACAACAAAACTAAGGAAATGAATTATCAAGCCATTCATTAAACTCTTCTGTTGTATAAAACTAAAAGTCGGATGACGAAACTAAAAAGTAAAATGAACTAATCTCATCATAACTGCCTCACATTTTGTCTCTGTCGTTTGGAGAAGCAGAAGAAAATTAAATTAGCATTGTTGACAATTTAGAAGAATTAAAAGAAAAAGTACAATAGTATGGAAAAAGTAAAATAATGTTAAATAAAAAGGATAATCCGAAGATATCATTCATAATTTGTGAAAATTTGCTTGACGTGTTGAAATAGAAAAACTAGTTATCTTAAAAGTAAATTGATATGTACAATTATATGAAACACTTTTCTTCAGAACCTATACTTGCCAAAAATAATGAAGATAGTGTGGAAATAAACTCAGTTAGAAATATTTATTTCAAAGTTACATTTGACAAGTCTTAAATATACATTTCCAGCTATAATGTTAATTTAGATATCATTCAAAATATTTACTATGAAGTTAAAAAGCTTTAAAAATGGATATAACAGCGTTCAACACTTTTAAATTAGGTATTTATTTATAGAAAATATAAATTCTTTTGCAAATTTTATTTTTTTTTTAAATTACTAGATATTGTTATAAAAACTTGGAATCTATAATTATGATTTAAGCATGAAAGAATTAGACGAAGAAGAGAAAAAAGAAAATAACTTTATCGATAATGTCAATTAATATTCCAAAAAAACCATAGATTAGTCTAATAAATAGACTAAATCTAAAGGGTAAATTATAATATAGATTGATAGAAATATATTAAATTCTTTTTCTTAGATAAATGTACGGAAGATAGGACCTATAACAGCCTTCATTGTTTATTTAATAATAAAATAAAGCGGAGTTATCAATAACAAAATAAATTAAAATTTATATAGATAATCCTGTTCCACCCACTAATAAGGAATTATTTGAAACTATGGATAAATTTAATGATATTTTTGAGTAATTTTAAAATGTTACTCTTAAAGTAATTAAACCAACCTACACAAAGACAGATTTTCTTGAAGATGAAGAAAATAAAATGGAAGATTCTCTTTAAATCCACGGTATTTATTATATTTCAAATTAATTATTTTTTATTAAATTATATTTAATATTTTTTTTTATTTTCAAGGTTTGCCCTATCTACTCTTAGCTAAGGACTTTTATTTAAATTCTCTTTAGAGAGCATTATATAAAAAACTATTTGATATAGTAGACATTGATAGAAATTTAAGAATTAAATATGTAAACTAATTCTTTAAGGGGAATTCTTAGATTTTACTTGAAGATTTAATTCCTCTGTTTTGGTTCCCCTTAGAAAATACTAATTAATATGAACAAAGGAACTATGATAGCTAGGAACCTGTAGGAGAAAATATTAAAAAATTAGAAAATTTCGAATCAAAATAAAAAAAAACAATTCAAAAATACTTTGTTAATGCAATTTAATAATATATAAGACATATAAATTAGAATCTTAAATATGAACAGTTTGTAGAATTAACAAAAACTAAGATGAAAAATATTAATATTACAACAAAAACAGAGTCTATAAATTCATTTTAGAATAAAAATTTGAAGGGACTATCAGCATCGGAAGTTTTCGAAAGTCAATAGCAAATAGGATCTAGAATTCCCTAAATTCCATCTTAAAATGAAAATTGTATTTTAAATAAAATATCTATAATTATAAATTTAAACTCTACAAATATAAATATTTTCTTTTATATACATAGATATCGAAATAACAAAAAGAAAACTATCTTAAGAACCGATTGAAAGTATTTTTACAGACAAAGGAATGAAAATTATATAAAATAATTATTCTTTAATCAGTGGAGTGTAAGATAGGGTGTATAGAAAAGGTATAAATATATATAAATGCATATTGTTAATTGAAGTAACTTAATTTTCGGTAGGAATTTATCCCTATAAAGTTCTATTCATGATTCATATTTCTGTTGAATATCCTATAATAACTTAAAGAATTTACGTGGGATCACAACTTAGCTAAGACTAATAAGAATAAATTAAGCAAGAAGAGCTATCATTATTTTAAAAAAATGAAAACCAATTTGCCAAAGTGTTTTATAATTTCCATTTGGACTTAATTAAAAAGAATTTGACCTTAATCGAAGATATAAAAATTTTGGACAATAAACTTAGAGACTAGATCTTTTTTACGGATAACTAGTCAGACTAGTTAATAATATAAAAGAAAAATGAACTGCAGCACAGTTCTAATTAAATGAAAATAGATGTCACAATTACCTTGAATCATTTACAAAATTTTTATGGACGTCATAATTTCACTGGTACTTAGTTATTTAATTATTAATAGATAAATTTTTATAAAATATAAATAGTAATTACAATGATATTTTGTAAATTAGGCACTATATTTTAGTCTCACAAACTTTTACTATACATTGGACATTTGTATACTAGTGATGAATCCCATCTAATGATTCCATTCATGTAAAAACAATATAAGGAGTTTGGTTTTGAGATTTAAGATTTGTTTCCCAATTCATTAAGGATAAGTAAATTCCCATAAGAACTCATAGATGAACTATAAACCACATAAGATAAATTATATGTAGTTTTTTAATGCCTGTCACATTAAGAATATTAAATATATGGAAATATATCAGATTCTGTAATAGGTTTAGATTAAAGTGGGGTAAATATATTGGTTAAAAATATTTTAATAATTTAATTTATTTTAATTAATTATTGATATTTACAGTCTGTCAGCAATCCATTGTAATTAGTTTATCATATTTTTGTAAATGAAGCAGACAATTTCTATAATCCTAAAAAGCATGATTAAGTACTCTAAAAAATTCACTTATATACTTAGGTATCATTATTTTTTTTTTATATTTATATATATACTTTAACATTATTAAATTAAATTTAATAGAATTATATTAAAGAAAAAATTATGAAACTAAAAAAAAATTATACCGCCTTCATAGGTATACAAGAACTTTAAAAGTCTACAGATATATCTATATTTTCAATTAAGTACTTAAAGGATAATTGTGGTATAGGAAGTTTAGATGTAAGAATATTAGACAATATAAAATAATATTTTTTATAATATAAAATAATATTTTTTATATATACATTATTAAAAACTATAAAAACCATTTATTTATTTTATTAATCATAGAAATTTGATAACTATTTCTAAAGTCAAATAAAAACTCTAAAAATTTTTGGATAAAATTTTATTGATATGCTTTAAAAACATTACTCAAAAGAATTCAAGAAAAAAGACATAGAACATGACAATAAATAACTGGTGTTTTTAATAAGAGAACAAAAGTGTGTCATCATGATTGAATTTTCAAATGAAATGTTAAATGATATGGTATTCTTTCATGCATTTGATTATGAAGATGATCCAGATTTCTTAAAATTAAGGGATGAAATAATTATGTTAATTATTTAATGGATTTCAATTAAAAATTATTCTTCTATTTGAATATAAATATGTATTATATAATTAATTTTATTTGTTATAAATCAATTAAATATTTAAAATATAATTTTATCATTAAGATTATAAATAAAATAACTATTGATATATAATTATTTATTATCACATTTATTATTTTCTTTTATCTTTATTTATGCAATAAATTAATTTTGTAGATAATTTCTTATAGTAATATGTATATTAAATTTCATTTTCCTAAAAATGAATTTTTTGTATTTACCTGATCATTTTTATTAAAATATAAAATAATTTTTAAAAAACGAAACAATAATATGAGTAATACCAAATGAACAAAACTTAACTTTGATTGGTAAATTTACTGAAATATTTTAATAAATTTCTATTTTTATTAATTATTTGGAATATTTTCATTTTAAATCAGACCGTTTATACAGAAACAAAAATATGTGTCAGATGTAATTTATACCAAAAAATCCTTACCTGGTTTAATTTTGATATAAATTAGACAAACCCTTACTTACTTATTAATAATTAAAAAAATTAATATTTATTAAGTAATAAATACCTACAAATATAACTAATCTTATATATTTTTTTAAAAAAATAATATTTGGAAATATTTATATCAATAATCATTTAAACTATTTTATTAATGTATTAGTTATAGTATTGGTGTCTTTACTGTAATAAATATATAAAGATGAAATAAAAACTGACTGGTTGAATTATATAATATGAAATTGTAAATATATACTAATAAGAATCTGGGTAATAAATTATAATATAGGTGATAACAAATAAAGTTTAGACAACTGAAATTTATTCAAACATAAAAAAAAAACAAAAACAAAATTTACAAATGAAAAATTCTCAATAATAAATAAGCAATTAAAATTAGCAAAATATCAAAGAATAGGATATATAATATCTATAAAATACTAATTAAAGCATTCAGCAATATCCTATGAATTCAAATTTTGGCTAAACCTAATACTTGTCTAAATCAAATAATGGATAATATGCTGTTACTTCCGCATAATATGGATATAATAACTACTAAACTTAAATTTAGCAATAAAATTTGTAACATCCATATATGGTTTAGGCTCCGATTTAAATTTTTCTAATTTGGAATAGAATTTTTCATAATAAAATTAGTAACAATTATTATACTCAAATATATAAAACTCATCAATAAAGTAATCTAATGAACACAATTTATAATAATGCGAATTAGTCCCTAAAAAGAATTTCACACAAGAAAAAATAACTACAATTATCACACTGTAGGAGTATAGCCCTACCAAAAAAAAACAAAGATGTGTGAATTTCCCCCTTCTAATTTATAAAAGCAATTTTCATAAATGTTTCCTTTTATCTAAAAGACAATACCTTAAATAGATTAATAAAATACTTAAAAATAAAACTAATTGGTATAAAATGAAACAAAAATAGAAGATTTTGATTGTGCATAAAACGATGAAATGGCAATAAAATAATAAAAAAATTTACTTAAATCTATCTAACACTCAAATTCA